>CM056742.1:39649681-40031033 GCA_029851415.1 Eretmocerus hayati | reverse complement strand
ACTGTTCACTGAATTTGCGCGAGGAGGCAACTACCCTAAGCACCGAAAATACCCCTTACACATCACTTGAACGCACATGGTTGTTTCTGGAGACTCTCAGAATTCGAATCTTTTCGTACTATGCTATTGCACAAATCAGCAGTTGCAACTTTCTGATCTGGAAACTCTAACATGGATCTTTCGTCAAATTTCCCCGTTCGCCATGTATTGAAAACTGTCGCAGTTGCTAAAATCTCGAGAAAAGAAGATAGTAATTTGATGGATTGTTTATGTGACGCTCTAAAAAATCAAACTTTGTTCGATATTTCTAAAAGAACAGTAGCTATCTTACTCCTAGCTTCTGGTAGAAGAGTCCACGATCTCACTCTTTTCAGAACATTGTAGTATCATCCGATTGACTTAAACAACGGAAGCATCCTGTGGCCTGCTTTCGAATCTGAAACATATCGAGCTCTAGTCTGTAAACAATTACTCGTGTGAACATGAGCAATTCACGGGACCGAGGACTTGTTTTCGGATTAAGCGATATTCCATGTTGAATGATCCGTCTTAAGAGTACTCCACTGTGGCTACCCCTGTACAGCAGTACGCGTGTCGTCAAGCCATTCGTCTGTACTTGCAAATCAAATATCTGTTTAGTTTACGAATTCGTCGACGCTACCTCCAATCATACAATGTCCATACATTTGATGATCGTGATGGGAATATTACATTCCAAACCATTCCCTGGATTACTTTATCGCATCCGGCAGAAATAAAATTGATACAGACCAACGAGGTTCGCTTCAACAAATTCGTGAATAATGGTTTATTGATCGGATATGTGAACGTTTAGTAGCGTAAATAATTACATGAAACAATTTAATTCTACGCTGCAATTGAAAACACTCAAATGAATTGCAGTGACTTTTGCTTGGGATATCGAATCAGAGTCAGCTCTCTGATGATGAATATTCATGACAGTCTATATAATCGTAGTATAAGCCATCGTTATTCGGGTGATAAAATTTTTCCAATCCATTGTTATCTTGTACAGCACCGTGCATCATGCATCAATAACTGAACGAACGATGAATTCCATTATTCGTATCCCATTAGGCTATAACCAAACATCTATGACTTTCGATGAGACATAAACAAATTGATCTTCTTTTTGAGTGGCAAATCATCGTACATCTTCCAAAGCGTTGAATTCTAGTTTTTCAAAACTATTTTCACTAATATGTGTAGCTGGTGGCGAGACACAATTGCAATCTCGAACGAGCATAATAATTGTTTTATAGTTCCCCCAAATAACCACAAGCACGGTAGTATAGAAATACACGCAAAGGCGAAAAAACAGTTGGTCCAACAAATTCATACCTTGACGCTCGAGAGCTTTTACGGCTTTGGCGACATCACGAGAGAGTCGTAAACCCATTCACGCGTTCTTTCACTTTCGCATGGCCGAATCGCATCGCACTTTATATACAATGCCAAGAATTCACCTATAGAATGCACTTATTGTGTTTTATTATATGTGTATGTACATATACGATATCAAGATAGGTAAAGAATATTTCTCACAAACTCCGTCATCATTTAATCTCGCTTTAAGAGCTTTAAAAGCAAGAGTCGTTTCCTACCCCCAAGGAATTTTATACGGAGCGACAAAAGCCACACCGATGATCGTAATTCAGGAAAATAACAAGAGTCTCGAACGCTTCGTACGTTATTACGGCATCTGGGACGGTTATATACATTTGTACAGGTATATCTAGTCGTAGATGATGTTATATATTTTTGACGATCGAAATGTGCGGGTGAGCTAAGGAATATTACGATCGGCAGTTATATATGTATATACACACACACAATACAGATATGTGTACGTGGATATTTTTATCGAGTATATCGGAGTAAGAGTCAGAAAGACATCTTCATCCGAAGTATATAGTGCAGAATAATGCTGGGGGTGTATATAGGGTGAATCGTCTGCGTGTGTCATTTTAAATTCCTGAGCTTGAGAATCCATCTGAAAATTATGGCTGCTGTGATGGGAATAAGAGTCGACTCTAGTGCTCCGTTTTCCTTCCTCTCTTCAATAAAATGACAAAAGCTCGTGGTTACCATTCATACGTTGGTATCAGTCAGTAAAATCGCTAGGATTTAGCCCGGTTGATGTGTGGGAAGTGAGTGAACGATGTAGAAAAAATTTCATCTGACAAAAGCAGATGACGTCGATCGGTTGAAATTTTTTATATATAGGACGTTCTCTTGCAGAATTTGGAAATTGAATACATCTGTACCTTAATTCTTCTAGCAATTGATCGATTGGTGTGATCAATTATCGATGATCATTCTGATATCTGATGGTACTATAGCCGTCACTAGAATGTGTCTCATAAAGATGCCATGGATGGGAAATTCCGAGACTGCTCATCTCAGAGATCACTGTTTTGAATCAGTCTACAGGTTTGCAGTACCATAACACAGTCGCAACGAATATTATCCTGATCGTTTGGAATCATGGCAATCCTCACAACAAATGTGTTGAACATCTTTGAATTGTTCCTCCACGGAGCATCGCGTATGGAATATTCTAAGGTATATTCCTGTTCCGCGGATGAGTACCTCATCAGACTGTTTGCTTCCACAATCAATTTCACTGGACGACCCTCGCACTGGATACAGCTTTGTTTTCAACTTGATTGCATAACTATAACAAATAACCGCCAGTCGAAAATTTGTTCGTCCGGATCCCATGTTTCGGGTTGCCTACGTAGAAGGGATTAAGTATGATAGGTGGCCGCATGGATCATGGATAGGTCGATGGGTGAATGGGTTGGTACCTGGGTGGGTGGGTGAATGAATGGTTGAGTCGTCGGGTGAATTATGGATGAATGGGTCCGCTTGAATACGGTCCGTTTGGGTCCCATACGGTTATAGTATGGCACTGGTATCATTCTAGTACTGTTTCACAAATATTGTATTAGTACCTTACTAGAATCATCAAACTAGGAACTAGAATTATATTACTAGTACCGTTCTGGAATCGTCATATCAGCACCGTACCATATCATTGTACTGGTACCACACTGAATATTGTATCAATACGGTCTAGTGTGGTATACGTGACGGTCTAATGTCTAGTTTTATCTCTACGGATCTGGACGGATCTATTACGATCTGGCTCTACCTATCACAGTGTAGTACGGCTAGTTCGGTCTAGTTTGTTCTACTTCGGACTGACCCGGTCTAGTCCGGTTCAGTTTGGTCTAATGTGGCTCTAGTGCCGTACTAGAATCACAATGAAACTACTAAGTAACGCGCCAGAAGTAACCCAGTAAAATTATCGTACTAGGATATCCACACTAGTCCCGTACTAGAAGTACTGCACTAGTTTTGTACTGAAAGAACCGTACTAATCCCGTAATAGAATCACCGTACTATCGCCGTATCAGAAGTACCGTTCTAGTACCGCACTGTAGGAACGGCATTGAAGCCACACAAGAACTACCGAACTAGTACCGTACTGTTACGATATATTTTCGGGCTAATACGGCCTAGTTCGGTCTAATTCCATCTAGTTCGGCCTATTTCAAACTAGTTAGGTCTCATTCGGTCTAGTTCCATCTACTGCAGTCTAGTTCGGTCTAGTTTGGTCTGGTCTCGCTCAAATCAGTCTAGTTCGACCTAATTCAGTCAAGGTCGGTCTAACTTACAAGGAGGACCCACCAAAGTGCGGGTCATCAAATCTCACCAAACTTTTTTCACAGTTTGCTACCACTTAGAATATGAAGAATCCAGAGTAACTCCGTCAAATGGGCCTTCTGTCCAGAGCTACAAGCAAAATTGTTAGCGTTGCCAGTATACCTATATATATCACTTTTTAACGTGGGCCTATATGGGCAGTGTTAATGTCATGGGCTGTAACTCTGAACAGGAGGCCCATTTGACGGAGTTACTCTGGATTCTTCATATTCTGGGTAATACAAAACTGTAAAAAAAATTTGGACAAGATTGTTGATCCAAAGGTCTGGTCCTCCCCTTGTTAGTCGATTCTTGTCTGGTTCAGTCTAATCTAGTCTAATCTTGCTGAAATGTATTACAAGGCCATGTGAGTGATGGGTGAGATCAACTGATCTATCCACTGATTGATTATGATGTCATCTTTCTGAACTTCATAAATAAACTCTTTTTGATATCATCAATCGATCATTATGCATCATTTGACCAATCTTATTCTCGAGCTAGAAAAGCATTCCAGGAGCCTTTGACTTATCGAAAACATTTATAAGCCAAATGAGCGTCAGCGAGAGAGGCAACTAACTTAGTGAATGATAATCCAACGAAGTTCGATTTGCACCATTTTAATTTTCGGATCGCTAAACAATCGTCGAAGATCACAACTATCTATATCTACTCGAAAAAAAAACGTGCAGTGAAGAGGCACTAAAATTGCGATCTAAATCCTAATCCAGAGCAATCCTCTCTTGCACTGAGATAATCCCCACCACGTTCAAAGTCATTCTATAACGTTACCAAACAGGGCATTCCTATCCAGACACCTACCTTCCACGCAAAGCTCAGCGGCATCTCTTGAAGCTCTCTCTTGGCTAAATCGCCTTCCAATTTCACCTACAGTCTCGATCACTGCATACAGCCCATACCACGTGATAGCCGATAAAATCGAGCTGCCGAACGATGTCCCCGGGCTATGAAAAAGATATCGAGCTATATACAGCTCGCAACGCAACCCCCGTCTGATCAAATTTGCAGCTCAGTCTAGTCTATCACACGCACATGACATAACATGCACATGCACGTACACGCATGCATCTATCAGACTTGCAACCAAACGTCGGGACGATCTAATTTTCGCCGCAGGCAGTGAACGCGCGAATCCATTGCTGATTTGAATATTGCCTCACAGTTCGAAACGCACGGATATGAGGTTATACATACATATATATATTGGTGCATGCAAGCTCGGGTTGGTGTACAATTTTGGTTATGGGTTCAAGTGGCCAGTGTCGATTTGCCGACGCACGATATACATATATTATACTGGGCATCAGATTCGGTTTTGTTGAAAGAGATACGCATCGGTAGCACGGATGTAGCTTGCGGGCATTGAAAGTAGAAGATATGTCGTGTTCGTCGTGATTTTTAGCACTAATTGAATTTACTTTTTAATTTCTAGGGTTTAAGTAGTCTTTGGTTTCTAAATGACATCACTCGGATCATCAATAGATCAGGGGCTGTCCGTCAATCGTATTGAGAAATCAACATAATACATTCAGACGACCCAATCGCTGTCTGTAAGAGTTTTTCTTCCACCAGACAATCATGGTTTGTGCGACTTTTAGCACGATCCATCAATCGACCCTTATAGCAGAAATTTATTCTAAATATGGTTAACACGCTCGCTACGACGGGTCCCACCGGTGGGACCCACTCGTCCCCTTCTTTTCGGGGAAGTATTTGAAATTCTATCGAATGGTCCCCACCGGTGGGACCCTTCGCACACAGGGGAGAAACTGCGGTTTTTAGCATCGCAGCGAATGTATTGATTGAATAACAACGGTTATCTCATGAGTCACAGTACAAATTCATCGACTATGGCAATCGACAATATTTTTTGGGCTTTTGAAATGAGATGGATTGCACCTCTGAGAAATTCTTGAGCTATGGAGTGTATTCTATCGGAACTGGGTGTTTGACCGGTTTTATCAGTGTCATTCATCGCGAGCTCAAAGTGGTATCCGTACTCGTATGTCACTGATGGGTGCCGATGAAGAGTGCCTCATCTGTATCTGTCACTTCGATTCTGAACAATCAGCGTTTTAGAACTTTAAATCTATCGAAAATTTTTAGACTAGTTGTTGTGAGGTATAGATAGTTTTGATCCGGTTCTAAGCATTCCTCAAAAGTCAATCGATGTAGTTAGTATCATTTTTTCAATTTTTGGCTCGGTATTTCTCCGGGACTTCAATTTTGATATTTTGATATTTCATCGACTCGTGTATCTATTTAATGTTATTCAATATTGTCCGAACAATATCTCATGGTTTTGATTTATAAGAATGAGAATAAATTATTTGAATATCTTTATCACAGAATTGGGATTTAGTACTGGGCTACATATGAATCTTCTGTTTCTCGCTTGAGAAACACGAATCACGATAATGAAGTGCTCCGCAAGAGTTCTCGAGTGACATGCTTCAAAACATCATCGGAGTGTGTTGGAAATGTCACAAAAAATAAACTCTCTGACGTGCTCAAAATAATTCCAGCGTATTGCGAAAGCGAAAGAATATATTATCGCGACACATGTCGGCTGCATTTTTTCAACGTTCATACTTTTGGCCCCTTCTAAAACGTATAATTCCAAAATAAATCGCGTCACTCACTAATTTTTTGCATACGGATCTTTACGAGGATCTTTACAAAACGCATCAACCCGACCAAAAAGTCTATGAACTCTTGCAAAAATGTGCAATCTAAGAGTCGCAACTTGCTTTCATTTTCTTCGCCGTCAGATATCCCAAAAAGTATAATTACCTGAATTTTGTATACAATGCTGATCCTGCGACTTCTGATCACGATCCACGTCCTTTTCAGCTCAAAATTTACTTTTTACATTCCTTATCACAATTTTATAACTTTTTTTCCACTATTCAAACATAGTTTAAATTCTTTACAGCGTAGATGAGTCAAAAAAAGTGTACAATATCAAAAAAGCCACACCACCTATCGATGAAACATTCGAGAAGAATTTCAGCTAACCTCCACAACGTAGAGAGATAACCCGTACCAAGCTTATACTCGTAAAAGGAAAACCGATACTTTAGACAGAAAGCTTCCTCTATCCGACGCCTATGTATCGAGAAAAATCGGGTTACAGATAGGACGTGTGCCGACATTCACCACCAAATGTAAAAAAAATGTTTACAAACTCGCACAAAAAATTTAATTCCAGTACTACCAACATCATACTCACAAAGTCCGAAAAAAATAAACATTAAGATAGCGTGGTTATGCGTTATTTTGTTGTACTAGTGACCTCGGTATTGATATATCCATGCAACAATGACGTGTGCACAAATTCAGGATACAAATATCGCATCTCGTATACGCGCGTCGTTTGCATACCGAACACTGTAAAAAAAAATTAGACAAAATCGCTAAGCCCAGCGTAGGAAATGAAGCGACCTACGCTGGGCGGAGTGAATTTGCTACGGCAATGTAAATTCGCGAACCGGAGCTTAGCGATTTTACTCCGCCAGGTGGAGCCCATCCCAATTTTTTTAGGTTATGGACGACTCTATTTTTAATCGACTGGACTCGTTTACGCGGTTGTCCAGGAGTCCTTGTACGTGCAGGGCACTGCTGTGTTAATATTTCATGCTCGGATGATACTCCGAAAGTAAATAGAGGGCTCGTAAAGACGTACGAAATTCATCCAATCGCAAAATATCAATGTTTGTTGCTTTCTCAATTTCAATAAATTCACCACGCTGTCTTGGGTGAATTCGCTAATCTCAGATTAGCGATTTCGCTTCGCTCAGCGGAGGTAACAGAGCGACCTACGCTGAGCGTGGTGATTTTACGAACTATTAGTAAATTCGCTAATCCGTTAGCGATTTCACTCGCGGGAAGGTAGCAAAAATACGAAATTCCGATATTAAATTTACCAACAATTGGTAAAATCATAGAAAGTTTTTTTTACAGTGAACATCATATCATATTATACATATAGATATATAAACGAGAGCGCGGGAAAATTTAAAAATAGCCCGCGCTCGCGAATTATTCGGCAAGTTTCGCCGCGAGCAGCGTAGGTATATATAACACAGTGTACCACAATCGATCGTTGCCAGTGAGAGAGACTACTACCATCACGTCAGTCAAGGTCGAGTGTACTCCGCATATATATATATATAGAATTTTTCGCATTGTTTTAGCCCTGTGTGTACCTAGAAATACACACACAAATACATGCACAAGAAGTCGGCTAGTCTTTTCGAATTTTTCCTGTTTTGATAGTTATAGCATAGCGATGTGCGCTTTCGCGTTCAAATTTCCCGCCACTGTAAACCACGCAGTTAGTGTATAGTACCGCAACGAGAGACTACTACTACTCGTATATCCAAAATTGAAAGGTAGAATTATAAGGGACAAATTCTATATCTCTCTCCAATGCAATGCGTAATTCGTGAATACATGGTGTACCAATACAGTAATACACACAGAATAAATACACTGCGAGTGCAAAATGATTTTCAGCGCGCGAAGCGAATAACGCCACGCACACACACACTGTATAAACATGTATAGATACATATGAAAAGAGGATTCATCGTGTTTGAAGAGGTTTCCGCGGGGATGCAGCTTTGCGTAAACATCGTTACGTTTCGCATTTCGAATTCGCGCAAGTACATACATACATTACATACGTATGTTCCATCAGAGTGAGAGAAATATTTACCCTGACGGAAGCGAGCGATGCGTCGTCATTATTATGTCGAGGTATAGCCAGTCGCGACTCTCGAGACTTTTCCGCTCTTATTACTCTAGGATGGCAATTTCGCTCGAATCGTATCGCTGATCTCGTTTGTGTATCGAACTAATCGCTGGCTTGCCCATGGGCATATCTCGATTCTAGCTGAATCGATTCGTTGTTCTTGCTCTGTGCGCGCCTTCTGCTGGACACACCGATACCACCGGGTCATCGGTGTATTGGTGTGTCTGGAAGAAGGGGCAATAGGTATATATATTAGATTTCATATATATACATACAGCGCTGGCGATCGCGACAAGCAGCTGACGGTAGCAGAACAGATTTTGCATATCTAACCTTTTCGAATGTTTTACATCTCGGATCCCCTAATCGCGATGCTGTTCATTATGTTTTTCGGTGTGGTTTATATATGATGATTCTGTGTCTCAAGCTTCCAGTTTCTTCGTGATTTTCTGCTTTCATTCCTGATTGTCAAATTATGACTGTGTGAATGGTGCTAATCAAGAGGCGATGCAATACGTTATTATGATTAACAAGATCTTTCATCCAGGGGTGCAGAGATTATCACCATACCACCTCAATATTCCAGTACCTTTCTATTCAAGTTAATACTTTGAATAGCAGTTCTGTCATGAACAGATGTATTAGTGTCATCTCATGAGACTCCATTTCAATCAATTTATTTTGATCAAATTATTGCTTGTAACTTGACTCGCAGTTCAATATATTCTCAGAAGATTATTGGTAAAGTGGACCATTTCTTTTACGAAAGCTTATGGTTGCCTTACGAGCTACTACCAAATAATATTTTGTGATGATTACTTGAATGGATTACTGGTATTGGACAGTAGTTACAATTCTATCAGCAATAAAGTCTTGACGTGTTGTACATTACACCAAATTTCACAAGATCATTGATAAAGTGGACCATTTCTGTTACAACAGGTTATGGTTGTCTTACGAGCTACTACCAAATAATATTTTGTGATGGTTACTTGAATGAATTACTGGTATCGGACAGTAGTTAGAATTCTGTCAGAAACAAAGTCTTGACATGTTGTACATACATTACACCGCCCAAGTGTTTTGCCTTAATACGATTGATTTGTTGCTTTCATCTCTGACTTGACATTATTACTAAAAAGTTTGAAGTATGTTCCCCAGGTTGCTAGATGACAGGATGCCAGCCTGTGATTCATGGTGGCGATGTGAATTTTGAGTGTGTTTACGGATAAATCACTCAAAAATCATGATAATAATAGACATTTAATTTTCACCAAGACTAGATGTCTATGAGCACGTTCTTCCATGAAATTCTTCCAGAAAGTTCATCACTGAACTCTTATGATATTAGATATCCCTTATGCCACCAGGGGATCACTATCGTTCACCAACTGTGGGGACCCCTGAATGGTTACGATTCATCATTGAAAAGTCAAATTGCTTTCAGCGACTTGAATGTCAATCTCACAGCAAATTTTCCTAACATTTGGTTATAGCAACAACTGTATGAGGAGATATTTGTACACATGATTATAATAATCTTTATGTGCAGACAATCATTGTGCTCTGAGTCCTTGAAATTTAGAGATGGTCCACATCTCCAAAATGAGTGCCCATCATTTCATTACTAATAGTAGCTAAGATAAAATAGGAGGATGGGTTTTTGTAACTATTTTTTACTGAGACTTGAGAATTAATTTGACGGTAAATGATCAATAAAACTCAGCAAATATAATGAGATTTCATTGCATATTAAAATCATTCAGAAAATGCAAGTCATGGAATAATTTGACATCTAGAATCGAGTTAGATTCAAGAGAAATTAATTCTTCGACTCCCTTGATTAGATTTCAAGATTGTCATAGGTAAACCTACACATCAAAGCATTGTCCACTACTTGATATTTTTGATTATGCTACTACCAATTCTCTGTTCTTCAAAAGTATATTGTCTTTGTTCATGATCAATGATAATTTTTTAACTCAAAACTGTTTTGTAAATACTTTTTCTTGGACTTGAAAATCCATTCTCAAATGAAAGATCCACATAATCTCAATCAAAGTAAGTATGGTGAGGTCTTATTTGATATTGGAAGCTATTTGAAGATGGAAGGCATACAATAATACGACATCTGGCATGAAGTTAGAGTTTAAAGAGATTAATTCTCTGAGCCACTTGAAAGATTTCAAGTTTATTCTAGATAATCTATACATCAAAGCACTGACTACTATTATATCTCTGATTATTCTGATATCATCTTTCCATTCTAAAGATTATACTGCTTGGTACATGATCGACTTCAATTTTTGAATTCAGTTCTACTAAAATGATCTAAAACTTTCCAAGTGAGATATTGAATGATTGTCATGAAACACAAAAAGCATTATACATTTTGAGAAAGAGTCAATTTCTAGAATACTTGAAATTTTCCTTTTGGACTGAGGGATTTTTAAAATCAGTTCTCTCATCTAGAATCGTCGGGCTAACTTCTTTATTTCTGAAGTTCCATGATATATTATTATGTAAGTGAAACACCGAAGATAAACGGTGATCTCAGGAATGTTGAATAGTTTCTTCAAAAATTAGACATTTGTGTTCTTTCAGATTCCACAGTTGTATATTCCTCAAATTGATTACTATGATGAATTGACTATCAGTAGGCTCTTCCAAATGTGGTTTTTATCCATAATCTTCCTTACAGAACGTGAGAGATAAGTTCAAATCAGGCAGTGTATTGAATTCTACCGTAGAAATTTTTCTTTCATACATATGCATATTTGACTCATTTCTATAATCATTTGTGAGGCTTAGAGATGCTTGAGAGTATCTCTTCAAGTTAGCAATTTGCCAGTTTCTATCATCCTATAATGACTGAGATCAAATGTTGTTAAACACGCAGGTATTCCAATATCAGGCGAAACGTTAAAATTACGCTTGATACCAGTTTGCGCCCGGTATGAAAATTTTCTATTATCCTTCAGTGTTGTTGTTGAGCACGTGAAAACCGTGTAAAAATTCAAAATACATACGATAAACGTTCAATCATCTGAACTGTCCGAAAAAGCGTAAAGAAAGTACCTTCAATGGTGTCTTGGAAAGCTACATAAAAATATTTGCCAGATTATGCGATTTTTCAAAACCTCAATTGTCCAAAATGCTTTTCATACCCAAAATCGATCGATATGTATCAAGACTTTGAAGTAAAATATATCATTGATTCTAAACTACAAAATCTATGAGTCTGACATATTTTGAAGAAAGAATCTGGGACGAAAATATAGACTCGTACGAATAAGGTAATTTTAATTGAACCTTTCCAACGTTATAAATTTCATCAACCTTTCAATCTTAATTCTCAACATCAGACAACTTCTCCAAAAATTTATACAACACATTTTTGACGTGATTACACAGTCTATCCAGATGTCGTGAGCAGCACTAAGAAAGAATGACGTTTTCAAGAGGGAAAATGTATATTTTCATTAAATAAAAATTTTTTTCATTGAAAGTTCCTTTTCACATGTAATATCTCCTGAAAAAATGCACATTGTTGATTGAAAAATATAACAACAATTTTACTTCCTGAATTTCATAATTTGCGGCTAGAAGTATCAGGATGCAGTAATGACACCTAGGAAAGCATCAATCGACAAGTTTTCAAAAACGCCCGTTTGGGCATCATAGACTCTTCACAAGTATTTACTTTTATCTTATCTTTGTCCGTCGGAGATTTTTGAAAATGATCATAAAAGGGGGATGCATCTCAGACAAGTATGTTCTTTCACGCTACGAACTCGTACCGAATGGTGTTAAAGTCTGAATTGTGTTCAAGATGCATAACATGAAAATAGGACATTTTAGATTAAAAAATCGTATTTTCAATTCCAATAATCATCGTATTAAATCTGAAAATACATTTTGTCCAAGAATAAATAATCTCACGTTGGGTTTCTGTCTGATGATCATTCTTTAATGGTTTCAGTGGTTATAAGTCAGACAAGAATACAGGCTTGATAGCGATTCCATAATCTGCACACTGACGCGGATGTGTACATAAGGGTCAATGCCCCCATTCTAATACTTGACATGCATGGGTCCTGGTGTTCAAGGTTCATACAATCAAGATTTTAATGTTTGAAGGGACACGACGAATATTGGGTTTGAAGGGCGATTTACTGAGTATATTAAGGCGCATTTCCCTCCTTCAAACGATAGAAAATACCAGACCTTCGATAAAAATGTCTACATGGTAAATCTGCGCCCATCTCTAGCTAATGGGCCTTCTCAAGTTAGTTACAGGAAGAGTCTTTATCAGGCTCGGAGATTAAGAGATCTATTCGGAATCGTGAAACATACAACGTATCGGCAAAATTTGAAATCAGTGTGGATAGGGACAGATCAATTCTTTAATGCCTTAAAAGATTTAAGGTCTATGCGATCACCTGTTCACGTAAGTTCTAAAATCTCGTTGATCTCCGTGATCATTTTGATTCCAACTGTCAACTCTACGAGGAATTCATGTCTTGATACATGATGAATATACTTCTCTTATTTTACTAGCACACTCTGGAATCAACACGATTATAGTGATTGATTATGCGAATTTGCGCGAAGCATTTTAGAATGGAAATCCATTTTCTTACATATTTCGATTTTCCCTCTCGAATAAATAATTTCTGGATCAAACCTTCTCATCTGAAATTGCTCAATGAATTTCGCGGGACCTGAAATTATTAAGCTTACATTCTAAAGCAAATTTTAAAGTGATGTGATGCTCAGAATGGAGGATGAATATTTATAGGACTGGGATTACTTGGAATACCTACAATAGCACATACTTTTTGGAGTTCATTCTGGTACAGTCCTCTGGGAAGCAAGTGGTGTAGCTAGGGTATGATGGGAGTGGATCAATTTTTGCGGGGAATGAAGATACCCTGGGTAAGTGGGTGTAAATAGAAAATGACAGAGTGGCTCGTATGAAATTTTTAGTGCTCATAGCTTTGTGATAATAAAAAAATTAATATCGGAAATTTCTAGGAGAGTGTGTTCAAGATTGAACCATAATTATAAATATCTGTCGGGAAGAATGAGATATCTTGGGCCAGCAATAAAATTCGCCAACTTGAAATCCGCGCGCGTAGCGCGCATCGCTCGTTCTAGTCGATATAAATATTTTTCAAAGTACTCGATCCGCGAGATTCTTTACTTCTGCATGTGTACTTACTTACACACACTCACATGAGGTAAAATACGTATCACGACGCGTGCTCCATATTTTTTTTTTTTTTTTTTCCAAAGATAGTCTTGTGTGTTTGGTTTTGTCGAACGATGCGAGCGAACGAGAAAAATGTGGAATCGATCGGGGAGGTCTCCGAGGCGTTTATCTGTTCTGTAATATATAGGTATAGATATAGTGATCGATTTATTTATGAGACTTTCTTTTCGAAACGATATTTCTTACCCAGATTAGACGCGGAGAAGGGTATTGTAGATGAGAAAAGGGGAAAAAATGAAGAGTGATATTGTTTGGCTTCTGTGAGTACTAAGATAAATGAGCGATGAGGTATTATTAAGTACTCTACGGGTGACTTTGTGCTATCATAGAAAGATAGAGATTGTGGGCCAAAGTGCGGTTTGCAATCTAATCGAATTCTCGATTGTGCGGTTTGAGAGTTTACCGCAATGGGTTCGCCTCTCAAATTCACTTTTAGACACGCGCTTGAGTCTTCTGCAGTAGTCATGGCCAATTTAATAGAATCCCGATTTAACTTGTATTTTGAAAATTTTGGTTAAAAATTATTCGATGATTGATTGTGATCAGAGTCTTGCGATGATTAGCTTAGTGTAATTATTGATGATGGTTTCTTTCACAGGTTTGATTCTTTACAAGCATTCTATCAAGTTATAGGTGAAAAAATTGGCGAATATTGGCGGAAGAACTACACATTTTTCAAAAATTTCGCGCTCATGAGTGATTAAAATCGCGACCAAAAAAAACACAAACTGACGAACTATTGAAACACCAGCAACCGTAGTTTTGTGATACGCAAAATTCAGTTTCACGGCAATTTTTATTGAAATTTGGAACAAATTCCAATACATAGTATAATACGTGATACATTTATCCGGTTTGTTCGAAAGAAAAATAAGCCTCAGTTCCCTGCGTTGGATAAGAAAATTATCAGCTTTTACGCAAGCCTAGGCCATTCATCAGCAAACATTCCAGAACAAGACACCTGTTGTAGCCCTCACTTCGCTCAGGCTATGACAATCACAACTTTAAAACTAAATTACATTAACGTGCTGCGTTACGTATCCTTATTCTTTGTCACTTTGGGCACATTTTTTCATTTTCAACATAAATACCCTTCATAATTCATTGAAAACCCTATCCGGTAGAATTTCATTTCTCCACAGGCACGTTTTAAGCGGCTGCCCACTAATTACGTAAGGAAAATTGTCGTACGTTTAAACCACTTATCTACCTTCTAAAATATGATTCCAGGGTTCTTCCCACACGATAGTAATGGTTAGTGTAATTTTCACCCATCCAAGAAGCCCCTATGTAATTAATGGACAGCCACCCACACTTCATCAACATTTTTATCTATGACCTGTTCTGTCGCTCCTGTATGATACAAAATGATATTACACCATTCTTGAACAACGTTCATGATTTTCAATGAAATTAAGCAACGGTTCCATTTCTGACTTTTCAGAATCCAAATCCAAGTTTATTTTCATGATCTCAAACGATCCTAACGAGCACACTCACAATTCGAAAATTCATAAAAAATAGGCTAATTCAACCTCTCCGTGACTTGACTTCAAAGATATTCAGAAATACGTTTTCCTCGTATTCTGCAGTTGAACTTCGAAGCTGACCCAATTAGAGTCACCGTGGGATAATCCCCTGCAAAGTTTTCAAACTATCCGAATATCAGGGAAACGTAATTCCTAAAGCCGATAGGAAGAAAAGTTCACGATCCCAAGCTCCCACGACTCGAAAACTGGCGCCACCACTCGCAAGCTTGAAATCTATACCCACATTGTCGTGTCCAGTGGGAGCGATTTGTCCAACGAATTACTGCGGTAGCCTGATTCATGTCGAACACTCCAATTCAATACTAAATTCGTGGTCCAGTCAATAGATTCGTATTTTACGGGAAAAGCAGTTCAATCAAATTGAAAGTGATTATCAGGATGCAGGGATGACTCAGATAATGATCATCAGATTCCAATCCATTTTGTTAGGGCTGATATAATTCCTCTATCTCAGATGGTCAGAATCATAATCATCATATTACTGTAACAGAAATGATTCTCATAATAGAATTCAGTGATGATCCCGAATGGAAAGCACTAATGATTTTGATGGGATGAAATTTGAAAATTAATTTTTGAGACATTCGACAATTTATTTGTAGTTTCAGATGGAAATTTTAGGAATCAAATCGTCACTGCGATACAGAAGCAATTATGATCGTCAAAGTGTCTGAGCAATAAATAATTTGTCTTCTGTCATATTCGCATGATCGCAATTCACCCACTACCAGCAAAACTCCAAGCACGGAGCTATTCCAGCCAAAACTTTACACTCAACGTCTATAATGTGCTTATAGAAAAGTAAGTGTCGCCAACGTGTCTCAAATCGACCGGTCTCTAGCTTCAGCCCGTACCTCGCCAGCGCCGACATTTCCGGCATCTAAATTAAATATGCACGAGTATAGGCACTCTACCACAACTGACGATACTATATACGTACATTTCCACACAAAACATCAACACTTGGTCACCAAACAAAGTCAAATACACCTCAAACATTATTTGGTACATTGATCGTGTCGGTGACCTCACTGCCAAGCTTTACACCCATTATCTCGATATTATTTTCATTTTCCACTCGGTAGACATAACCTACAACTTCATAACACATTTTGTGGTTTCACGATGACTATATAGGATAGAAATATGGTCGGCAGAGATAGACAGACAGTGAGAAAATGACGTAATTTGACGAGGATGAACGAGAGCGAAGCGACGAGTCGTGCATTTACGCTAGCGACAAAATGAAAATAAACCGCGCGCAAAGGTATCTATATCAAATGGAACGATGATGATCATGTTGTGTGTACGTGTTGAAGGATGCGGGTGTGGTGTAATCACGCAGTAGTGCAAATTTGTCGCGTCATGATTGGGAAAAGGGGAGTGTATTGATGCGCTAGAGCGCGAGGAGTGACGCGTGAGATTGAAATATTTGTGAGAGCGAGTAGAATGAGCGATTTTGGTAGGGTTGGGAGTCGACGTTTTCGAAACGATGGTGAATAAGATTCTTGGTCCTTTGTGTGATTGTGGTGTCATGTAGGAATGGATTTTGTGAATCTCTTGGTAAGGTAGGGTGTGAGAAAGGCGTCTCGCTGCCATAACAAAAAAAAAGGCGGTGGTACAGTTTTTTCGAGCGCTTTTTCGTACTGTTGACTGGAATCTTGTACCGTTCAGGGAATATCCCGGATCTATCACTATGACAATCAAACGCTAAGCGGATATCATTCTGTCTGGACCCTGCATGTAAGATTGTCTACGGGGAAGGGTGAAATGTACTGTGTGGCCGTATGGGTTATAGATGAGTGGCATGATAGGTAGTTGTACGGTTGAAAACCGGATGGTGAATGGGTCGACGGATGGGTTTATGGAGTAGTGTGCAGGTGAAAAGGTCGGTAGGTTGATGAATGGATGGAAGGATAGAAGGGTGGAGGGATGTCTGAAATGATTGAATAAGATGGGGTATGTGGGTCGGGACGGGACGGAATCGGGTTGGATGGCATACGCGTGATTGCACGGAGTAGGATGGGGTGAGATGGAGCGGGATGGATTGAGACGAGATGGAACCGAATGGAATGGGAAGGGATAGGATAGGTTGGGATGGAATAGGGCGGAACGGGAAAGGATAGAACGTGGCGGGACAGTATGAGATGGGTTGGGGCGGGTTGGAACGGGATGGACGAGGACGATACGAGATGGGTCGGGTCGGGATGGAGCAAGATGGTATAGGGTGAGACGAAACTGCAGGGTTAGGGCGGGATGGGATTTGAAAGGCTGGGGTATGGAGTGTGGCGGAATGAGACAAGAAGGAATGGGATAGAATGAGGCAGGACGGAACAGTATGAGCGTCGTTGCTCGGGATATGGTGGAACAGGATGGGGCGGGCCGGGATAGGATCGGGCAGGATGTAATGGGACGGGAAAGGATACGATGTGGTGGGGAGGGATGGCGCAGAACGGGACAAGATGGGTCGGGGTAGGTGGGTGGGATGGAATGGACCAAGACAGTACGAGATGAGGCGGGGTGGGGTATATAATACGATAGGGTATGAGATAGGGTGAAACGAGATTGAATGAGATGAGCCGGAATGAGGCCAGAAAGGATGGGATGGAATGAAGCAGGACAGAATAGCATGAGCGTGATTGCACGATATAGGATGGAGTGGGATGAGATGGGACCAGATAAGACGGGACGGGACGGGATGGGACGGGACTGGATCGAATGGGATTGGTGGGATGGAACAGGGTGAAAGGAAAGGATAAGGAGAGGCGGGACGATGTAGAATGTCTCGCGGTAGAATGGTCCGGTACGGAGCCGGACGGGATAGGATGAGTCTGGGCGGGACAAGATCGATGAAGCGGGACGGCATGGGATGGGTGGGTTTAGCTGAGATGGGACGGAATGGAATCCGATGGATGGATGAATAGCTCGGTAATTTTAATATCATCGATTGAGCAACATTCAGTATTCTATCAGTATCTACTTTGAACTGCAGAAGCAATTCAAGAGTAGATGGCTTATTCGAAGCGTTCATGAGCCGAGTGAGTGTTAGCAAAAGAGGCGGTCACCGCTGACTCAGAATAAATATAATCATAATAATCTTCATGAGCTCGCTCCTCCCCCACATCGATCATGAGACTTGATCTTTTTGGCATACAATGCTCAGTAATTTGGATCAAAATGGGTGCAAGCACAGGTAGAGTTCACAATCTTTCATCTTTCAATCTTCACCGTGACCCATACTAGCTCCAAAAACTTCCAATTACCATTCATTACGATAATTCCGAGGATAATTCACTTTGCTACAGACATGAGTGGTTTTTAATGTGAAGAATTCACTCTCATACAGACGCAAGAATCAAAAAACGAGAGCCCAGTCCATGACGGGAATCAAATTACGAAAAAACCACTCGACATGGGCGTTTCCAAATCTTGATCTTGATAAATATTCGAGTCAACGCAGCAAATAATGGCAATCTCAAATCAAAAGAATTTCATGAGTGGTAGAAGTAGAATCGAATAGAATATTATAGAATGTCATTTCATCCGCCCGTAAGTAAAAAATATGAAGAACTGATGAGTTCATGGATAAATTGAGGTTAGAATCCCATCATGCATTGTGTTTTATCTCAAAGTCCATTTGTTCAGTTTCTACGAGACGTGTCAAGAATTAGTCACGCCAGACTCTCGAACGATTGAACGGTTCCAACCCGCAAGCTCGTGTCACTTTGATTCGCCACCAACTCTACATCGTACATACAGCCCTCATCGATCGACTCTGTTTGGACTGGCAAGAGCAGCAAGTTAGCTCCGGAAGTATCAATTGTGACGAAGCACGGTGAATTATTCCGTACATGCTTGACGTTTCAGAACAGGGTAGTGTGAGTTCAATTTCATACAATGAGTTCTCATCACTCCGTTCGTTGTTGCGATGGAAAATGAATCGTCAAAATTTTTGACTCTATTCATAAAATTTCAATTTCCAGACCATCCCTGCATCATCGAAATTTCAAATTTATCAAATTATCAAAGCAAATCGTCAAAGTTAAAATGCTTTCCTTCTATGTTATAAAAATATAAATAGTTTCCTGACTTCTAATTCAATTGGTGGAAAGAGAAATTGTGTCAACCATAGGGTGTCATGCTTAGTTGAAGCTTCGATAAGAGAACGAATCTGATCATCTCCATAGTTTTATAGCACAGACTCAAACGAGCAATATGGAAAATGATAGGCAAGCAAAGAGATCGGTAATGATCGAAACGCACCGTAATCTAAGAAATTGATCAAGGTTGTAACTGTCTATTCATCACCAACATATACAAAAACTTTTGTTGGAATACTCCATGTCCTAGAAATATTCATCGCAGCTTTGCCAAGAACCACTTTTTAAAACTCATGAGACATATTATAAACTATTTCTTTAGAGCAAGAGGTCATGGGACAAGTGTTTTCAAGTAAGTGGTTCAGTCGATGCTGGTCCAGAATCATTTTCGCATACTCTTATTACTTTATGATCAATTCCCACATCATCTTTTCAGCAATATGCTACATGATCCTGCAGAAAATCCTCATAATAATCTCAACGAATACGATCATATACTCCGCCACCTTCCAAAAGATGAAAATATAATAAAGTCGGTCCATGTGCATCCAGAATGACCAATTATACTCTCTCTTTCCTGTTAAATAATCACAAATTTCGTTTTCCACAGTTCGTTTGACTCATTTTCCACCCTGCACACCCGACTACTATACACTACATTATCTCGCACGACCAACCATCCCAGGACGCATCGTTTAAATTTTGCAAGCTCTATCTCGTCCAACACGAGAAAAAGCTCAGAACGACGACGACCACCACAAGCTCGACATGTACTACATGGTCGAATCGATCGCACGCGCGCCGAGTTCAACACGTGTTTAGTCTGTATTAGAAACCTCACCTCTGAACAAACTATTCGTGCTTGCAAGCTCGCAAGCTTACGTGCTTTTTACGAAGCGCTTGCGGCACGGTCTCTCTCGCCACCGCCCACGAATTAAGCACTCTGTATGTTTGCTCGCAAGCTCGTTTGACCCCGCCTCGTGGTTAAAGCTTTCTTTCTATATGTCACTGCGAGCTCTTTGCAAGCTCACTACCATAGTTACATTTATGTTTATCTGTCTATGTTGATGGGATATGTTATACATATGGTAACGTCTCGATCGATTTGCGATTGCGACTTGTACATACATATCTAACGTTAGGTCGTCTTTCAAGTCTCGATTCGAAGCTTGCGCAAGCTCTCTAATTGGGGGAGTGTCACCACGGCTTCGTCTTGTACGTACGTGTGGATTTTGTGGCTCTGTTCACTAATGAGGCCCGATCGATTCTTACCTGATATTCATGTATGTAGGTATGTATGCAATAGAGCATTGTGGTGAAAAATCATAAAGTGACGTTGGAATATTTTGATTTCGGTTTCGATTGATACGCAAAAATATCGTATGCAAGGATTAACTCGGTCACTCGACGTTTGAAGGAGAGCTTTGACGACTTTGTCGAGCTCTGAGATGACGAAGTTGTCGATGCAATGAGAGCGTGGCCTCATTTTTTTTTTCACTCTCATCTGTTGACCGATATAGGCCGTGTAAAAATCGTTAATTGCGTTACAACAGAGTATAGTAGGAGACCGATGACAACGACGACGATGATGTTGAGGAAACGAGAGGTTTTACGGGTGACCTGGCTTTTCACCGATTAGTTGATCTATTTTCTATTTTCCTGAGAAATGTTGATGGAAAATACTTATATTCATTGGACGGCAAGATAATGAAGAATTTTTTCGAGAGTTATTATGAGGGTACGGTTGGAAAACTCGGGATGTGAAATGGGCAATTTGATGGAATTGTAAAAAAGGTAAAAAGTGTGAGATGAGTACGCGCGGATGAGCACGTAATTATAGGGCTTCAGCGAGATAAATGGTGATGAAACTTGAAATATTTGTCGGGATGTTTCGAGGGACAAAATGGATCGAATTACTCTTTGATCAAGATTTTCTTTGTGTTGCGAAATGAGGACAACCCGGGGCTGGTTTTTGTCAAATTATCTGCTAATCGATATAATTGTGAGACCGGTTTGGACGGTCGTAATTCAATCGTTTACTGTTTCTCGTCGTCGGGTCAAATTATATTCTTATTATTTCACTGACTGGTTTGAGGAGTTTCACCCTTTTGTGCTAACAATGTAATCCATTTAAATTTTCAATCGTCAAAATACGTGCGAGATAGAGCCAGTTCAGATGCACCAATTTATTTTGTTCGATTCAATAGCATATGGAAAATTTTATTTGCTAATTGTGTCCCGAATGAATTTTCATGGGAAATTTGGGAATATTCATGTTTCAGATGAAAATTGGAAATCGTTACAATCTGAGTACTTGGAAATGGAAGTTGTTTAGCTGAAACAATAATGAGTATGTATGGATGATTTCAATATGTTATTGTTTGAAATAGTGCAATATCAGAATTGTGTAACAATCATCTCACATAACCCACGAGATCAAGTAACATCTCAACTGACCGTTTTCTCGCGACGTAAACTCGTTACATAATTTCTGATTTCACAATTCAGTTGTCGATAATACATTGGATTCCAGTGAATTAACGATTGGAGGCATAGTTTTAAACTCTGTAAATTCCAGGTGTAAGATCTGATTTGATAAAAGTGAATTAGTATAGACTGTATAGTAAAATTCCAACAAAATTAATTCATCAAATCTGAAAGTTCAATACTTTTATGGAATTTAAAGGAAAAATCCGAACAAAGTTCAACCGTGTAATCTGATGCGCCATGTGGGTAATTGAAATTTATCCAAAGCTTTTTTGCAAGTACCTCACACCCATTACCAATATAATGAAGAATGTGAAGCAGAAAGGATAGACCAACCGCACTTTGAACATATGCAGTGTCATTCATTACATTCGAGAGCACAAGCTAATGCAAATTCCAATGGAACATTTTTGTTACTTGATCATCCAAGAGTACGCCGATACAAAGAGATACTTAATTAACCATAGCAAACGTGTCACACTTTCACTAAAAAAAATTCCAATTTTTCTACCTCTTCTCCTAACAAAATGAATTTCTCAACTCGTCGCGTCAGCCACAATCTCCAAACCTAAATTCAGTGTTGTTGCTACTCTTTGCGAGAGGGAAGTTTATAATATCTCAAGCGTTGCTTGGAAAAAAAAAAGAAAAAAACTTATTCACTCACTCCCTATATACTCGACTCTCCTGCCGTAAAAATTTAATTTTCGAATGATGACAAAAAAAGTTGAAGCAAGCCATTATTAAATGGACCCGGAGAAAATTACGTTTGGTATACATTCTCTAGCAACACGGGTAGAAAAGAGATATATGGTGACGAAACCTCCGAGGGTTGAACGCGATTTTCCAGTTTTTCGCGTTTCTCTTTCTCTCTCTTGCAACAACGCTCGTTCGCTTTGGTGCGATGCGCGTTATATAAAACAAACTCGTAAATTTGAGAAGAGCGCGCGAGCTTACTGTGCAGGTGTAAATAAAGAGACGGGTGCAAAATCCGAACGCTTTTTTGCCATATAATCTCATGCAAAGAGTAAGAGGGGGAGGAGGTAGTATCGATGCGTGTTCTGATTCGCCTTTTTTTAAAGAGATGAATGTAGATATCACCATGTTTGGTATCTCTATAGAAATTGAAAGATGTTGGTGCTATTGACTCATTTTATGATGTATATATGTATTGAGCGTGAAGTTTGAATTGGGGATATGTTGCTTTCATTTTCCAATTTGCGCGCCTGGCAGTGTTGATAGTAATTTCGGGACTCTATATGGGTATATCTGTATTGGCTTATAGCATAATGGCAATAGAGTGGGGCGAGCGAGCGATGGGTATTATATTGCTTGGTTTGCGAGTTTTCGAGCTTTTTGGAGAGTGGCAAAGTGATAACAGGATCATGGATTTTGGTATTGATGGTGGATTATACTGGGAGTTATATATTTTACTTTGTAAAAGTTTGATTGATCCTATCTGAGAAGTTGAGTTGTGAATTTTGCGAATATTAGATTGACGATGACCTGAATGGAGCTTTTATAAACTTTACGGGAACAAAATCGAATGTTTTCATAAAATGATTAAGTTGAATATTCATATCAATATTGTTACGTTCACCCGTAACACAATAAATCAGAGCCACTGAATTATCAAAATAACACGTGTCTTCATTTTTCAGACACAAAAAGAGCGTCATAACCCCGTGACAGACACGAGCATACTAACTACAGAACATAACAACACAAACAAATACACACTAGCAACCGACCGATTGATAAATACCAATGGTTGCGAACGTCAAGTATTTACATATGTACAGTATACAACACTACCCCCCCCCCCCCTCGAACGATTGACGTCCTCGTCAATTAGTCTTCGCAATGGAGAATCTTCTCACATCCACGTCGGCTCCAACCGTGGATGGAACATGGATTTCAGACCACAAATCGTATCCGCGCGAATTCTTGACCAATTGACTTGATTCAAAAGAGATTGTCTTCGTTTTCCCACCCTCCTCCTCATCACACTGCAACAATTTTGATTCAAACCGTTCTGGAGTCTGGGGAGGGCATCGAATGTTGCCCATATTTGAGACGGGAGCACGCTACTTCCATGTGTACCAGACATGTGTGTGGCAGAGACGGTACTTGGAGGGTTCTCCAGATTCCGCAAGTCATTCTGCACTCCCGGGCTTATGATTTCTCCTTCAAAGTAGTCTAGAAGGCTTATATACAACATAGTTCCAAGTCTGACCATTTCTGGTCACATGAAATCCATCGAAAACGGTTAAATGGTTCAATATTCGATGCCTTCCCGTAACTCCAGGACCGTTTTGATCAAAATTGTTGCAGTGTCACGTGGCGGGGGTTGCCAAAATGAAGACAATCTCTTTTGGATGAAATCAATCGGTCAAAACTTCTCGCGGATATGATTTGCGGCCCAAAATCCATGTTTCACCCCACTGTGCGTCGTTCCAGGACGTGATGAAGGTCCATATTCGAGATGGTTGAACGATTTAATCTCCGTTGCTCCAACAGCAGCTCCAGGATTTCCAATCCAACTACTAAGTTCAGGGGTTTCGAAGTATTCGTGATTCGATGGTGCTATTGTTCGAGGGTTCTTGGATGTTCGCTCTTCGGGTTTGTGATTCAGTGTAACGGAAGGAGTAAAACAGTATGTGTTGTATGAGGGATGTTGTTAACAGAGTTATTCATTGGAATGTGAACAGTAGTTGAACTCAGCTGTTGTGATCGCTGCTCAAGAAGCTTAATCCACTGCGTAAGTAGCCGCCGCTCCTCCATACGAACACGCTGTTCAGCTTCCCATGCCCGGCGCTCAGCGATAAAATCCCGATCTCCTTGACGAAGTTCAGCAGCCAAATTGTCGATGCCTGAATCATGGAAATGCGCACCATCGTAATGTCGAGGGCACGCCGCGGTGGCACGGGTTGACTTCGGTGCACTGCCGGGTCGTCCAATATCGACTTCTCCCGCAGAGATGTTGGCCGTAGTGCCGTCGAGGATGGGGCTTCCAGAGACGACAGGATGAGAAGAGCCGCCAACGCTGGTCGTAACAAGCGCAAAAGATACGAGCGTAGCAGACATTTGTCATTGTTGGAGTTGCAGCAGACGCGGCGCAGCGCACCAAACGTCGCAGGTACAACAAGACCGCCAACTTGCATTCCAGACGCTCCACTGGTAGGCGCAGTAAAACCAGAGTCACCCTAGATGTCAGGCACTTCCTCAGCATGCAGGCCACCGCCGGTTGCATCACACGTGGCACTGCCGCTATCACCGCGGGTCACCCTCGCGTCAGTCATCTTAGCCACTGAAAGAGCCACAGGGCGATGGGTGTTGGCTCACGCATGATAACAGGGCCTTGGTCACTGCACTCAACTGGAAATCCACGGAAACCAGATGCAGCATCAGATGATCTTGGGCTTTGTATCGGGACATTAAACGATACTGACCCAACGTCCGTACGATCTCCCGGCAACAAATACTCGCTATTTTGGGTCCTCATTTCGTCGCTTCCTACTACCGTCCTTGGCTGTTGAATCCCGGACGAGCCCCCAAATCGTCACACTCACTCGTAACACAATAAATCAGAGCCACCGAGTTATCAAAATAACACGTGCCTTCATTTCTCAGACACAACAAGAGCGTCTTAACCCCGTGACTGACACGAGCAGACTAACTACAAAACATAATAACACAAACAAACACACACTAACAACCGACCGATCGATAAATAGCAATGGTTGCGAACGTCAAGTATTTACATATTTACAGTATACAACAATATTTTTTCGCATAGAAGGAGAGTATTTGAAGATTCATATTGCTGGGATAATGATGGTAAAGAAGTTTGTAAGTATCAGTTTCGGCGTATGGGTGATTCCGCCGAAAAAAGAGTTTCTGGGACCAAAATCGTCACAAAGAGTGATTTAGGTCAAAAAATTATTTGAGTCCCAGACGAGTTTTAGTGGGCTGTAAGAGTGAGTTCTCACTTATTTGGGCACAATAAGAAAGTATCCAGAGCTACGTATCTCAAGAGTGAAGTCGAGCAAAGATGTGCCAACAGGGCGCGAAAAGGACAGGGATGGAGAGGACATTTGGACTCAAAAATTATTCTCCCACAGCTCAACAACTTAACCTAGACTCATTTCCGCATGAATTTAGTCTGATTAAACTAAATACTGCAAGAATATGTATTTCACAGAGCGATGTATAGTGCACCAGAGAGGAGCATAACATGGGGACGGGAAAGACAAAAAATTTTGTACGCCATTTCGAAAACACGTTTATGTGGTGCGCCTGCGTGCAGATTCGAGTTTTCGGCAACTGTTGCACATGAATTAAATGTATTTGGGTTTCTAGAAATCAACCCCATTGGTTAGGAAGGCTCAATAGACGATCGGGGACTTTGTCGAGCTAATTAGTGCTGTGCGAGCAATTTTGGTGCAAACCCGTCTTCAAAATGTCGGATGGCCGTGCTCGAGCCTAGAGTTTAATTTCGACTCGCAAAGTGGTGGATTACGTTATTTGAAGTATGACAAATTGAAGTGCATAACTACACATTTTCGGCGTTTCCGACTCCGCATATACGTGGTGGTAAAGTCAAAAGTCGAAGTTGGACTGCCTACAGGGGACGGAATTGACATCTTGACCCTTTATCAAGCATCACAAAATACGGGGACGTTGGGATCGTTTCAAAAATTATCAACATAGTTGCGCAACAATAAAATGCACTCCAGAAAATTGCTACAGTACACATCCCAACCTGTAGAGAATTGGTGGAACTCGGAACACGGAAAATCACACTTTCGGCGGAATCATTCGTTTATGTATTAATCTTCATTGAATCTCCATCGAAGGGTTCTTGTGATACATCATCATTGAGGCAAATAGGATTACAAACAGCGCACTACAGTTTTGCAAAAAAGATCGTGATGATAAAACCGACGCTCCACTTTTAGTACAAAATTCTTTATCCAGTCATGTGATTTCATTTCAGATGCATTGATTCCAGTCGTTTTCGGAGAATTTGATAGAGAAATTGTATCACGCTGGAATGGTTTGTGATCAAAATAGTTCCACTTGAAATCATTTGATTCTCATGTGAACCAGAACAATTTCATGATCCTGATCTAGATTCATTGGTTTACTTCGAATTTTCATGAAAATGGAAATGATTTGGATGCTGTTGTTTCGAATTGGATTTTATTTGCGCGCGGCAAAAATGATCTCCCTACCCTCCTAACCCCAAAAATTACAGATAAAGCCAGTTTTCCAAGTATCAGAGCAATCGTCAAGAAATTTTGAAATGACCTCATGCCACTCCTGTCTGTTTCAAAACTATTCTGAATTGACAACAGTTTTTCGGAATTCGGTTATGTGGGAGAATTATTTTTAATCGTTGAACCGTGTGAAAAACGATATGAATTCGATTTCATTATTCAGTTTGTTAGCTGAATTCGGATGAATGTGAGTTCACTTTCAGGACTGGATAATTTGATTCATGTGACCACGTGCCAATAATTAAACTGATCCAATCAACTTCGGACATTCCACAACTCAATCAATACCGGTCCAAAAGTGTATTATGATTCTCAGAATTCGATTTCCATTTGAAGCGTGCAATTAATTCATAGTGTGTCATTTTGAAAGCAGCCGTATCGATCGATCGTTGTGGAAAATATCGTCATTGTTATTATCGTAAGTATTACAAGTTGATTGCCTGTGAAATTTTGTTATCACCATCTTCAATATCGAAAATAACTGGAAGGTCTCATTTAATCCAAAATGACACTTATGAATGTAACGAATCATCTAAAATACAAAAAATTTTTCAGATACGGTAAAAGCTCGCTTTTCCACCCTCACTACCATCATTATACCAAACTATCCACCACCACAAGCTCGCAAAGCTTGCTGTACAACAAGCTATACTAATATCACTCGACGACGACGACAGCGATGCCTAGAGAAAGTAGCATCCTTCAGTATATATACCTCGTTCCTCTACCTATTACCATCGCAGGACGATACAAAATCGTCCCAACCGATCCTCTCCAAAAGCGAAAGGAGAGACACACCAGAGCACAACCTATAAGCGATAGCCCCGTAACAGCCTAATTACGGTAGCGTAAATGATAGTGAGAGAGGGGGGATGAGAGAGTGGCCTCCTCTCCCTCAGAAGCTTCCCTCTAGTGCGCGACACTACCCCCCTTGCAAAATTGAATTTACGAGTATGAAGGCTTCGCTGCTGCTGCTGCTATACTGTTCATTAAAGCTTTGCGCTCTCGTGGGCCATCGGACAAAATAATGCTTCCCTATATCTATATGTGCAGCATTGGAAGCCAACTGGTTGTTGGTAATATACGTGATATACGTGATATGGTTTATATGGGCAATGAGTATTTTAACGTTATTCGGACGTTATTGTGATTAAATATCGATGAATATAAATGATTATGTTTGTGAGGGGTGGGTGTGATCATGTATAGAGGTCGAGTCGTCCTGTCCTGAAGCCGCGCCGATTCAAAAATATGAGTTTGCTGAATGTTAAAGTCGAGTTTGTCGCTCTGCAAAATGGATGTACATACGTATTTGGTCATTTAGTCTGCATACATGTGGGCATTATCGCGAAAACTTGCACATTCTCTGTTCAAAAATCCACAAGTTGAAAATTGAGCCTCAGCATGCCTATTCCAATTTTTTCCATTCTTTCTCACGTATTGAGTGATAATATGTTATAGAACATATGCAGAAATATTTTTTGGAACGAGTTAGAACGATATATGTGATTTTTTACGTGTATAAGATATGGGGAAAGTAGTCCACGGAACTGACATTTCCCTGTTTTGGACGTTTCATTGTCTAGCGAGAAATCTTGATATGGTGGAACCAAATGACCTTGAAATTCGTGCCCCGAAGGTAGATTTGAGTTGGAATTATATGCTCTAGAGGAGATAAGTCCAGTTCTTCGTCTTTTTCGTGCTATTGAGTATCCTAGGGAACGACTTTTGAATACATGGACCTGACATTTCGCCCTGAAAATCGATCGCAAAAATCGAGGAGTTGCCATAGAAACTTCTCCATGTAGAATTCATCTAATCCCATCATATTTGAGCGGGAAAAATTGCTCCTGCCCAGATAAATCAACTCTTAGTTGGGTATGCACGGACCTGACATAAGTTAATTACATGGCTAACCTTCGGCTGCGAATGTACATGCAGCATTCAGAATTCCAATTCTGGTCCTTTTTTCGCACTGGGATTCGATCATTTGACATATTTCCTTGGAATTTTGTACGTGTCAAAGTCCTTCAGAGTAAATTTGGGACGCGCTGTTGTTACTGGAAAAAATGCCTCATATTTTAAAAACTCCATTACAAGAAAGAGGCACAAGCTTGGGGACTAAACTGAGCATTCTAGACATGAAACCTATGAAAAAAGTTGATTCAATATTGTATTTTGAGAGAAAAATTTGGTGATAACCGCTGCCTTGAGTATTTTGACGCTGGCGCTAAGAATATACGTATAACTGCGAATACGACAATGGACCTGACATTTCGACCCCCAATCTTTACAAATAACAAAAGACGACATCACGGATCGATCTGGAAATTTATTTCCGAATGTATTCCAATAGAATACTTGTAGGAGAATTTAAATGGAGTGATTTGGAGCTTGTTTGTGGAAATGCAAGGCCATAACACGTTCCGGGTAAGTTATCGCGATAATACCTATGTACGATTGAGCTCTGTAGGTGTTGCTACTCGATTTTGTTACTCTGTAGTCGACTCAGATATGTGTTGGGGGAGGGGGTGGAGGAGAGGAGGTGCTATAAGGGTGAGGTCACCGGATATACAGAAGTATTTGTGACGGACAGAGTAAGTATCTTACACAATCGGTGTTTACGAAACCGAGTTATCCATTGAACAAGCAATTTTGTGTATACCGCGAGGGCAACACAACAGTGATAAGAGCGCGTCGTCGTCGTGTACGGTATACGAGCTTTTCTATGTAGTACTTGACGCAAGTGGTGACTGAAGTATAACCTACCTGTGGTATACTGTGTGAATGATGAATGGTGAAATCAAATTCAAATGGCCCTGATTTTTCATCCTTATCTCATTATCGAATCCGTGATCTGGGAGCTTCACGAACTTCCATGGTTATCGAGAGAATATTGGTAGTTTCCATAGTTATTTCTGCAGAACGCCATCTTTGACTTTGTTCAGTTATATCTTCGAACACGGAGAATGGTGTTGGGATAATATTCGCCGATTACTGGTAGAAACGAGCATTTTGTGACCAATTGAAACTGAATGAGGTTTCATGAAAAAATTGGTTATTTTTTCATCCTTGATGGCAAATATGGAAGAATACCATGACGATGTACGGGATAATGTAAGTTGTGATTCTCCATATTCATACATTCATCATTTGTACAAGATTTTCCATATTCTTGTACATTTATATGTCACAGAAGACGTGAGCCTGATAAGGTCCACGAAACCTTGTGGACGAAACGTCGCATTGAAGATCCCATCATGAAATTTTGGTAATTTATTTAATTCTGTAAATTCAGGTTAATTACATAAAATGATCAGAAAAACAATGAGGTGAAAAATGATCAGGAAGGGCAATTTCATCTTGAGTTCTGGAGGTTCATGATAACTGGCTTTATTGCCTCTCTCGCTACCACTCGTTTGACTTGTGAACGGTTTTGACACGTCAGAGCCTCTTGGACTGCTTTTGTAGTTCAATAATGATATTTGTAAGATGTTGGATAATGATTAATTGATAGTTATAAAAAGAGGTATCTCATTAAGTGTGTGACATGACAATTTGTTGAGTTGGTGCCGCTACCAGTTATTACCACAAATCAGGCCGTCTAACTTCCCACTCATCAACCTGTCGACCTACCTACCCGACAATCAATTTACCGTCTTACCGAATCTTCCGCGCCTCCACCCATTACCCACCCGGTCACGTATTATATTTTAGCCAATCCAGCCTAGCCCAGCTTAGACCAAACTGCCCCAGACCATTCTAGATCGTTTCAAACCATTTCAGACTGTATCTGACCGTTCCAGAGTGCTCTAAACCATCTCAAGCCGTTCGAAACCATCCTAGATCGTTCCAGATCACGCCAGACTGTCTCAGACTTCACCAGAACGTCCTCAATTGTAACATACCACTCAAGACCCTTTCAGACCGTACCAGGCCGTCCCAAATCATTGCAGACCCTCCGAGACCGTAGCATAACATCCCAGATCGTACCAGACCGATTCAGATCACTGCAGACCATGCCAAACCGTACCAAGCCGTTCAAGAACGTCCTAGATTGCATCTGACCACCCCATACTATTCCAAACCATGCCAGATCGTGCCAGACAGACCTAAGCCATTTCAAACCATCTCAGGCCGTCCCGTGAGGCCCCCGATCGTCTCAGTCTATTGTAGAACGTTCCAGATCGTATCAGATTGTTTCAGACCATTCCCGACCGCGCCAGACCACATCAAATTATTCCAGACAATTTCAGACCGTTTCAGATTGTACCAGATCGCATCAGACCATACCCGACCATCCCAAACCGTTTTGAATCATTCTTGATTGTTCCAACCCGTACCAAATCGTTCTAGACCGTTTCCGAGTGTTCCAAGCCATAAGACCGTTTTAGATGGTTTCCGACCGTACCAGACCTCTTCAAACCATTCATTAATATTCCAAACTGTTCCAGAACACCCAAAGTCGTACCAGTAGGTTTCAGGCCATAACAGACCATTCCAGACCGTGCCAGACTATACCAGAACGTCACAGCAAAACGTCGTAAATGTTATCAGACTGTTCCAAACCATTCCAGATCGTTTCAAACCATGCCAGACCTTTCAGACCATTCCACATCATAACAAACGTCCCAGATCGTAGCTGAACACCCTAGACTGTTTTAGACCATTTCAGACCGTCCCAGATCGCGCCAGACCATCCCAGACTATTTTAGATAATTCCACACCGTGACAGGCCACCTATGACGGTTTCAAACCATCTCAGATCCTACCAGACTATTTCAGACCGGTCCCGACCGTGCCAGTTCATTTTTAAATCATACCAGTCTGTTCTAGATCATTCAGACTGAACAAGACTATCCAATGGCATCCGATCGCCTACCAATCCAACCATCGAAGCACCCACGACCCATACGATCACGCATTATACTACGCCCACTCCACATAGGCAACCCAATACGCGGGATCCAAACGGATACATTTTCGCTGGGCATTCAATTATTATAATCCAAGAATTGTAAAAATACTCGAGTGGAAAAATTCACGATTCTATAGTTTAAAGACTGGAAAACCAAAACTGGGATATTCAATCAGCTAAAACCCCATTCCATGGAACATATCGTGAAAGGTCGGAAAATTTGCATGCACGTTAGAGCTGATAATCAATAAAGCCCATCACTCTCATCGCAATATCCTGATGGAATTCTTCTCAATGCTGCTCGGATTTTATTTAAAAAAAAGGTTTCCCGCATACCATAGTCCAAAATCGGTACAATCAATATTATCTTCAAGAATTGGACATAATGTGAAATTTTTCAGTAGACTAGGAACCCGAGTTCAATTCTATAACCGCAACATCGAATTCGATAATAAAATTATGGTTAAACTGATAAATCCTGCTCGTTAATCGTATGGTCCTTGTAGCATAAGTTTAACAATTCATACTTTATCCGAATACTCAGATCAAAGGAGATCTTTCCTTCAATCAATAACAGATTCAGGAAATTGTATTATCATTACAAATTCTTCTTTGATAAGCTCTTCCGAGTTGAGCTGAAATATTAAAAATCCCTCGTTCGCCATCAGACGGAGCAATGACAAGAAAAACCTACTGCGCCATGGAATAAGTAGTCAAGTGGAAAAAACTTGCATCACTACATTCTAACACGTAGAAATTCACACCCGCATCAAAATCTTCTGCACGACCTTAGGCGAAATCTCAATCTCTAGAATCATCAATCCAATTGTAATCCGTCATACTAAAAGTATATGTGATTCATACACCGCTGTATACACACAAAGATTGATGAGGGAAAATATGTAACACTCTCATCGAGTCTGTCAACGCCGCATATAGGTATTCACACTGTTGCACGCAATCGTTCACTTACCAGTCACGCACAATATCGATTTCCACCATACACATGCCCACCCACAATATGAATCTACATTTAGAATTCTGTTCTAATGACTTCCGGGTAACCCACTGCTCTCAATACAAATATCACTTTTCCGTATCGTCAAGCTCAAATCGAAGTAGCCCCCCCCCCCCTAAAATCTAACCTCAATTCTATAGATGTAACCAGAGAGGGTAGTGAATCCAATTGTAATCTTCATCCCTTTGAAAAAATTATCAATTGATGAACCTCGGAACGACGGTTATCATTTATACACACGAACCCTCTATGAACCGTGGGAAAAAGTTTTGAATCGATGCGTCCCTTCTGGATCCAATCGTAAAATTCAGTTTTCACTCAGCTCGGAAGGGGACCTTCTATGTATGTATGTATGTATGTATGTATTGAACTTTATTACACCTTGGGGTAGTACCCCGTCTGGTGTTTACGAAAAATACAGATATATACAAAAATACTTAAAACTAAGTCGCAATTACAGTAGGAATATCTGAATAATAATAAAAGTTTCGACAAATGAGAGCTCAAGAACAAAAATATTGATTTTACGTAATCGAACTTGCTAGAGAATATATGTTCCGTTCCGCAAACTTTTCTCTCGGGCCCGATTAAAATACATGAGAGTGAATCTCGGGGACGGAAACTTTTCATCGGTCACCACCTACTCTCTTCTTTCTTCTTATCCTCTTCCTCCTCTTTTCGACCTTTATAATTTATTCACATGCTTCGATACGTGATGTTCGGCCACTTTTAAATTGTGTGTAGGGCGCTCGGAGTGAGTTCGAACATCAAAGTATTTGAAAATGGAAGAGAGATACTTTACCCTTGTCGTCGGCTAATCATGCAATTACAGGCTACTTTTGAGAGAAAAAGAAAGAGATAGAACTACTCGGCCAATTCTCTAAAGACAAAAGTTTGGGTCAACAGTGTGTGATAGACGGAAGCTTGCACGTCACGCTTCTGTCCCTCTTTTCTATGTCTTTGGAGTGGAAAAAGTATAGAGGAGGTGAGTTTGGTCTGTATAGTCGTACGAGTTCTGCGGATGTCTCTCGAGGGGCTACTGCAAAGCTTGGGGCACAAATATCATGTCTAAAGCACGTGAACGAGCTTTTTATAAGTGTCAGAGTTGCCAGAACGTCTATTCGGCCACTTGGACACATCGTGTCTATTGTTACTCGCAACGATTGTCTGCAATACCTTATGTTTGCGTGAAATGAGACATGGACACAGATAGAAACTGCTTTGGTATGGTCCCCAAGAATAACTGTCTTGGCACACATGAGATTTGTGCTAATTGACAGCTTTTAGAATTGGTGCTTTTATACTCTTGGGGCTTGAAACTCATGTTTTTCTCAACCTTTTTGCCCACAATTTTGGATTACCCGACTGATTATCCTGTTAAGAATTCGATTTCATGGAGTAACAGATTGCACTTTGACAACTGAGCAGCCCAAAATTTGGGATCGGAGGTCCAGTCGTACCCAAATGAGAGCAAAGGATGAATTGAACCAATAATTCTATAAAATTGCGAAAAAATTTGAAAACATTCTCACAGCTCACTCTTTCAAAAGATTCCAAATTTGAGAACGTTTCACTATAATATCATTCAAATCGATTTCGAACAGTCGAAGGTAAATCTTTCCATACAAGCTCAAATGCTCAAAACCATGAAAATTTTTGCTATAGCTTGTTATACATTGTCAGATTACATTTTCTGGTGGATCAGAAACTTTTGTACCATAAGGGCCGTAAATTCCCAGATTGAAGCTTCGTTGACGTGGTTTCCATCTCGAAACTGAAAATATCGAAAACTTGATTGACTAGAGCCTGGGCTGATATCTTTAACCTCAATTTGCAAGTTCCTCGATTGAGTTAAGGCGATGCGGTCACCGTGCACCGTGACCATGGACCTTGAAATTACACCTTATATAAGTAGTTTGACGATTCAAAGTGTGAGGCGAGTTGTCGGATACTTGTTATTGTCCAACTCGTATTCCTCAATCCGTCGCTTAGCCCAAATCATAACGGAATCGGAGAAAAGTGAGCATAACTCGGCCGCAGGAACCTCCTAACCTATAATATATGCACATTTTCATTCCCATCTTTCTCCGATTATCTTGCGAAGCGTGGACGAATCTAAGTGAGATGATGATAACAAATATTCGTACACTCGTCGTTTAGCCCAAATCGCAACAGAATCGGAGAAAATTGGGAATGATTTTCAGCTTGCATGGTGACCGCATCACCTTAAGTCAAAATTCAGACACATATGAGAACTTCCATAAATTACGCAAGGGAAAATTTCGTGATTCCAGACTCCCAATAAGATATTTCTAATAGACAATTGCTGACCCGTATATGGAGCGTAAGAAATTTGAGGAATCCCCATTCTCCCCCCTAAAACTCTTACGTAATTCATGGAGGTTCCCTACTATCATTTGGGAGATTACGATGGAGGTTTGTACGTCTTGGTCTTTTTTATTCCTTCCAATTGATGTAACTATTCACGGATGAGTGAGTCTTGTGTACCACTGTCCACAATCCTGAATCACATGAAAAATGAGATTAAGAAGTCAGTAACCAGTCAATTATATTTTGATTCAATCTCGTTTGGGGCAGCCATCAAATTCGATCATTATAATCTGAATTAATGACTTTCTCCAAATGGAATGTCTTATCCTGGGATATGAATATTTTTTGACAATCCCGGAAGTTCCGAGAAACCTCAAAAAGGGACCCTAGATTATCATCCTGATCACCTACCATACCTATTTCGTTCAAGGATCATTCAATCATTCACATCTCATATCAAATCAAAGTCATGATCATTATCTAGAATTCCTCTTTGTCCATTATCCGCTTGTTCTTTTTCATAAATGCCACTGACGGAAATTCCCAGAGGTAATCGCATTGATTCCCTGTAAAAGATTCATGAATTCCATTCGAACGTCTTTTCAAAGATTGAATTAGTCGAACCATGGATCAAATCGTCATCCAATAAAAGTCTCGGCTCAATCAATCAGAATTTTTCAGCTCGGGAATTGAAAACTCGATTCCGAGGACGAAGTCAGAATTCATAATTCACTGGGAGGGTTGCTGAATGACATTCCGATCCTTTCAAAACGTTTGAAAAGACTTTTCCCAGGAGCTGTAAAAGTTACATTCCATGAAAGTTTCCCATCGACCAACGTCGGACGCTCGCTACATCACTCCTACCACTGTGTCTTTACTTTTCATCGCTCACCGTTTTACCTTGTCAATATTCAATCTCTGTTAATAATATACAAAAACTTCAAACTCTTGATCTAATATTCTGAGGCATGTATATGAAATTTTGTTTGGAATCATCATAACCACCCTCAAAACAAATGTCAGTCCGATTCTCAGATTATGCAGACCTTTTTCGGAATATTTTGTCCGATCTTTTCCATTGAAAATTCAATTGACTTTTTCGACAAACCAGGAATTAATTTTTTTTTTTGTAGATCAGAAAGTACATTCGTATGAAGGAGAAAAAATGGCGAATGTCAAGAGAAAATATTGACAAGTAATTATTATACAATAATTCCACATAAATGTCCAATTTTGAACATTTTTTTTCGATTTTTCTTCACCGCTTCGAAGAATTTATTTGATGCAAACGAAAATATGATCAAGTAAATTTTGAGAAAAATCTATTCTCTTCGAGTCCTGGGGCCCTCAACCACAAAATTCTCATCCGAAACAATGAAGATAGTCCTGCATAGCTTGACAAATTGGTATGAAATTTCTTTTGGTTATAAATTTCCCATAACTTCGAGCAAAATGTCGTACGGGTCTAACAATATGTTGGAGGGGGCGCGATTAAAAAAATAAAAACGGTCAAAAATTTTTTCCCAAAAACTTGACTAATCCATTGTTTTTATGTGAAAGATATTTCATTGAACATGGAATTTCATCTTTCCACGATTTTTTAAGCCAGATTTCAAAATTAAGGTTGCACCTATCCTCAAGTTATGAATATCTACACTCTATCGGAGCTATATTGACGGACTCAAAGTTCACGGGCGTATCGAATAACCTTCCAGATTAAGTAAACAACAATCAAGCAATAGTCTATATAATACGAGCTATAATATCCGAGGACAAATCTGAGTAAATTGGATGAGAAATCCATACTCTAGCAAGTTATCCTCGTCGCGGTCATACAATATTGCACATTGCAATATCTCGATCAATCGGTCTCAACGCTCACCACTATTCACTCACACACATACACAAACACATACCTACACCAGCAAACCGCAATTAATAATCACAGACTCTCAGTCGCGGACGTCACATTCCCGCACGACAGACTCGCAAAAATCGGGACTCAAACGGAAACTCGAACATCATTAAATAATTCATTTTTATCGACATCAGTAAGTCGGTATAATATAATTTGGTCGCATCGAAATTTCTTATCTACGGATTTTCCAAGAATAGTTTGCCTTTCCGTTCCGGATCTGAATAGATTGTGCAGTATCCGTATTTTTCTATCTGATGGATCGAATAAGAATGTCCCAGTTTACTCTCCAAGCGTGAGGAAGACTATGGAAAGTATGGATGCATCGTGAAACGGCGGTCACGATGACGCATACGAAGTAATAATTTTTTTTCTTTCTCCTTTTCAACCCCGATAAAATCGTTATAGTCTTGAGAAAAACATGCATTGTATCGATTTTAACCTTACACAGATCCCTACACATATCTAATCGAATAATTTTCTTGGTAGTACTTAAAGTTTTGTTATAATACCCGGTTTCAGTGACATATATGCATCACACATAATCACGATCGAGATGTTTACTCGCTTTTGCTACAATAGCGATGTGGGCTCGTGTACTGGCATACATTATAGGTATCGACTCATTGAGGGTATATGAAGGGCCACTCGACCTTCACATCTCTCTCTGATGCATTCGAGTGAGGTATGTAGTTTATCTGTAGTAGGAGAATACAAACGAGACGGGTGAGCTAATTTTGAGCGCCCGCCGCGCGTTCGAGCGATTCGGAGAGCCCTTCAATCGGTTATTCAAGCACACTCGCACCACTCTCGGTATGTACACATGTAAACTTACTAATTTATTCCATAATTATGTTCCACATTTTCGATGATGGTAATCATTGTCATTATTATTATGGCTACTATTATTATCAGTGTTATCGTCATTATTACTGTTCTCACTATTGGTGAAGTGAAATTATTCTATTATTGTTTTCAGGCTTATTTAGATCATTCTGATGTCATTTCTATCTTGAAATATGACTCGAAAAGTTCCCCATTCCGATAATTATATATGGGACTGCTTCGTCATTGATTCATGGGAGAATGACTATTTTAACGATTCTTAGATCAGTGTATTTCTTTCTGTGGCATAATGCAGTGAGGCTATTTGACGATACTTGGGGCTAGGCGCGCTATGGAACTTTGAAGTTCGACTATTTAATAGATTGTAAAAAAAATTTCAAGCCCCAAGGTCATGTCTTTCATTCTTTTTTTGGAAGTTTGAGAGAAAAAAATCTGTCCTAATTCGCCCCGCGTTTGGAGGCACTTTAGGACAGTTTTGGGGGCAAATTTGGACAGCCTTCCAAAATTGAGGTATACGGCATCATTCCTCATCTATAAGAGTCGCATTTGCTCATCAAAACACGTGGTAATAACCCAAAATCACGAGGGAACCCCAACCGTGATCTTTGCATCCTCCCATGGGTTCAGCGAGCGAGCCATTCTTTTGTCAATGTGGAACATTATTGAATTAGGCGGTTTATTGGCGCACTACCGTCTTCAGCAAACAGCATTCGACTCGCGACTTTTAAGAGTCGACTTTCTTTCTTTTTTCTTCATATTGGAGGTACCCATACTTGCCCTAAATCAACGATCCAAATATTAATGTGCGAACAATCAACCCAAAATCAGCGAATACGAGAGTGAAAATGCGTAAATCCAGCACTATCTTGGACCACGTTGGAAGCGACTTCTGGCCTCTAATCTGACTCCTGAGACGGACATTGAACATCGTTACTTGATTTTCTCACCCATTTTCAATCATCATACTCACTCTCAACCTCCCGCGCTTCGAAAAATTCGCACATGTGCATACGCGCCTCGATACGGGCCATTATCCTCGAAAATCACACGGACACGCGATCGGTCAACCGATTTCAAATGGGATCTAGCATTAGCCAAATTAGCCCCCATCAATTCGTCCAAAAATGCCCCCAACCGTTTTTTTCGCAAAATTGTGATAATTTGGGCCCAAGTGAACCGATTTTGGACTACGACGGCTCAAAACCTTCGTTTTGTAATGTAGTTTTTGACCCCCAAACGGCGATTAAGCTCGTACACTTCTGCAGAAGTAGCGTGAATTTCTGAATTTGGAAAATAAACCGCGTTAAGCACTTGAATAGCACCCCTATGTCAGCGTGGACTCCCAGTATCGTTTTGGGAGGTCTAACCGCGATAAAGGCCATTGTCTGTGATGGTATTAAAAGAGAATTTACGCGGCGAAAGCCTAGACTCGCCTCCGACCGAGCTATCTCACTTATCCAATTCCCCCCCCCCCCGTCCAAATTTGCCCCACTCTCCCCTACACCAGCACAGAAGTTGCAAAATTGACCTATCATATGGTTTGTACTATTAGAAAGCACTGCATTATGATCAAATGGAAACAAAATGGGTGAAACCTTATCTTTTGAGTGGAATAGTTGCTCATTGAAAGGCCGCATTCCTTTGACTTCAAGAACGGCCCAAAATCAAAAATAGACATTTGAATACCGTGAATGGAGATGATTTTGGACATAATCTCTCAATCTTAATTTTAATCTATCTAACTAAAGGATCGCTGCTACTGTTTGATTCTAGATATCGTTTACCCTGCATTTCAACTATGATGTTGCCCTCTGAACTTTGTTCACAAAAATCTCAAAATCTTTTCCAACTTTGGCTAGACGACGAGTTATCGAGGCTTTTTAACCATCTGACTTGACCTGGATAACTCTTCGTTTAGCCAAAGTTGAGAAAATTTTGAGACTTTTGTGAACGAAAATAAGCCTGTTTCATGGGTAGGGAAGTACCCGCGGGCAAGTTATTCTCCTTCATTTCCGATGCACTTGTGATTGGTGACAAATAGTGAGTTGTCCACCACTATTTACATGATAACAAGTAGTGGACAACTCGTGTGAAATTTCGTATTGTCGAAATGTTGGGTTACCTCATAAGTGAAATAATGATTTCCGGGTTGCACGGCGACCGCATCACCAAGGTATAAAATTCAAGCAAATTCGATCATGTATATCAATATTTTCGTTCTTGAGCGCTCATTTTTCGAGATATTTACTATAATTCTGACTCCCCTATTGTAATTGCGATGTAATATCAAGTGTTTTGTGTATATTTCTGTAAGGTAAGTGTACCCAACTCGCCCCCATACGCCGATCTCAGAAATGGGCACACGTTTACCTTTCCGCATATTTTTTTTACGTTCATTATATTAGAATATAATGAGGAAGTATGTAGTTTTCATTGACCCCGGATCATTTCTGCGTTGTCCAAAAATTTTAAAGTGATTATTCCATTTTTCGTGTTTGCGCGAGGAAATCGCGTCCACTAAAACCGGTGCAAATTTATTTTCATTTGACCAATCTCAAAGTTTTTTAGCGCATTCGATACGTTGTCTTAAGACCTTCAAAATCTGCTCTTCAGAGTTGCAAAATTCTGATTTGGAACGATTTTATGTACAAAACACGGAAATGATTTGCGAAACAAGAAGGCCGACATCGGAGTGTACCCAACATGCCCCCATATGCTTATCTCGGAAAGGCGTGCAGCGTGGCTTTTTGGGAGAATTAAAATGGTTCGGCTCCAGTTGATCCAAATTGGATGTGCTGTAACTTATTTGGAAGGTCTTGAGACAAGCTTCGAAATGAGTTGAGGTACGTTGAGAATTGTTGAGGTAGACCAAAGTTATTACAAAAATGGCTTAATGGGGGCAAGTTGGGTACACTTACCTCATCTTTCGTAAGAACCAGGCGGGGTACTACCCCAAAGTGTGATAAAGTTCTATACATACATAAAATCTTGAGGTGATTTTATATTGAAGTAGCGTTCATACTGGACTTGCTCACTCGAAAACATTTTGTAAAGGTATTTATTACGTCAATTAATCCAGAAGCTTTCAATTGAAGGATTGCGAGGTGCTGTAGAATGAGCTGATCAAGAGCAAATTCAAAAAACAATGTTACAAGGTCGATTCCGGTATCCGAAGTTACCCAGCTTTCCGAAGTCAATCAGGTTTACGGTAAAAGTCTAGAGTGTATTCGAGATAAACAGTCAATGAAATCAGTGAAAAATGATTAATGGTCAATTGGCCGAATCAATTTTCGAAATCCAGAGAATCTTTAAATTAGGAAGCTGAGAACTTTTCGATTATTCCCCTTACACAAAAAGCCAGTCTCAAGGATGATTTCGGGTGCCAACCAGATAGTCAGATGTTTAAGATATCTTTTAGAACTTTTTAGAGACCTTTCCAGTGCTATGTACTTTAAAAGGTTATCACTGAATATTGAGAATCATTTGTTGTACTGAATATTTCGAATGAGGAAACAAAGTTTCTTGACGCTGATTTCATCTATTGCCAATGCATGTAGCGGATAAAAGAAGCCAAAAAAAGTTCCGCAAACGCAAACTTGATTTTGCTTCAGTCTAAAGTAAACTATCCGGTTTGCTTTGCTCCAACATCAAGAACATCGTGTGCGTGCACAGTAAAGTGGAAACGCTCATATCATATTTTCGAGATCGAATATACATGAACCTACATCACTATCAACGTTGTATTATATTATCATCATTGTTATTGTTATTGTCACCGTTTTCATGTACACAGTGTATTATCACACAAAAACCTCTGTCAACAAGAAAGAAAAACTCTCGCGTGTAAACTACCCCTATTCACAGCCTGATATTGATAATAGATCTCAACTTTTCCCTCTTGTATCGTAGAATAAACATGAGCGGCGTGAAATTACGATAAGACCTCGGGGGCACGCACAGCCAAACACCAACAACAAACTCACATGACAAGCGAATCCAATCAATCTCCCTCATCGTCATAAGCCAACTTATACAAAATAGAAGATACGACCTCTTTTTCATAGAAAATAAAAAAACCCTCACAATGATATCTTCGTGAGCCTTCCCTTTCGATGTAATACTCAAGAAGAACGTATTTATTCCTCGGAGAAACATACATGGCAAAATGTATACGTAAAAAGCAACCCCCTCAACATCAACGTATGCTACTGCTCGTAAGAAAGTAGGTCTCTAGGCTATATACAGAAGAGTCAGCCATAAAGATGGAGTCGAAACGTCTCATGGGGACCCTATACATACGAGCATATATACCTATACAAGAAAGCTCACCTTCCTCTCGCTCGTTCGCAATACACCAACTGCATGCAAATTCAATGCCACGCGCCCACTTTGTAGCATCCATACATATAGTTATATACTAATGATACATGGAACATACGATAGATATATCAAGGTATGTACATAACCCTACCCGAGAGGCATAATTTTGAGTGGTTGGTATAATGCGACGTGTGTTGGTACGATGCGACCATATAGCGGAACGAGACCCGTATAATTTCATTCGCGCGGTTGCGAAAAGGCCACTGATTTTAAAGAGGTCGTACAGGTGGTGAAGTGAGACTGAGTAAAAGACGAAAGGGTGGTGTTGGGTAGCCGTCTTTTGAGGTTGGTTTGCATAAAAGCGGAAACTTTAAAGCATGTCCATGGGGAGGAGAGAGTGGTAGGGAGATCCGTGGGTTTTCGAGGTGTTCCAAGGAGATTATAAGATCGACGGGTATTCGTGGGTTTTTCAGAGGCAGATTTGTGGGGTTGTTCCTGCTGAGAGGCATAAGATTATGGAATTCGTGAGATTTTCGATCTGGGTGGATATGATGATTGTCTCGTCATTGGTGCGGCTGAAAATACATTATTTCTATGGAATTCACGGAAAACTGTGGCAGCAGCAGTGATTATCAATCTATTTGACGTCCTGATCAGAAATAAATAAGACGTCATCGAGGTCGTTGAAGAGGATTATAAAATAATTCCCATAGCAGATTAACACTTTCACTTAATTCTTCCCTGATGGGCGTCGCCCACTTGTTATTGAGTTTCGAAACTTATCGAATGGTTTATGTCATGATTATTTATTTTCGTTCACGTGACAATGAATATATCGTTGGATCCTATGAAAATTTTTTTTCTTTCGAATTTCAATCGCTCTAAATTTTCTGGAATACGCAGGAATGATTCGATCAAAATCATTTATTTTCTCATATTCCGACACAACTAACGTCGAATAAATTTGAAGGAAGGTCAGCAAGCGCCCATTCCTGAAATTGGTGTATAGGATATAGGATGAGCAACTTGGGTAGAGGGGCAATTCGGGTGCACTCACTTTACATATTATAGAGAAATTTCTAGAATAAACAATAACACTTCAGTACAATTTTTTTCATCATTGTTACGTTGTGAATTGATGAAAAGTGAGTATGGTCATGTATTATTCTTTACTAGTTTAGTATACTTTCGGCTGGATCACCCATATGGATGCAAAAATAATGATTTTCCAACAGATTCGGCTTCTGTAAGAGCTGGAATGCACGTTTATACTCTCTCGCAATCGGCATCAGAATCGCGATTTCGCCCTGGCAGTGAACGTGGTGTATTAATCTAAATTGATCTTGTACATGTCAAAGATTGAAGTATGAATTAGGTCTCAGACAGACCAGATGTTTGACACTAACCCCGATCCTTTTTGGCTTTCTTTTTTCAAAATTCATGACTATTCTGGGAGCTATGGAATCTCCAATATTGAATAGAGAAGTGACATCATTCCGGGGAATTCCATGTTTAGAGAGATTATAGGAAAAAAAAGTTTGAATATTTTACGACGCCTGTATGGTTTTTAAATCATCATTAAAGTTTTGACAATTTGAATTGGCGCCATCCAATATGGCGGTGGCTGCACATGTGCCACTAAATTTGCTAGTCATTTTTCATCGGAAATTCTCATTTGAATCACAATTGACAGTTTATTCTACTCAAATAATACAAATTCGCGGTTTGCTTCAAAATGCTCGTGGAAAACACTCTGAAGTCACGTGACTCGTGTGCAGTCACCGCCATATTGAATGGCGCCAATTCAAAACCTGAAAAACTTCAGAGTCGAATTTAAGTCACTTTGACAACATAAAATTCCCGAATTTCCACATACCGTGTCTCTTTCAACGTGACCTTCCATTAAATGAGCATTTTGGAATAATTTCTGTGGTCATGTCAGTTCTCTATTAGATTGATCGAACATTGGCGATAGAGTTCACGTTCACCCATGCGGTTATTTTATGATCAATTTATTCTCAGCACGTATTCCAATCATTCCAGATGCCATAAATAAGTTTCTTGATGAGATAGACGAAACAGGCAAAGCCTCATATTTTTCTCACGACATTGTTATCGATATCCGTTTTTAAATGAATCATACCATGAACTAGATTATTATTCATTTCAAAGTATATGCAGAATTCAATATTTGTTCGAAATTCAGACAATAATGATGACAGATCAAACCATTCTGCAAATTCAGATATTCAATAAAGCCGTCGTCTCATAATTTCATTCTAACCCCATAAACGGCTTTACACGCATCAAGATCGAATCGATATTTTCAAACTCTTCGAATCATATTCAATATTTTTTGCATCATTGCATCCTCATTCTTCGCTTATGTCCCTGAATAATTTGAATAAATGACACCAGCAAAGAGGCCGAGATCTAAATAATATCTTTCAAATACGTGCCACCAATATAAGCTCACTATGGCCTATATAACACAAATAGAAGGCATCAATAATTGCGAGGCCCACTTTTGCTCGTGCATATCTCATCACGCTAAATTTCCTATCCAATCAATCCTAACCGACAAATCCATCAGGCATCATATACATACCACTCAATATGCTCATTTTCAAATCCGTCAGCCTACATTTCATAAATCTATCTTCAAATATAGCTCGGATACATCCAAATTCCATTATCAGCATACACATTCAATCGTTCAAAAATCATCAGTCAGTCTGAAAAACGTTCAATTACGAACTACTGAAAAAGAGTCTAGTAGACACTACTAACGAGGTCTGCCATCATTTTTCGACATCATCATCAGCTTAATGGGCTTTAACTCAGGTTTAAACACAGACATATGTATAAATATGTATATGGAGCATCTCGTGTGACTCGTAATAACGATGGCTATGCAAAAGATGGGAGATACAAACCGGAGCAAGAGGCATCATCATCATCATTATCATCACAGACTCATAGTTGAGTACATGCTCTTCACCTAAAACTAGAACATCGCAATTCCACCTGACTCTCTCTCTCTCTTCTTTTGTCTCTTTCCACATCCCATACCATTTGCATTTGTAGATACAACTCTCAACACGTGACCTCAGAATATAATATACACACTAAAAGATACGGAAAAACCTCGAAAACGACCTCAATGATTTTTTTACGCTATCTCATATTATGAATGATACAACGCTCAGTACGAGGCTCAGTAGTAATTAATCGCCACAGGCACGTGTCTCTTTCTCTCTCTTTTACACACTGATCATTGCATTATTATCGTGCACCTTGTATTCTTGCGAACTACACCCACACGACCAAACTGACACAAAAAGACATCAGTTGAGTTCACACACATCGATACTTGCGTGTGCATGTGTATATGGCCCCATTATACTTGTGTATGTATCGCGGGGGCTCTTGCATGTATAGGTAGGTCGCGCAATTTGCATGGGATAATCGCGCGCGACCTGTTGTTTCGCCTAACCGTATACAGAAGCCAGAGTACAGACAACCAAACCAAACCAACCTCGTGCATGCCCAAAAGCAAGACTGACGTTGTATATAGGCTTCCGGAAACCCCCACGTACATATAGATATATGTATACATTAGTCGTACCTGACGCGACTGCAGCGACGTGCTCTAGCATCACGTACACCTCTATACCCTCGCGCGAGAGAGAAATGGAAGAAAATCCCTCCGAAATTGCCAGGCCCGATGTGAACTCACATCAGAGTCACTACTACCTGTAGATATATAGTATAGGGTATATATGTCGTCGTTGTTTCTGTAATGATGCTATGGCCACGAAATTGAGCTTAGTGGTAGTGGTGGTGGTGGTTTGGTTTACTAAAAGCGTTAACTGGTTGGGAGGTGTTTGAATGTGGTGAGGGTGTGCTTTTTTCACTTTCTTTTTTTTTTTTTTTTTTTCTTTATTCCATTTGTGATCGGTGAAAGCCGTTTTCGGAGTCAGCTAGAATAATCCATCAAGTATGAGCCTGATTAGGAGTGAAGGATTCTATCTATGCACTGGTTTAAAGGATTTTTTTGTAATTATTTTGATCTGCTCGTTGGATTGTCCAATAGGGTCAGGTTTTAATAGCTTTCGAGAGCCCTTCATCCAAATATTTATCAATTTCACTACTTTTCAATCTCCCCATGTAAAACTTAAGATTCCATGAAAATATATGATCATGGAATTTGTCGATACCATAGTCACACACAATCATGTACGAAACCCTTTTGGAAATTTGTTATTTTCATTCCGGAAAGACGTCATGTACTAATTTACACCTGATGTAACATCAATACTGCACGAATTCGATTGAACATTACTCACAAAAATCTTTCCCAACGTCATTCTCAGGATTCGAAAATTTGAAGCACGGAAGAGAAAAAACATTCTTGGAACTCATAGTCGACTCCTGGAGAGATTCCTTTTTAAGTAGTACACGATCAGTATCGTGATGTATTGGTGTTAGGACAGACTTGAATCAATATATCACAACTCTTCGAAATGAAAAAAAAGTGTTTGAAATCGTTTCATGTATATGTTCATGAAATTGAATATTTGACATAGGTTCCCAGCTTCAGTTCTTCGCTACAAGACCGATCTCGCGCTTTTTTTGCTCTCATATACTTCTCGTAAATTGATTTCTTTTTTCGCCTGAAGTCATATGAAAATTTCTCATGCACAATTCTACAACCATGCTAGAAAAATCATCTTGAAAATTTTCCATCGTCACAGTCATATCAGATTTCGATGCATTGAATTTTTCTTACTCAATTCCATTTTGAGTTTGATGGGAATGATCACAAATATCAATAAAGTTTATCAAACTTTGAGCCAAAGTCACAAGCTTCGGCAAAAATGACATTTTTGCGCTGAGGAAGTTTGCATAGCCATAAAGAGCTAATTGATGTTTATTAGTAACATGAACAAATCAGGTATAGATTCACGAGTAGTTTTCCAAAGACTCGTGAAAGTGAGAGTTCACTAGCCAGTTTTCAACATCTCCAGAATCTCCCGCAAGGAATCCAAGTGGTCTGAAGCTAAAACTCATCGGTATCAAAAATGTGACCGTACACGCTTGTTCGCTAATTTGGGTTATCATTATGTGGCGTTCGATTAGCTCAAATTCCAAGAATTTTGTAAGAAATGCAATGGAACATAAGTGGCTAGATAATTCTTTCCGTGCCATTGTCACACGAGGAATGGTGGACAAGCTCAATTGTGTAATCGAATAGCATTTTAATTGGCATGATTCTAGAGTCAGAATCGATCGGAAAAACACTATAGATGTCATAATTATACGTCCAATCTTTGCAATTTGTTGAATTCATGCCAAGCAATCAATTAAATTGAAATAAACGAGTTTCGTGCTTGCACATTTTTTATAGACAGTCACACATTGAAATTTTCTGGTTCGCATGCGTAAAAAAGTGCATCGAGAGTTACGCGATTGGGATGTCTGTTGCGTTGAATTTATTGGTGGAGCACGAATTTATTCGAGGATTTTCATTCGACCACATGTGCACGTACAGCTGTGCACGTACATATACGCCGAAATACGAAGTCAATGTTCCCAATCGCATGCGTGCGTGAAAATTCATGTACGCTCGAAATTCATTGATTTGTAGGGGCCATTGAGAAAAAAATCCCAACACGACCAATTTGAATTTCGATGCGATCGAGTCATTCAAAAATTAAAACGAGAAGTTTTCTTTTTTTTTTCATCCAACCATTACAGACTTATTTTCAAGCTCTTTAGAAAATCTTGATTTTTATGAAGCTATCGAGTTATAATGTCATCTTTGATAAACACGAGATTCGCACTGTGTTGTGAATGTTCCGAGAAACTCGGTTAAATAGATAGAAAAGTTGAATGAGAAACTGAGAAAGTTGTGCTTCATGCTTCATCTACATAATATTTGAGTCAGACATGAGATAAACGAGTCGCCGGAGGACGTATAATAATACATTCGTCCCCCATAAACTTGTGATTAAATCTCCCTCTACGAACTTTGCGATTATCCGACTGTACCGTTTCCTCTAGTCAATTGGTATAAAAGCTTATTATAGTATAATCGCATAATGATTCAAAAATGAGTACTACAACGATATATCTTGAACTGACATGACTAATCAACGTCATCAGAGTAAGATTGATATTATGAAGTCGCGCTGTACTAATAATTGTGGATGATTGATCGGTATACGTATATTATAGTTTTTTAGAGAGCGAATCTCGAGGTATGATAAAGTTTGACGTCAGCTTGGAAGAAACCACTTGGAAGCTCATGAATGATAGCACTGAAAGTTGAAACGTGAACTTCTCAACATCTTGACTCCCTCAGGTGTTTTCTTATCAATAGTCGACTCGAGACCAAATTGAAGTTGGCACTCGAGTTCGGGATTCCCCAAAATTTCCTCAATTTCCTATGAAGTGTTGAGTTGATTGAACTTGAGACAATTTTGACGACTTGGCGCTCCCCTCAAATCTCAATTACTCTTTCAAGATGTGAAACGACTCGACCTTAGATTATTAAAATGCACGAAGTCTGTTTAAGAAATCCTTGGTGTCGTATAATATCTCATGTACCAAATTCCTGAGAGAATTGGTACCGATTGACAGATACTTAATCCTTACAATGAAAATTTTGGACTTGTACGCGGAATTTTATTCAACTGACTGATTAGCCTGACAGATTTTTTTGCGAAAAAGAGACCATGAAATATCTCAAACGTCCTGTTTTCAATATTTCTTTCTCAATTTTGGCTATGATGAGCTACATCATTCTATTCATAGAGTTCCGTCCATGCGAACCCGGGTGAGCGAATTCTTTTTTCACACTAGGACAAATCTCATGAAAAGTCAAGTGATTCGTTTAGAGTTAAAAACGCAAGGGGGATTCGTTGCCGGGAAGAAGACGACCACATGAGCGATTTTTTGGTTACGCGCGCTCAGCCACAATGGACTGTCCAATCACTAAATTTTAAAGAAATCAACGTAGGTTTCCGGAGACTCCTATGCAAATTTTTTTGATTTCTTGGTTAGATTTCCACAAGGATTTCCATTACCCACTGGGAAAAAAAAGGGAACGAACAAGCTCCAACAGGCTTGCAAGTTCCAAATCATACGCCAAAGTCAAGAATCCTACTCAGAAACACAACGATTTCAAGAACTTCATTAACTATTCCAATCCTAACTGGATCCATAAACTGCCCAATCGCTGGTCAATAATCCCCACACCTACCTTCATTCTGGTTGTTGCCAATAACAATCTCTGTCTTCTCAAAATCTTCTTCCCGCAACATATCCAGTGGATCCTTCGTAAGAAACTCCCCATCGATTGTCGGAGCTGAGGGGAATCCCAAAATTCCTGTATAGCTATTCCACTGCTGCACTGAAATTGTCTTTGCATCGACGTTTCTCATACAAGCCATAACCCTTTCAGGATTATCCTCCAATGCTGTTGAGTTACAACCACAGTCTCCAACCAAAACTCTACCAACTTCGGTAGCCCTTTCAGCAGTCATATAACTCCATGGTGCATTTAATGTTCCACTCTGGAGTATTCCTCGTCTAATCAATCCTTTTGTAGCTGGACTCATCAGATGAAGTGAAACGGAACCACCCCCAGCTGATTCTCCAAACAAAGTTATGAGATTTGGGTCACCTCCAAAGACCTTGGCGTTCTCCTTAAGCCATTTGATAGCCATTACCTGATCCCAGAGTCCCATATTTCCAGGAGCATCAGCAGAATCTCCTAAATCCTCAAAATATTCTTTTAAATATAGGAATCCAAAAGCTCCGACTCTGTACTGCATTGATGCGATAATTGCGTCGCTTCTGGCTGCCATTATGTCAGCATCGTAGATATCCAAAGTCGCAGTTCCAGTCATGTATCCACCTCCATAGATCCATACCAAAATTGGCATTCCATTACCATTGCCAATATTACCTTCACCATTGCCTCCACCCTTGTGCCTCAATCTAGGCCTTTTAGGCACCCAGATGTTCATGTATAGGCAATCTTCGCTGACATTAGTATTTGGATTCCACATTTCTTCACCTTCAAAACCAGGAAAATACTCATATCGCTCCTGAATACAACTATTTGGCATAGTAGTTGCGTTGAGAATTCCATGCCAAGGGTCTAGAGGTTGAGGTTTTCGAAACCGTAATTCACCAACCGGAGGTTTTGCAAATGGTACCCCTAGGTAGACGTGAACATCATGCTCGTGAGTGTATCTTGAAAAACCTCGCATGAGTCCTGTGCTAGTCTGGACTACTAAAGGATCATCCAGTGCATCGTTCATACTTTGATACACTTGGTGTTCGCCTCCAAGATTTGGCTTGGCTCCGTTGGCCTGCCTCAACATGAGGACCAGCAACGTTAGGATGTATCCTGTCATCTTTGGAGACATTTTAGATGATCTAGATGGAGGATTCCAGTGAGGATGGATTGGCTCAACAAGTGCGACGTAGCTTTTTACGTTGCAAAGAGGGAGCAGCCCCCACAGGGCCGAGGCGCGCACGTGGTGGAACGAAGCGAGCCTCCCCGTTCACTCTCGCCTCTTTCTGCGACGTGCTATGGAACAACACATAATTTTGTTCGATATCACTTTTCAAACAGTACACACTTTTATATTTTTCTATATTTTATTTTTGTTTTAATTTCCGAAAAAAACACACGCACAATTTTTGTCAGTAGTCACTGCACCCCAAGAAAATATTCACACGCGATTTATATTCTGTATATATTTATACGGCCGGCGCGCCGCGGTTGCACGGGGTCGACTGAGCCGCACGAGCTTTGGAACTCCCGTTGTGTGGCAAGTGCAAGCTTGGGGGGCTGCGCGCGCGCGCGCATCGCGTTGTACAACTCCGCCCGTTTGACTTTGGATATTGTACTATACCCTAGCCTCTGCGTTGTACGACCGAAAACTATCTCTGTCGTGCGTATACGTATTATATAGAAGAGGTTTTGGCCTGCCGCGTGCTACCTGTAGACCGGCTGATAATTGCGAGTAGTGCACGGCTTATCGCTGAGAGTTGAGCTAGAGTTTCGGAGATGCTGTAGGGCATATCAGAGAGTCTAGAGAGTCTTGATGATTGTGATGTCGGTGTTGCGATGGCTGAAGAAACCTTATCTCGGAGAAATTTTTCGGGTTTTGAGATAATCTCTAAGTATCGTAGAAAGGTCCTGAGCGTTCTCCGACATCATTTGTTCGTTCGGCAAACTGAAAATATTGGTGGTTGGGATCCATATGTATAAATTAATGACTAGATGGACATGAGGCTCTCTAATCTCAGCTGTCAAAGCTATTTAGTTCTGAGACCTCACGGTGATGAGTTGTGAAGAGATACATATCCTACACAAATTCACGATTACACTGAGGAACAAAATTTGGGGGTCAGAAGGTCTCCTCTAGGAGATTATTTTAATTTTTCATGTATCTTTCACCGGAGAATCTAAGTTCAACCCTAGTTTGGCCCTCACGTCAGGATTTTTTTTATATCCCAAAAATTGATTCCCCAAAAAATCGCGTTTTTAGCGTTGTTTGGTAATTTTGTCAATTGATTGCCTTCAAGGTGACGTATCCATATAGTGGACCAGGGGCGTTCCGAGACTTATTTTCTTTATATTTTGACCTGCTAAACACGATGGCAGTAGATTTTGAGGGCTAGGATGCGTCCGAAACGAGTGACAGGCTCAGGTGCTAATAGAAAAATTCGACCAATTTCGCAATCAATCTCAAAATGCTCAGAAGGTCGACCAGAAACATTCTATCTGAACTCACGAGTGCGCATTCGCTCCCTTTTCGTGTATACATAGAGGGAAAACTATTTGCAGTAGTCCCAGAATAGTCGGGTCAAATCTACGTGTATCATCCTGAAAAAGTATTTCGAGCATTTTCTTAGGTGAGCTCAAGCCTGCCCGTAATGAGCCGAATTTTCATTTTTCCTAACGTGACGTGCTTTTGAAACTATACCGGCTGGGCCCCACCAGCGCGGGCGTCCCTCGGATTACTCGGTTGTGCATAATGCGGTTCTGGTTATTCGCGATTTTGGTAAAGCCACCTTATTCTCAACTTACGCTGTTCGAAACTTGAATAAAGTTGGGTTTTGATTATTACATTTTTGATCAATTTTGCTAGAAATTTCAAAAGTTTGTAAATTTATCAAATCATTCTTCTACTGATTATAACGATTAGCAGATACATCTAGCTCGAAACTGTTTGAAAACAGGCGGTTGAAATGTTCTGTGATCTAAATTTTAGCTTGAGAATGTGAAATTTCTCCCGACGAGGAACGATTGTTCTTAAAATGTGAAACTCATCCCTCAGTTCAAAGAAACAAGAGGAGTCTACGTCTTCGACTATCCGAGTCCCTTACCAAAAATTCTAAGCCCTTGTTTACATCGATTTCGACAGACCATTTTGATAAAGAAAAATCTACAAAGAATAATGAGATTGATAGCGATCTTGTAAGACATGTGAGGCAATCTCGGGTGACGGACTTTTTTGAGGAAAGATTATCGTGACCCACATCCTATGAAAATGTATGATTCATCACGAATTTATAATGATTTGTATGAATTCACAATGATTCATATAAATTCACAAGGATTTGTAGAGGTTCACAATGATTCTCCATCGAGAATATTCTATAGTAAATGCAATTTCAAAAAACTTCATCCTTGATTCGTAAGTCGTGAGACCCGGAATGCATCCAATCTTATCCCATTAAAGACAATGCTTTGGATAACGCGCGAACCTCGCGGAACGCAACCCCAATCATGCGCAGAAAACTGACGCGCTCTGATGAGTCGAAAAATCGAATAGCAAAAGATTGCTTAAAATTCATTTGGGAAGTCAAAGCACTCTTCAAAACATATTTTTTCGGTAAGAGCATCAAATTTTACATGAACAATTGTGTTCTCAAATTTATTCGTGATATTCTTTTTGATAAAAAAATTAATTAGTGATTTTCACGGAATTCCCCATGTATAAGCCCAATTACTGCTGAAGGATAATTCGATGCATACTTCGATAGGTTTTTGTTTCAGCTTCCAAGTGCTTTCAGCCGCGTGTTGATATCTCCCTTCGTTTTTTTAACTAGAGCTGTTTTAGTGAGGAAAAAGTCATCACTTTCTAGACCAAAAGAGAATTTAAAAGTTGAACCAATTTGCTCAACAGCTGCGTAAGAAATTCTTTTGGGCTCCTAGCGACTGGTTGTTTGTCATATTTTGAGGTATAGAGTCAGTGAAAAATCATGCGCAGACGATCCAGAACACCATGTTTTATCGACCCTTTATTCCACGTGGAACTGCGCCCCTGTTTTGGGCCCCATGATCGAGTTGGCTGACTTGTTATAGATCCACTCTATGAAGACTCATGGGTACCCACTCCATGGTCACACAGGTTCCTGGATGTGATTGAATGACCTTCATTGCACGTCATTGTGCAGAGTGTACTTAGCATACCCTATAGTTCTCGTCTCACCTTGTTCCAGCTCTTGTCCAACCTCAGGCCCAAATATCGGTTTCCTATGGGTCTTAGGGTTATCTTGACTATACCATTCAAGATTGATGAAAAAGTAATGAATTCCCGTATAGTTCTGACTTCCCTCGAAGATTCGTTTATGTACGGTGTTCGCTAGCGTAAGTTTACGCTAGCGAAAACCATCGTATTTCAACTGAATCATATCACACGCATATTCTGTCGTTAGATCCTGAGAGTAATCATGAAGTAATAAAAAAATAAGGTAATGCATATTCTCGTACGATTCATTTTCGAACTCGAGTCCACTAGCGTACACTGTAAAAAAAAAATTCGACAAAATCGCTAAGCCCAACGTAGGAAATGGAAGCGACCTACGCTGGGCGGAGTAATTTTGCTACGGCTATGTAAATTCGCTAACTGGGGCTTAGCGATTTCACTCCACCAGGTGGAGCCCATTCCAATTTTTTTAGGTTATGGACGACTCGATATTTACTCGACTGGACTCGTTTATGCGGTTGTCCAGGAGTCCTCGTACGTGCAAGGCACTACTGTGTCAATATTTCATACTCGGATGATACTCCGAAAGTAATTGGAGGTCTCGTGAAGACGTACGGTGATAGTCCAATCGCAAAGTACCGATGTTTGATGCTTTCTCAATTGCAATAAATTCACCACGCTGTCTTGCGTGAATTCGCTTACCTCAGCTTAGCAATTTCGCATCGCTCAGCGGAGGTAACAGAGCGACCTACGCTGAGCGTGGTGATTTTACGAACTATTAGTGAATTCACTAATCTGTTTTTACAGTGTAAGTTTCCGCTAGCAAAAACTGCCGTATTTCGGGCCCTTGACTGGTAACAAATATTTCTCTTCGGTAAAAGATTAGCGATGAAAAAAGAGTAAAAAGTGAAATTGGCCTGGCACCGATTGGTGAGTTAGTGTTCGCTAGCTTCAGGTACCCGACATTTCGTTGGATGTGATTTGATGTAGGCGAGTTCTCATTTCTATCCACTCGTCGTCGATGACGATAACCAGGCCGTCTTGACACAACAAAACTATGATTTGAATGAGTAGAAATGGCCAACAATCCAAAATGATTCGTTGACGAGAGAGTCCCGAGCAGCATCCAGAACGATGTCGTTATGGTCCTAAAACGGTTCGCAACTAGTGTCAAATCGAAACCAATCGCACTGGTGGTCAGCGAGGCCACGCATGCCCTTCCCCAACAGCTTCCTGTTACAGTTCACGAAGGCTATCCAAAATTCAATTGCAGTCATCACATCACCATTTTGACGGAAAAAACAAAAATTGAGCCAGATCTTGTTTCCCATGAGGAATTATAACACATCAAATTTCTCGCTATGAGCAGGGAAATAGTATGGGAAATTTCTACCAAATTCTTACAACCACATTAGAGATTTTAAACTTCGACAGAATATTATGCGTTCAAAGGTGAAGATATCGGGGAGTTCATCACCATTATCCAAAAAACTTGTAGAGGGTTTTTTTTTTTTCGTGGAACACTGCCAAGTACATCGATTGGTGAGTTTAAAAAATGGCGTGCGTCCTACTCATATTCCACAGAGCAAGGAGAGTTTGTTGTTTCGCATCTTCTACCTCACCAGAATCTGGAATGAAGATACACAAGCCAAAGAATCAATTGCTAAGAATAACTTGAACCAGGCGTTGCATTCAAACTCATAAAAACAGAATACTCATCTGACATTGATCCGCGTGGACTCATCAAATGCACTACGACGGCTCCTCGAAAATAGGCCTCTCTGCCTTGCGCTTGCAAAACGATAGATGTGCCATTGTCCACTGCTCTTCTCCACTGTTACGGCGACTAATGTCGAGTTGGGTCCGGCGTTTGCTGTTGATTCTACGTTGAGCGTCTGTTGCCTCTCAGAGCAGTACAGTAGTCATAATTACCAAAAAGAAATGTTGTTACTCGAATGAACTAGCAGCAGATTCGTGAAAAAACGACGAAACTCAATGTGCCCGCATGATGATCTGCGAAACATGATGCCCAATCGCACGTATGTGAGAGTGTGAGGAGTGATTACACGAGTGAATAATCTATTCGACATTATTTGTACGAGGCCGCGAGACCGCTCTTTACAACATTACTATTGTGTCAGTGTCCAGTTCTTTCACACCCTACCTTTTTCCGTTTGATATTCAAGTCCTTACGATATACGGCTTCTAAGAACGGCGGCCGTAGTTTGCAAAATAAAAACGGATCGACGAAGCAGATTCGGCAGCAGCGCAGCGGAGACTCTCCACAGGAACCAAAGACACAAAAATATCCTAAATCTTCATAATTCGTTCGATTCCCACTGATCACTCTTTGGGCGAGGGTCTTATGGGCGAATCTCGGCATTTGATCAATACTGGTTGGCAAATTCGAGATATTCAAATCTGATACGACATTTCCGGGTAACTTTTTCATCGATTAATCATTACTCAAACAATGGTATGATACTCGCGTGATTCATTTTGCCGCTTCACCGCGCCTAAGCGGTCGAATAATGGATATTCTCATGTACTCAAATAAGAACCTCGTATTACAACTATTCTAATGAGTACACTTCATCGTAGGGATGAGCTGTCTTCGGCATCAGAAAAGTGAACAGAAGGGATTCTAACAGTTTATAGAGGTTCCTAACGGTCTCTGTTACAAGATGAAGGAACTCCTTACCTACTGAAATGTACGTTTTTGTGGATTTTCAATTTTTGTTAGCCTCGCATTACTCCTGAGATGGATGTATAACAGAGGCGATTTTTAAATACGTTTCTGTTGAAGTAGGAATCAGATTACACGTGGTTTCAGTTACAATTAGGTCCTCATTTTCAAATCTCATGCAAAGATAGTACATTTCGATACAAGGGTGGAAAACTCTTTTCGCGTCCGAGTGATGGGTTTGCGGCTTGAGCCGTGGTCGAAGGTCGGAATCAAGACGAGGATGCAAAAAATAGCTCTTACATCCGTGTATCGAACTGTGTTTCTCAACAAACTGTCCGTGAAAGTGGAAAATCAGTGTGGGAAAGACACTTTTCCGCACGTGTCGAAAATCTTTTTTCATTACTCTAACCTGAATGTGCCGCGTTTTAATACGATCTCGTCGGGGTAAAGTTCTCGATAAACTGAACTAAACAGAAATATTTTTGTTTCATTTCGTTCAATGACATTTTGTTTATATTTAGTTTCGTTTACCCTCAACATAATCATACAGAGTTTTGTTTGGTTTCATTTATCGCAACATAATTATGAATGATTTCGTTTATGTTTTGTTTTTAAGCAACAAAACAAAACATATTTACCAGAAAATAGTTTTGTTGGATTCCGTTTATTCACGAAACTAAACAAAATTATTGAGTTTTGTTTGTCCCGTGAATAAACAAAATTAAACGAAACATAAATTCTGAGAAACAATATTCAACGAAACTAAATTACAATAATTTTGTTTAGTTTCGTTTATGGAAAGAAAGACGGATTCGGTTTTCGTTTAGTTTTGTTTTCGTTCAACATAATTAAAAATAATACTGTTTCGTTTTGTTTTCGATAAAATAAACGGAACAAAATTAAAAATCGCGCTTTGTTTCGTTTCGTTAAAAACCCTGGTCAAAATCGTGTAAAACTAATTACACCAAAATATTGCCCGTGCAAAATTGAACATTTAACTACATGTGCAATTTTTTTGCCCGTTGGTTTGTTTTCAACTTAATTGCAAAAAACGTTTGACCCTAGCGCCGAAGTGTAACATCGTGACTTGCAAGAACGCAGTCTAGGGAGATTCTGAAAAGACAAGTCGTCTGCAAATAATTTTTCCGTTTAGCACCCGTTGAAAAACTTGTCGAAAGTTGCCAATGTTTTGCCCAGAACCTTATTCAAGGGATTTCGATTTCATGTAGTCGTATATGAGGGTTTCCATGGAACTTTTAACTATTGACCCTCTGGAATAAAAACAGGTACATTACGCGACAAGGGCCGAAAGTGACCCATCGCGGCCACGATGGGTTATTTTTGGCCCGAGGGGCGTACACTGTTTTTCGGTGACACTTGTATCGAAATTCTATGCTTTCCGACGCGATGTCGGGGCAAAATGCCGCTCCGCCGTACAGGTTAGAAAACGTCGGAGCATGCAATGTAGCGGCCCGAGGGCGCAGCCCGAGGGTCACTGTGCATGCTCACTTGTTTTCTAACCTGGGCGGCATTGCGGCATTTTCTGCCCCGGGATCGGGGCGGAAACCATAGGCTTTCGATGCCAGTGTGCCGAAAAACAATTTTCTCATCGCAAACGTTTGAAATGGGTTTCATGTGATTCTTAGACCTTGGAAACATGTGAAAAAAGTGGTGCCACTCTCTTCCAAGCCGAGGTTTCTGGTTCAAAACGACATGTACGGAATTTCACACTTGAAACATTCGTGAATCAACTTCAATTGAATAGATTCGATTCAAAACATCGTCTAGACGATCGATACGGAGTATATTTTGCCTGACTTGATTTCAAGATGAATTTCATCATCGATTTCTCCAAAATTCGATGTAAATTTCCAAAATCGAGTCAAGAGCTATGAGTCTCATTTCAATTTCTAGAATACACTATGGTAATATTTTGTTCATATTTCAGGCGTATACTATGCGAAAATCAAGAAAATCGCGATACCATCACATTTAGAGGCTTATTTAGCTTACCATCTGGATTCAAATATTTCTCCTCAGCTTCTCACAGAAATACCGATCGACAATTGCAACTCAAAACGGTGCGGTTATATCCTTTTTGTGATGAGGAAGAAAGAGCACAACGTCCCAACCCTGTGCTTCGCGTCTCCTGAGTATGACATCAAAAAATGACCATTTTCAAAGCCAGTGGCGCGATAACTTTATGAGCTTTGGAGCTTTATAAAATTTGTCCGGATCAACGCACACTCGCAAACCAAACGGGATTTGATTCGTCTTCTTTTTAACTTCGAAAACTCATTGCTAAATTCTCCGTTCCGCACAAGGTATTTCATCATTTTCGTGAACAATAGCCAGAGAAAGTTTCCCCACGAAACTCGGTTACATCGATGAATGAGAGCTAATATCATAGCCAAATTAGCGCACACCTCTGAATCAAACATTCTCTCAAAACGTTCCTGAGATCTTTCCGATCGTTGAAGAAAGATGAAATCAGAAAATAAATCTTCAAATGTTACCATCAACCTCATTATTACACGGGATATCCGATATTCCTGTTGTCGGTCAAGCAGCAATCTACTTTCCTATCACTCATTTAGCGAGCGAATCGCGATCCGATTAATTCAAGCAGGTGTAATAAAACCCGATATGATGCGCAGGCGCGACCGATCACCTGCTCAATGTTGACAACGAAGCAGACAGAACTGGACAGAACGCTACAGTGCATGAGTTCAGATGCTTGAAACTCATCATTACTCTTCTTTCGATAAATTGGAAATAATCAACAGATATAATGAATCGGCTATGTAGATTGCATGATTGAATACTTTCAACTATATTGATCTACCTATGAATACATTCAAATAATACAATGTCATTAATCCACAGCAATACGTGTTGAGACGACTCGTAAAAAGCGCGCGAAATCTCGATCGGAACGCCTCGAATCTCGAATATCGAAGTTATCCATTAATAATATAAGATATGAGATGAGTAAATGGATACATCATCCCAGCAAAGTAGTTGAGGCATAGGTATTTTAATTACAGCTCTACCAATTCAAAAAATTGCGTTGGTACGTTTGTAAACTACCCAAAAATCATCTTTTGCGGTCTGCTATTGACAAATCAGGATGCGTTTTAACAAAAAAGACTATAGTCCATATCAAATGATGCCAAATACTATAAAATACTCTGAATAGTCCAAAATACTCCTGGAACACTGCAGTAACACAAAAGTTAAAAGTTCCGTGGAAACCCTCATATATGAGGAATTCTCTGAAACTTTTGATTTTCGGGCTCAAAAAGTGTCACAGCGGTGGGAACCGAGATATACGGCTAGAGCCTGTTATTGAGCAAGCACAATGATTCAAGTATGAGGATTGTATGCAATCGGGTGTTAGAATGTAGCAACGAAAGTCAGAATAGGAATATGGGTGATTCCGCCGAAAGTGTGATTTTTTGGGACCAAAATCGTCGTAGGGAGTGATTTGGGTCAAAAAATTATTTCAGCCCCAGACGATTTTTAATGGGTCGTTGTAGTTGGTTTCCACTTGTTTTGGCACAAAAATGAAGTACCTAGAGCTACGTAGCTCAAAATTGAAGCCGGACAGAGATATGTCGAGTTTAAGGGGTCGTAGAGGGGACGGAATGGACGGGGACGGAATGGACGGGGACGGAATTGACATTTCGCCTTAGAAATATTCTCACGGCTCGCCAACTAATCGGAGACTCTTTTCCGCATAGATTTGATCAAATGCAACCAAATACTTCAAGAAGATGTGCCACGGAAACCGACATTCCCGCCCTCGTATCGGAATGTACTATTTCCACACTGCTCACGGCCACTCGTGCGGAAAACGCACTTTCCATCCTTGTTGCGTGGTGTACTATTATTTCATTGGAGTATCATTTAAAATATCATTTACCATCGTGAGTATGAAATCATTTGAGCAAAATGATTTCATACTCACGATAATAACCATCCCGTGTAAAAATGGTAGGGACGCGAACGCGCGCGATCGCGTCCCCGCCGAGGGACGCGGTCGCGCGCGTTCGCGTCCCCCTCGAGAGACGCGGTCGCGCGCGTTCGCGTCCCCCTTGAGGGACGTGATCGCGCGCGATCGCGTCCCTCCGGGGAGGTGATTTCGTGAGTCGGGGTAGCATTTTGACAAATTTTAGTCACAATAACAATTGTTTGGATACTGTTCAATCTAACAGTTCAAAAAAATCTTCTCAGACACTCAAGTGTGGTCTTGATAGATTCCAATGATTTTTCTGGTCAAAAACATGTCAGAAATTTTGCGAATTGATCAATTGCCAAGTCTTTGAGAACCAGGATAGACTAAATGATGGCTTTACATTATTCACAATGAAAACAAAAAAATTTCACTCGAATCGTCTTGAAAACAACTCTTAATTGCTTATCAGGCTTGGAACTAACAAGCCCATGCTCATTACAGGAAGCTACCTTGCCATGGTCTTCTCAACAAGCATTTCCAAACGATTAATTCTCATGGTGGATCACATATGAGTAATTCGGCATGAAAGCAACCTACGACATAAGGTCATGTCTCAGATACAATTCGGTTCTATGGTAGGAAATATGGAGTTCTCAGTTTGATCCCATAGCGAGAATTCTCGAAAATGACGAGTTTTTACGAATTTAAGCAGTTTTTTCCACTCGAGTTTGCTCACAGATAGAAACACGCGGTGGACAGCAATCTATAAGAGATCTTGGAATACATATCAAACTCGTCAAAATCGCTATTGGAGAGATGATAGTGAGGTCATGGACGACGTGTCAGAGCAAAAATACAAAAAAATCACAATAAAGTGGTTTTTCAAGAGCTCATTTCTTTCATCTTCTGAAAATCACCAATTTGATATAAAAGTTTGTGTTCTTTTTGGAAACATAGTCCCTGTGAAGTATTTTGCGTTTTTAGGCCTGTTCCTTTTATTTTTTGCGAACTTATTTTCGTGGCGATTTGACATCGTCTACTGTTTACTGCTCATGCTCAGGGCTCTGGAAAGCTGGAATCGATTGCATAGGGAAGCCGAAGGGAATCTCCTGCAAAATGACCACTTGACAAGGTCCATTCCTTAAATTTGTCTCGGAGCTACAACGTTTAAAAGACCACTGGGTCCCGACAAGTACCAGGTGAGTCGAAGCCACCACGAAAATATTAGGGGAATCTGGGCGCGATTTGGGGTCGTTTGGACTATTGACGTACTCGAGCTGACGCTTCATCTTTCGTACGCTGTAGCTTCGGGCTGAGTTGATGAAATTGACTTGGTCAATTCCAATGTTATTGGTTTCAGCGATGCAAATTCCTGCGCATGTGCAGTCGACCGATGGTCTTGAATTGCCTGTATAATGGATTCGCCAGAAATAAGAAAAAGAACACGAAAAAAGTGCATTGAGGCCGTTTCTTCTGAAAGAACACAAAATTGTACAACAAATATGTGATGTTCAGGAGATGAGAGAGTAGGCTCTTGAGACATTCATTTTTTAATAATTTTCACAATTTTGCTCCTATAGGACGTTCTGATCTCAATATCACTCTTCCAATGACAATTTCAATCGGTTTTTCAAGACCTTTCGAACGCCGTCAGTTGTGTGTCCTTTCCGCCGTCTCAGGGGTTCTTGGGGCCCCTAGGCCCGGGAGGCCTGGGGGCCCATGTAAGGCCAGAGAAATTTTAGGTGCATCCCATTTGCTTCCTGTTGGTACTAAAATTTCACACATCATTGTGGCGTACTTAGCTCGATATTTCCGAATCCTAAACGAACATTGATCCAATTCAAAGCTTATTTCAGGACCTACTGAATAGCCTCTCAATAATGTATATAGAATTGGACATATTGCAGCTGATAGACTTCGAAGATATCATATTCGATTTTGCTTACCAAAAGTCGAGGATGAAAATATATAAGGTTAGTGTACCCAACTTGCCCCCATTAAGCCATTTTCTTAATAAGTTTGGCTCATCTCCATATTTTTCAACGTACTTTAGCTCATTTTAAAACTTGTCCTAAGACCTTTGGAATAGGTTTAGGTACATTCAATTTGAACCAGTTGGAACCAAACTGTTTTAATTCTCCCAAAAGGTGAGTTTTGAGAGTTTACAAAAGTGCGTACCCAACTTGCCCCCATTAAGCCTTTTTCTTGATAACTTTGGTTTAGTTCAACGATTTTCAACGTGCTTTATATAGCTCATTTTGAAGCTTGTTTCAAGACCTTTGAAATGCACTAAACTACGTCCAATTTGGATCAATTGGAGCCGAACTGTCTCAATTCTTCTGAAATAAATGATGGAAATCGGCGATAAAGTGTTTTTGTCGCCGTGCACGCTCATTTGGAGCTTTTTGGTGGTTCAGAACACTATTTTTGACCCATTTTGACGTGATAAACACGTTCTGAGTGGTAAAAAAAAGTCGTTCTGCACGCCCTTTCGAGATAAACATATGGGGGCATGTTAGGTACACTCCGATGTTGCCATTCTTGTTTACAAATCATCTCCGTGTTTTGTACATAAATTAGCTCCAGATCCGAATTTTGCAACTTTGAAGAACAGATTTTATAGGTTTTGAAACAAAGAATCGAATGCGCTAAGGTACGTCAAAATTGGTTGAACTCAAAGAATTTGGCACCGATTTTACCGAAGGCGAGTTCCTCGATGATTTCTTAGCTGAGCAATCACGAAAAATAGAAGAATCACTTTAGATTTTTTGGAGAACGCAGGAATGATTCAGGGTCGACGAAAACTACTTACTTCCTCATATTTCAACATAACAAACGTGAAAAAAATTGCCGGGAGGCCAAGGAGTGCCCATCCCCGAGATCGGCATATGGGGGCAAGTTGAGTACACTTACGCTTCTATTTCCACCGTCTTCTTGTGCAACTCGTGGATGAGACTGATATACACCATATTAAGATTTAGACGTTGACCACTCATTTTGAAAATCAGAAGAACCAGGAGTAGGAGGAGTTATCTGTGCCGAATTCGACGATATGATTGTGTTAAAAGGAAAGAACTGATGGGCCATATCTATTTCAGACCACATGTGAACAGTAGAGAGACTAACAAGGGGAAGTTCAGCCTTGCAGAACACAGATCTCGATGAAACTCTGGGAATCATCTTGTTTTGGTGAGAAACGGTGGTATGTATCTCCAAGGGTTTAATCCCATGGGCCTCTCATCCCGAAATACAGCTACGGAGGTTAGCGTTGTGAGTATATCTATATATGTGTCTTTTGAACATGTGCTTATATGAACAATGTTAATCTCCATAGCTGTATCTTAGAGTAGAAGGCCCATGGGATCGAATCCTTGGAGATACCTTCATTTTGCACCAAAACAAGATGAATACCAGAGTTTTATAAGGATCTTTGTTCCGCAAGATCCTTGTCTCCTCTTGTGAGTAGGATAGCACAATAAAGATCGAAATAGTAACACGTACTTAATATTTTGCTTGAATTATTCCACTATGCGTATACCCACAGAAGACATTCTAGCATACGTATCACCCTCATCCAGGATTTTATCTTCCAACTCTCAAGAATTGGATGGTACAAGGCTCTTTCCAAGCATACCATAATGAAATTAGTTCATCTATGACCTGTTTTTGCACTTCAAATTCGGGGCGTGGGACTGTTGGATTCCAAACGCTGGGCCTGCAAATAGCCGCGCAAATACAGAACGAGAATTTTCCTCTATCCCGAGGGCCCCAAATCGCTCCTGCAGAAATCAATTCCGGGCCAAAAGGATGAGATAGTACTTTATTTCCTGACCACGGTATCTGTCCGCGTAGACGGATGGAAACACGATGTTTTCGTGTGGAAGGCGATAACATATATTTTGGTCGGATTTCGTTAAGAATTGCGTTTTGCGGACAAGACACATTTGCGATCTGAAGGCTTCAACGTACATAACGTGTCAAAGGTCGCTCTGTACGTCAGCTGATGAGCCGCGTTTTATGCGTTATGATCTTTGTGAATCCTCATTTCCGGCTGGACATGGCGAAACGAGCGCAACACATAGATTCCCGTAAAATAGTTTTTTGAGCAATTTTCCGATGTTTGGGTGCCTACAAAATTGCAAAGAATAACTTTCGCGCCTCGCACATGAGGTTCCCCGCTTCCTTGCGATCATTTCAACCCTCGCCTCCGGCTCGGACTGAAAACCAATCGCTCAGAAGCGAGCCACAACCTCATGAACTCGGTGCGAAATATACTATTTTCACACTTTTGAGAAGAATTTATGGGACTCCACGCGCAAACAGCGTGTATCCGCGTGTCGTCCCATGAAGCAATAAAATACGCATCTCGTGCCAAAATTTTTGTTCTTTAGAGAAACTTTGCTGGACGTCGGCTTCACTGACGTTCAGCAAAATTTTCCCGAAGTACAAAGTTTTTCGGCCCTCGACACGTAATGTACGGTCTTATGCCCGGCCTCAAGGGGCCCCGCGCGAGCGTGGGGCCCTAGGCCCGGGCCTACTGGGGGAGACGGCTCTGTTCAAGTTACTTGTATTTTAGAGCAGAAAAGTTGCTTGAATTTGTAAGAAATATATTCTACTCTATTTTCGAAAATTCTCGCCATGATACCAAACAGTTTTTTCGGGGCTCGACAGGTAATGTAGAATTCATATTTTGTACCATAGAATCTAATGGAAATGCCAAGAAAAAGATCTGAGACATGATCCTTTTTCGTAGGTCGCTTTCGCGTGGAACTACTCATAAATGAGTAATTCTTTTTAGTATCACCAACTGTTGGGTCGGGGGTCATGTATTTTCCTGTAACTTTAGGGATCCCCTATCCTATCACGAATTGCGATTGTGCGATTGATCGATAAATTTCTCGAAAGCATCGAATTCGGAGTGCAGCTACGTTCACGTTGGTGAGATCTAATGTCCATATCTTTAGAGTCGAGAGCTATCGACCACTGGTAAGATGTCACATTCGACCATCTCGGATTGTTTCGTGTGTCGGCATGGAGACTATAAAAGGGTTACTAGGGCACGGTCGCTAGGGAGGGTAGAGAGACCTCCCTAAGGGTTACTATAGCCTCCACGTGTGTCGGTATCACAGGTCGCGACCACGCGGACGTACACCAAACAAGTATGTCTGGTTGCCTGTTTTCAGGATCATTCGATAATGGTTCGAATTAGTAGTTGATAGACGATTTTATTATCTTAAGCAGTCTTATTACGAGCTGCCCTCCCCCCCATTATTTGTGATAGATATATGGGCTATTCCGCAAAAACTATTAAAATGTTTTAAGCTGACCTTCTCGAACGATGTAAGATAAGTTCAGTCCAAAAGTTGATTCATCAGCTCCCATCAGAAATAAAAGCTATAGAAAGGAATCTAAGTGGAGAGTTGATGAAGTCTGTTGAAGTTGGCTATCGGATGTATGGATTTTTCAATCCAATAAAAAATCCAAACCTTCCAGTGCCCATCATGTAGAAATGAGAGATGAAACTCATCTGTGTAGATTTGGTAAGAGTATGTAGTAGTTCAGATGAGCTTTGATTTAATATCATGACATGCTAATTCCTGACAGTTATAATAATTGCAAATTATTCGCCATGTATTCGAGGATTGAGAATCTCATCTGTGTTTTGGGAAAAACTAAAATTCCATATAAATTAATTCTAAAATCGAAAAATTGGCAGTGGTATTTGTATAGAGGAAGGTGATTGCGGATCGGTGTAACTCTTAAAAATACTCTTTTGTCCGGAAAATAACCGATAAATCGAAAGGAATCCGCGCGCTTGCGCGCGGTGAATACCTAGTATGTTCCATATGATGAACAAGGTGGAAAGCACAGTTTTTACTCGCCCAGCTATGATCTAGCACATTCCGGGTGAAAAAATGTGTCGCAATCAGGTACATGATATACTATTCTAAGCCTCAAAAGTCATATCATTGCGAATTTTGTGCACTATTTTTGTTTTTAAAAATTGAGAACTTGTCCATCTTTCAAGTTTTAGATTGATTCCTCTCCAGTGTAGGACCCTATAAAAAAGATATCCAAAACATCTATTTCAACGTAAAAAAGCTGAATTCCACGAAAATAACACTTTTGGAATCAGGAAAGGTCAATGTAGCCCGAAAACGACAATTTTTTCAGGACAATTGATTTCCCGGGCAATAAGCCCTATTTCATCTCAAATCTAAGATTTTTATCGGATTCATCGTCTAATTTTCCGTCGGATACCGTTTTAGACAGATTGAGCTCAGGGTGGCTTTGTCCACCCTTAGCATATTAGAGGTATGGTCGTCAAAATAGCGCTAAATCGCGTATTTGGGGAGGGTGATTTATCATACCGGACAACAACATTTTGGGTCAGAAATAGTGCATTCACCGTGAAATGCTTTTTTTGGGCATTTTTCGACGAAAAAATCGCATATGACCCCAGTTCTGCTCCTGGACATCGGGATTTTCTTAATATCGCAAAATACTGAATTTATGAATAACGGCGTTATTCTATCGTTCTTTGCTAATTTTGTAAACACATGGTTTTGATGGTGCAACCTTGTGGTATGCTCGGAGCGTAGCCGAGGTATGAAATCTCACGAATTTTGACCTGCTAAACACGATGGCAATATCTTAAAATTGCTAGGATGCCCACGAGACGGGTGACAAGCTGATCTTTCGAGTTGAATCGGCATTTGACCAATTTCGCAATGAATCTGAAAGGACTCAGAAAATCGACGGAATACATTTTTATTTGAGCTACCGAGTCCATATTTTCTCCGTTTTCATACATTTGTTGAGTGAAAATTATTTGCTGTAGCCTCGAATTGAATGGGTCGAATATACATGCATTATTCCGAAAGAGGTGTTCTATCATTTTCTGAGATGATGCTCTAGCTCCTCGTAATAAGTCAAACCTCGAGAATTGGTACCTGCGGGATACTAAAACTACTGAAACGGACTCTTTTTGATACCATGATACGATATCAGATGTCCTGGAGACCTATACTTTGATCATGTCGAAGAACCTTTAATATAACTACCATCAAGATATGAACAATCATGTTCACATTGAGGGAGTTGAATTGCTTTCCAAAAGACGAATCTGGTGACAGAAAGTGGCTGAACTCGGTATAATGGGATCATTTTCGGGCCCAAACAATAGGTGGTACATCCAATAATTGATAGTATAGGGGATTATCTTTCAAAAATTGGGGCGTGGCATAAATAAACAAAGAAGGCGTGCGTTTTTTCACGTCTCTTTCGATTTTTCCGTCATAATAGTCAATATCGATTTTTTAGGTGAATTGGTACGGAGATAATATGTAGATTCTTAACACGTTCACTGCGACGGAAAAAATCGCGATCGGGTCCTATGTGCGATGGGCCCCACCGGTGGGGTCCATTGAATGGGATTTCGATCACCGCCGCACACAGAGTTGGATGCATGGGCCCCACCGGTGGGGCCCATCGCAGTGAAGGTGTTCAAAGATTTACGGAATTGAGCTGTACTTTTCTCCTCGCAAATTGCATCCCACTGGAGTTATTCTTCATCGGGGTCAAAACGAAGTTGATCAAAAAAGTTGACTAAAATTGTTCATAATGGGCCCAAACTACTCTTCTAAGATAATTGAGCCAATTTGGATCAGCAAAGGTCTTTTGGTTATCTTCCTTGAATTCGATCGGTCGTTTCCGAGTAATGTAAATAGCAAAATTCGCAGCTCTCAACCCTAAATGCAGTCATGAAAGCATCGCATTTGAGTTTGGAAGTCGCGAAATTTGATATTTTCACCACTCGAAAACGATCAACTTGAACAAAAATACGAGGAGATCCTTTCTGCTCCTCGATAACTCAATTATCTAGAGAAAATAGTTTTGAGACCATTATGAATAATTTCGGCGAACTTTTTAATGTATTCGATTTTGACTTTGATGATGCGAATCAGTCCGAAGGAATGCAATTTGCGAGGAAAAGTAATCAGACCAACTTTGTGGATCTTTGGAAGATCTACGAATCATTCCTGTACATATTTTATGGAAAAATCAATCCTTTCCGACTAATAACGGAAAAATCGAAGAAGATGTAAGAGAGTGCATCTTTCCGTCGTTTATTGATGTCACGCCCTAATTTTCATACAATAATTCTTGATAGTATCAATTGTAGGATGTGCCATCTAACGTTTCAGCCAGAAATCGTCCTGTTTTACCGAGTTCAGCCACTTACAAGGATAGGTCCTACCTTGTGAGTCCTGGATTCGTCCCAAACTTTGGGATACATCTTGTTTTGGTGAAAAATAGGGTATCCCGAAGCATTCAATCCCATAGGCCATCTATCCTGAGATACAGCCATGAAGATTAGTATTGGCCATATTGAAGATTAGTATTTGACATATTATATGCCCAAGCTCTTCATTGCTATATCTCGGGATGAGTGGCTCATGGGATCAAATCCTTTGACATACCTTGATTTTTCACCAAAACAAGATGATTTCCAGAGTTTGGAGACGAACTCAGGACCCGCAAGGCTGGACCTCTCCTTGTTAGTGATCGAATTCTGGAGGGAATTCAGATACCTCATTGTTTTTCACTTTAAGCTCATGTAGATTCACCATGTTGTTAACATGGAGGCAATTGAATTAAGACATTCAGCACTAGATAAACCGCGAGATATATCAACTCGAGTTTTTGGAAAGGACTATCTATATAAATTTAAAAGCACGTGGCACTAGGAAACTGCATATTTGACCCACTACGGGGAGGCTTGGCCTTACCTCAACAAACTATCGAAGGCTTCTTTTTGGAATAACACCTGTTCATCTGATCCTTCGTTTTTGAGCTACTGCAAATAATTTTGTCTTGACATACTAATGTATCAAGACGAAGGCAATGTGGACTCGGTATCAGATCGAAGAGGATGTGTTTTGTCGATTTCCTGAGCCCTTTCAGATTTGTTCCAAAATTGGTCAAAGTTCGCCGATAGCAACTCGAAAGATCAGATTGTCACTAGTCTCGAAGGCATCCCAGCATTTTCAAGATCCTGGTATCGTCATTAGCATGTCAAAATTCGTGAGATATAACTCGAATACGCTTTGAGCAAACCACAAGGATGCACCGTCAAAACCATGTGTTCACAAAATTAGCAAAGAACACTGGAAACGCCGTTATTCATAAATTCAGTATTTTGCAATATCAAGGGGATGTCGGAGTCCTATCCTACTTGCTTAGTTATTGACATTGGCGAGTTTCCAAACCATTCGACGAATTTTTGAGATATCGCAATTCCAATAAGTAACGCCGATTTTATGGACCAAATAGAATCGGCGTTACTTAATAGAATTTCGATATCTCAAAAATTCGTCGAATGGTTTGGAAATGCGACAATGTCGATATCCAACAACCTCTTAAGAAAATCCTGATGTCTAGGAGCAATACTGGGGTCGTATGCAGTCTCTACGTCGAGGAACGCACAAAATAAAGTCATCTCACGGTGCACGCACTATTTCTGACCCAAAATGTTGTTGTCCGATATGATAATAAATCACCCTCTCAAAACACGCAATTCAGCGCTATTTTGATGACCTCACTTCTAATTTTCATGGTAGTTAAACTCACCATGCGCCCAATTTGTTTAAAACGATATTCGACGTACAATGTGACAAGAAATCTGATGAAAATCTCAGATTTTGTAATAATACAGGACTCCCTGACCGAAAAATCAAAATTCCCGAAAACTCGTTGTGTGGGGGCTATGTGGCCCTTTCCCGATGTTGAAAGTATTATTATGTGGAATTCAGCTTTTTTCACGTCAAAATAGATGTTTGGGGTATCTTTATGATGGGGTTCTATACTGGTGAGAAATGAATCAAAAATTTGAAATATTATAGGTTGCCAATATAATAGATAGCGCGCCACATTTTCGGAGCCTAGAAACTGCGATTTTGATGCTCCATCATGTGCAACATATTCCATAAGTTGCAGAGGAATATATGACCTTCAACCCAAAAGTTGGCAATATCAGAAAGAATGACTCATGGATGTGATCCACCATGGGAATTGATCGTTTGAAAATGCTTGTTGAGAAGACCATGGCAAGGTAGCTTCCTGTAATGAGCATGGGCTTGTTAGTTCCAAGCCTGATAAGCAATTAAGAGTTGTTTTCAAGACGATTCGAGTGAAATTTTTTTGTTTTCATTGTGAATAATGTAAAGCCATCACTTAGTCTATCCTGGTTCTCAAAGACTTGGCAATTGATCAGTTCGCAAAATTTCTGACATGTTTTTGACCAGAAAAATCATTGGAATCTATCAAGACCACACTTGAGTGTCTGAGAAGATTTTTTTGAACTGTTAGATTGAACAGTATCCAAACAATTGTTATTGTGACTAAAATTTGTCAAAATGCTACCCCGACTCACGAAATCGCCTCCCTGGAGGGACGCGACCGCGTCTCTCGAGGGGGACGCGAACGCGCGCGACCGCGTCTCTCGAGGGGGACGCGAACGCGCGCGACCGCGTCCCTCGGCGGGGACGCGATCGCGTCCCTACCATTTTTACACGGGATCCTCATTTTACAATCTCATTGGAAACATTGATATTTCAAAATTTTCAATTATCTCACTCTAAAACCTAAACAAATACAGGCGAAGACTCTCCAAAATTTTTGCCAATGGTCGTTCAGAAACGATCCAAAATCATTTGAAGCTGTGTCACGAAATACCCTTATCCTTCCATCCACTTCCAGTACCAATTCAGGACTTCTACCTCTATCCCATCTCGGAAAAATCAATCCAAATGAACGGATTGCCCCAAATCAAAGTCAATTTTTCTGTCCCACGGAGTGAAAACTTCATCCAAGCCAAATCGGTTAGGTGTTACAACGTGAGCAAATCAAGCAACCTGCAAGTGCGCCTCCCTCCCTCGCGATTCTGTTTTCGGTTCAGCTTTGAGGGTCGCCCGCGCGCTCTCAGATGGGAAGCCAACGCCACGTGACCCTGCATACATAAGTGTATCAACATAGCTAAGAAGGCACCTAGCGTAATATCACAAAAGGGGGTGGGAAATCTAGTGGCATTGGGCGAGTGCAGGTGAGCGCCCGGGAATCGATCCTCTGCAATTTCAGCTACGAAATGAATCAGCGTACAGAGAGTTGCGCCAAGAAGCTGGCTTCCCTTCTTTACAGCGGTGACTGTATACCTGGACTGGATACCTCGTCCATGGTTCGGCCAAGAACTTCACTAGCCCTGACTCTCAAGAAAAATCCATAACTTTTCTCATTACTTTCTCCTCTGCGCTCTGACTTCTGTGTCAAAGTGGCAGTGCAATGTTTTTCCTTCGGGATTCTTCTACTGAGTTGAGGAGTGTGGGAACAGGAGTTGGGTACAAAGTCGACCCGATCTGTGATCTTAGTCTCATTACGAAAGAGTAGCCATTGGTAGTATGAAGAACTTGTTGAATCTATAGTGTCTTGGGGATCAACATAGAGTTGGTGAATTTGCCGGAATGATAATTTGAAGATCTCGCAGCTAGGAAACTGTATTTTATTACGTTCACTGCAATCGGCCCTCTGGAAATGAGGTCAAAATCCTATTGCATGGGCCCTATAGCACTCAGAGGAAAAACTGAAACTTGCACTTGGATTGCTATAACCAGCGGCGATTCTTGGATCAACTTGTGAGATTTCTTTAAAAAGGGGCACCTGGTTAGAAATTTCGCGGGCGAATTCGACCGTTGTAAGTATCTTTGAAGATTGATCACATATTCAAGATTTTGTTCACCCAGAAATGAGTAATACTTTTTCGGAAAATTGATGTGGTGTAATTGCATTCACCAAAACTCCACTGAGCTCAGCATTTCCTAATCAGCTTAAATTCATTATACAAGTATATTCAAAACCTTCCTTATGAGCTCAAGTAAACGAAATTTTGAGTATTCTTACAGAATTCCGATCGGCTGAAGACAGGTTTCTTGGGTTTTACAGGAGGGTAAATATTTTTCAGTTCTCCTGGGAGTGTGCCCGTCGAAGTTCACCCTCTACATTTCCCTACAGTGTCGACTCTATAATTTCGATACATGTCCTAACGTCTTATTCGTCCCTTTTGTCTCAAGACTTGGAGGTTGATGAAGAATATGTAAAACACGCTGAAATTGAACACATCTATATTTCACGTTTTGAAGTCAAAGTACTATTGCCCCATGCAGATGAGCCCTGTTCAATGTTTTTGCCGTAATGTAGGGTATTTTCGAGTCCCAATGCATGGTTTCACAATAACTCAGCTTCACACATCCAAACTCTCTCGTTACATTACTCTCTTTGTCGCAATCCAGGGAGAATTCATGCGGAGGTGAGAAAACTGGGGATGATCTTCAGCTGACTCCGTTGGTTCTTTTGATATTCTGCTTCAGAAAACGCAGCAAAACATTTCCTGCTTTCAGAGCATGCGGTAGCCGCGCAGCACGGCTGTAAACTTCCATTTAACACTCATGTGAACATTTTAATGGAACAAAGTTCGATATGAGTTGGCTAGTTATTGTTAAGGTCCGATTTATTCTCGACAACTCAACGTTCAGCCCAAATCATTAGATTATTGCAGGAAAGTGGAGACCACTGGGCGTTTGGCACATCCTAACCTATAACATACACACATTTTTGTTCCCATTTCCTTCGAACCATCTTGCGATTTGGGTTAAACAACGAGAAGACGCATGCAAATTAGGTGATAACAAATGTGCGTCTTCTCGTCATTTAACCCAAATTGCAAGAGAATTCGAGGGAAATGGGAACAAAATTTAGCTTGCACGGCTACCGCATGCCCTTAAGAGTGGCTGATCTTCACTTTCGAAAATGATCCATTGACTGTTTACTCACCTTTATATGACGGTTCGAGCTCAAATGATTCATTCCTCAAGGGTTTTAGCCTCTTAAAATAAAGAGACTGCCATAGCAAGACTGATTCAAAGATATCCCTTATTGTGGAATGATGTACATCCTTTGAGGTCCTTTTTGAATGCTAGATGCATCATTTATTGATTTCCAAGAGTTCCTTAATAGTATGAAAATTTGATAGAAAATATAAAGGATAGCGAGTGAAATATTCAGTGTTTCACTCCTCATCTCAAATGTATAAGCTGCCGATGATTTTAGATCCTTCCTTCGTCAGGAGCCGAGCTATATTCTCGGAAAACCTATTTTCGTAACGTTGCAAGATTCGGACGGAAATAATTAATCGATGACTAAACAAAAAAGATGCTAAAAGTGGTTAGAAAGTTCACCTATAAATATTCCATGTCGAGCACCTGATTAGAGAACAGGTCACATCGACACAAGATGAACATTATCTCGTTGCAATCAGAATACGAAATTTCTACAATTCTATCGTACAGTTTACTTTATTGTAATCCAGAATTACAATAGCTCCTCTTTGTTCTTCGAAATATTGGCTCATTTTGGATAGCAATAGGGAATCGAATGGATGAAGTCACCCTGGAGGGTTCAGTTCAACCAATCAGATATCAAACTTAGATCTAGAACTTTTTGAGTGTACGCATGAGGAAAATATGCAACTAAGAAAAAATGCTTCTCAAAATGATCCTTAAAAAACGTGCTGTGACAATTTTCTTGTGACAATTAGATTAAACACATGCCTATGTCAGGAATGTACCCAAAATTGATGATTGGATTTCGCTTCATATTGTTCTTAATAGTTTGCGTCCAAATTCATGTAGATCCCTCATGTCAGATAATTATAATCATCGAATCCTTGAGGATCGAAACAGTCAGGATAGAAACCCATGATGAATTCAAGTGGAAACCGGAAACAATGAGATAAAATGAAATCCAAAATCACTTTCGGGTAGAATCTGGCATTTTAGGGGAAATGTAGGGCTTCGTGTGGGGGGATAGCGAAAGAGCGAATTGAATTGAGCCAATTAAAAGTAATGTTGGTTCCGAAATCGTTTCATGAGACTAAAATGAGCTCGTAAACTCACTGCGAGTAAATAGAATCAAAATCGATAGTTGAGAGAAGACAGAGGCAAAAGAAGTTGACCTCGCCGTGGAGATTGTCCACAAGAACGTGAATACACAAAATTTGTTTGCATTGAGACCCCAGAACCGATTTGGAATTATATATATTAATTTGAGTGACCATTTATCGTCCGGAATCACTAGATTTTCCCCTAGATTGACTAACCTTACGGAAAATTACTGAATTTTCCCCTAGATGTTCTAACCTCACCCGGCTGACTAACCTTACCCGGGAAATCACTAGATTCTCCCCTAGATGCTCTAACCTTACCCGGAAAATTACTAGATTTTCCCCTAGATCAAATCTACCTTAAAATTACTAGTTTTTTACCTATATCGATTACCTTTTTTGGGGGAAATCACTAGATTTTCCCATATATCTACTAACCTTACCTTAAAATTCTTAAATTTCTCCTATATTCTTCTCTAATTCGACTCTTACACCTATATCGATATACCCTTTTTTCACTGGATTTCCTCGTATAATGATTTAACCTACCTTAAAATTACTGATCGATTACTGTTATTTCGGTCTACTCTCGAGTGTCCGTGCGTCTGTCAGACTCCTTCCTTTTCATTAGAATTCACCAGATTCCCTTAAGCGTCTGCGTATCGGACTTAGATTTAGTTCGTGAACTACACTAAGACTTCAAACATTCGCAGGAAAGTGGTTTCATCACCTGATCTGGTCGTGAGTCTATCGGTCTATCGGTCCATTGTGAGTTCTTATATGATGTTTTATGTATGATGTATTCATGATGATCAGTGTGTGTAATGTGATGTGAGAATATTTGATGTGTTTCGTTGATGATTGAATGGTGTGTTAATGATGATAAAATTTTTTACTTTAGTGTTATGTTTTAATTACTTCGTGGAAAAATGTATGCATTTGTTATTATTATTAGCACTTGTGTTCGTTACTGTGTCAAGTCTGATGTCGAGTGTCCGTGCGTCTGTCAGACTCCTTCCTTTTCATTAGAATTCACCAAATTCCCTTAACCGTCTGCGTATCGGACTTAGATTCAGTTCATGAACTACACTAAGACTTCAAACATTCGCAGGAAAGTGGTTTCATCACCTAATCTGGTCGTGAGTCTATCGGTTTATCGGTCCATTGCAAGTTCTTATAGAATGTATGATGTATGATGTTTTCATTATGATCAGTGTATGTAATGTGATGTGAAAATATTCAATGTCTTTCGTATAAGATCATGAAACTGATGAAGATGTAATGATGCATGATGATGAAAATGTGTGATGTGTGCCTCACCCTCCGATGTAGAGATGAATTTCATCTCTACATCAGCGATCATTGGCGTTTTGAATGATGCGGGTGATGGGTGGTGATGATGATGATGATGGTGATGATCTGATGAAGATGTAATGTTGCATAATGATGAAAATGTGTGATGTGTGCCTCACCCTCCGATGTAGAGATAAATTCCATCTCTACTTCGGCGATCATTGGCGTTTTGAATGATGTGAGTGATGAATGGTGATAATGATGATGATGGTGATGAAACTGATAAACGTGTGATGATGCATGATGATGAAAATGTTCGATGTGTGCCTCACCCTCCTCAGTAGAGATGAATTTCATCTCTACATCGGCGATCATTGGCGTGTTGGGGTGATGAATGTAATGAATGGTGGTGATATAGGTATGGTAAATAAATGTTTGAGAAATATTCGATAAAACGTTGTTCAATGTATAATGTATTAATGATGACTAATTAATGTAGTTAATGGTTTGGAGAATGCCTGATGTGAGAATATTTGATGTTTTTTTTATGATAATTGAATGGAGTTAATGTAGTTGATAAATGATGTTGATATAGGTATGGAAAATGGATGATAATGGAGGGATGCAGTGGATGATAATTGAATGGTGATGATAATGATTGAATGTTGGTGTTCATTTAATATAGTTAAGTAATGGTTTGGTGATTGTATGATGTGAAAATATTTGATGTGTTTCATTGGCGATGATGATCTGATGAAGATGTAATGATGCATGATGATGAAAATGTGTGATGTGTGCCTCACCCTCCGATGTAAAGATGAATTTCATCTCTACATCGGCGATAATTGGCGTTTTGAATGATGTGAGTGATAAATGGTGATGATGATGATGATGATGGTGATGAAAATCACACGTTCATCATTTTCATCATCATCATCATCATCATCATCATCATCATCATCATCATCATCACCATTTATCACTCACATCATTGGCGTGTTGGGGTGATGAATGTAATGGGTGATGAAACTAAATTGGGTTATTCTTGATTAAGTTATCAATCGCCACATTTTCATTTTTGGGACTTTTTTTTAGATTTCTGTTTTCAAGTTTAACTGTTGTTAAATTTCGAAAATATCTAATTAAACTTATTGTTTACATTTTCATCAAAGATATCTCGAGAATTTGATTGCCTCATATTTATACCTTACAGAACGGAGCGAGCGTTAGCGAGCCACGATATCGCTAGTAGACTGTAAGACATAGAATTCTGGTATTCAAAGTTTCGAATTGTCTAAGGGTTGTGTGAATTCTTATCTAAGATTACTGTGAGATACTCTCGCCGTCATTGTTTTGTTACCTTATGCAGATTTCAAAATTCGATGACCTTCATTATCTGCCGGAAAGTTGAACACCTCATTAAGTTGTACGCCTTTCATCGGAACCGAAAAGAATTACATTGGTTCAAATGGGAATTTTTCTTCGTATGTTGGACACCTCGCTGAGTTTTACCCCTCACTAGGAATCTAGAAATAGTATTTCAATGTATGAGAACCTTCAAAGTTGGACACTTCAAATTATATGACACATACTAGGACGTTCACCAGCTCACGTTATCAGAATAAGTCTGTATTGCCTACTGACCATCTCATAATAAGATGTACGCACATGGTGTAAAAAATGTGAAAACCCACGCTTGTGGTTAACTGTCTCTAAAACGACAATTTCGAAATGCTTCAAGAAAACAGGCTTCCAGAATTTTCAAATAACATCTATCAAGAAGATTCTATAGGGGAATGGTGAAACAAAACGACATGTTTAATTTTCTTCATAGATGTTCCAATATGATATCTAGAATTCTCAAGTATGACTCAGCTATCTATCGATTTCTCAATGAATTAGTGTACATATTACGGATATTTTGATTCATTTATTGAATACTTGAAATTACGAACGGTTAACTGACGACATGATTGGGAATTGCATTGATTCAATTCTTTCAAACAGGAATTCGAAGAATATAACTTTGATCCTCGAGTATGAGTCATCCATTAATTTGTCAGTGAATGAGTGTTTATATTATGGATGTCTAGATTTATTCATTGAGTGACTTGACGCTACGATGAGTCGATTTTTAGGCATGTCCGTGTATGTTGGACGACTCGCTATATTGGACACTTTTCTTTGGAACCAAACTGTCCAACTTAGCCAGGTTCTACTGTATTTCTCTTTCACACACGGTGCTCGTGAGAGGACGATAGGTTGAACAAAATTGTCACTAAAAATTGAACACGTAGTGATTTAGTACTATGCCCGAGGATTAAAATCCCGTTTCGACCGAAATGGAGCAATCCCCTTTTTTGAAATGCGAGCTTAATTCGTATTTTTACTTGTTAATCAAATGGAGCTGTTTCAGCACTTTTACTCTTCAACACCATAGCAGCTCCCAAAGCTCATAACTCAAACGTATACCAATCATTTTCAACGTACTTGAGCTCATTTTAAAGCTCATTCTAAAATCTTCAACATAATCTGAAGTGAGTTTGATTTCAACAATCTAGAGTCGAGGAACCTCATTTTGAATCGATACCCGAGATTTCCTCTTCTAACGATTTGAGACTTTTCGAACTTCTAACTCCTCAGCTAGCTCAAGTCTACTGTATTGAATTCAAGCTCACATTAGGTCATTTTGAAGGTCTTTAAATGAGCTTCGAAATAAGTTGAAGTACGTTGGAAAATATTGAGATTCACCGAAGTTATGAGCTTTGGAAGCCGTTATTGTCTCGACAAGTATGTTGCTCAAAAAAGCTCCCTTTGATTAACACGTGGAAATACGAATCAAGCTCGCATCTCAGAAAAGGGGATTGCTGTATTTCGGTCGAAACGGGATTTTGATCCTCAGGGATAGTACTGAATCACCACGTGTTCAGTTTTTGGTTATAATTTTGTTTAACCTATCGTCCTTCCCAGTACAGTCCGACATTTGGCTGCAGTCAGTATTTCGACCCTTTCCCTATACAAGCAAAGGTTTTTGAGAGCTTTCACAGACTTTTCGAATACAAGTTAATCACTGGTTAGTGGAAATGGACAAAAATGATTCTCCATTATGACAATAAGAGTGCATAGATTATACTTTCCCAACATTCGACCGATTTTACGAAAAATTCAGTCGAAAGATTTCAGAAAAATCAAAAATTTCATATGAAATTCTCAGAAATGTGTGAAGTTATAAACCAACGAAGGGAAGAAGTATAATTTCATATTTCTACTCGCATAGAATTCAGTAAGCATTCAGCATCAGGAATTTATTACACCCCACCAACACAGCCCCACTCAACCGGCTCGAAAAATTCTTTTCTCCTACCCCCCAAAAAACTTTTCTTAAGCTCCCTTCAAATCAAATACCCCAAGCACAAAAACCACTTGAAAAGTCAAAGCGAAAGTCAGAAGCCACCAACCACCACCACCACCAACACCACCACCACCACCACCAGCGATATCCATCCAAGCGTAGGCATCGCGCCGTTGCAAAGTTCAGTAGAACAAGTCAAGGTACAGCGAGCCGGGGGTGATTCCTGGGCTGTGATGTGACCGCTAGTTCGAGCATTGTCCGCATCCCACCATACGTAGAAAAGTGTAAGTGTAGGAGGAGAAGGTGCGGTTGGAAAAAGGCTGGCCCGGCTTTTGCCACTGTATGTATTTTTACACCATACCTGTATAGAATATATACAATGTATACACATAGCCTACACCATCTGAACTACACAGTAAAGCGTCGCGCACGAGGCCGATATTGATCGCCGAGGTCACGCAACAGGCTGCCGCAACGGCTGCACCTAACCTCTAGACCTAGAAAACATCTATATATGTGTAGAGAGAGGGTAGAACTCGGGTGGAGAGGAGGGGAAGGTTACCTGCCTTTCTCTGAACTATCCCTACTCTCTGAATGCATCGTTCGTATCTGAGCTTGAAGCGTACGGGCCGGGGCTTCATTAGCCGTAATTAGTAGGATACATTGGGCTAGACAAGGATGCTGTACTATGGCAAATGCCTTCCCAGTTGATTTTCTAGCTCGACATTCTGAATTTTCGAACGCACCGTTTCGTTTTAGAGGAATAGCGAGATATTACGCTTTCTCTCTTTAGAGGGGTAGATAATGTGCTGAGATATAGGTATTGGTATGGGCGTAGTTACGGTAGGCTGAATGTGAAAGAGTTTTATTTTGTATCTCTGGCCTGATGCTAGCGCATTTTGTGTCCACAGAGATATACTCGCCTACATTTACTCTCTTTCATTTGTTGGTGCATCTCTCTGTTGTCGTTTGAGAAGGAAAAAAAAAACAAAACGAGAGAGGGCGATTTCTCGAGCATTGTGTCCTTTTGTCTTCTCGTGATTTGGTCTTCCTATGTTTCTTTTTACAAACGCTTCGTTTGATTTCTCTCTGGATTTTTCTGTGTTACAAATGTGACTCGTTATTTGAAATAATTGCTCAAGAGAAAGAATGGAGATTTTTATTCAGTGAGACTACGTACTTTGTAAAGATCAAGATTTGTACAGGACTGAATTTTTACTTGATAGTTTAAATAGTAACACAAAATTTCCGATGAATAAATCCATGAGTATCAAAAGTGAAATTCCATATCTCTTAGGCCAGTTGGGTATTTATTAGGTCCTAATGACCCCAAATCATCTTAAAATTGAAATAGAGACTCTTAGATTATACAATACAGAACCTGTAGCTACAACTATTATTCCACGAAACATACAGTTTCAGTGCTGGGGAGATCAGTTGAGTCGTTACCAGATCAGTTGGCCTGAGAAAACTATGGAATGTACAGAAAATTAGGCCAGAGGCCCCTTGTACCCCGTGTAAGTCCTGAGTCGTCTCGACCATTTATGGAGGGATTCACATTATGATATCATTCAAGTGTCGGACAATGACTATATCTTCGGGGGATGTGCAAATGAGAATTGATATCTGCAACAGCATTTTTAAAAAATCATGGGGTCTGGAAGACCCCATGTGATGTGTGAATCACATTTCGGCATAGAATCACTAGAGCGTCACTCTTAGCCCCGGCTGCGAACATAAAATTGGCTTCAATTTGCCCTAATGCAAAAATGTACACTGTCGAAAGATATGTGGTTGGAGTCTTTCTTTCAATCACTGATTGGGGCCGAAAATCAACCAGCTGGTTGACTTTTGTCGGCAACCACTGGTTGCATGCCGTATTTACCCACTGGTTGATTTTTTTCTCACAGCGAATATGAGGATGAGAACGGAGCTCATGAGATTGGTGGATGGTGGTCCCTGGCAGGGTCCCCAGGTTACTTTGGGTGAGACAAACAAGATTCATCGTGTTTTTTCATAAACAAATAGGAATAAACACCAGCCCCGGCCGCGCTGGCATTTTCAGAAAAAATTCAGGTTGAGCAACGTGATCGCGATTCACTACCCGGATTGGTGACCGCTCAGTTCGGGTTACTGGATTCCCCAAGCAAGCCCATGACCCATACCTAAGTATCTGACAGTCTCACCCAAGTGGTCACCAATCTGGATAATGAATCGGGAAAACGTTGCTTAACATGAATTTTTTCCCGAAAATACTTGCGTGGCCGGGACTGATAGTAAAACACGATTAATCTTGTTTTTCTGACCCAGAAATGTCGTCCGGTCACCATCAATGACCAATCTCAGGGGCTCCTTATAAGACCCATTATATGGACGAATTTCTTACGCGAGCTATGAGAGTGTCAGCCCCAGCCGAGCGGTCACCAATCCGGATACTGAATTGCGAAAACGTTGCTCAACCTAAATTTTTTCCGAAAAGGCTCGCGCTCTCGGTGCTGGTGTTTATTCCTATTCGTAGATGCGATAACATGTTGAAACTGGTTTTCATATCCAAATGTGTCACCCGGGGACCACCGTCCACCAATTCCATGGGTCCCAAATTCTTTCGTATGTTTGCTTTGGTAAAAAAATCCACCAGTGGTTGAATTTTCAATCACCTGGTTGAATTTGTCAGTCAACCAGATCGTTGTCGAATTTGGTGGGAAATCAACCAATTTTTTACAGTGATAGCATACGCCCCTCTCTCGGCAGGCTTTTTTGAGACACGGGACATATTTCTTCCTCATTGCACTTGGAAGAGAACTATCCCGGTGCTGCAAAATAACCGGACCTTAGTTTGGCAGTAGTATACTTTTGGAAAATGAAACCACAATGGATTAATTGGTGACAACTTTTCAAATAATTTTGATCTTTAGCAACCTGATCGGAGTTGGATGCATTTTTCAGATAGGACCGGGGTCTGGACGTATCTTGAAATAGATTCGTGAGGTGAATAAGCATATCGAGGCCACAAATCTAGAGGGTTCAAGAGAATTATGATCGAGAAACCCATCAACCAACTGATCTCTAGTGAACATACGTAAAAATCGTACTGAAACACAACAAACTCCATAACTTTGTAATTTCATTTCGAGACGATTAGTCTGATTTTGAGAGTTTCCTCCTACAGCGAAGGAATCCATCAACGGATCAAAATTATCCGCAACTCAATTCCCTACTGCGTTTCTTCAGTTTATTCATGATCATCATTATTCTCACGCATATTACATAGACCAAAAATCGTACCGTATTGAACATCGGGATTTAACTCGTCCCCGATCAGATCAAAGATACAAGAAGTATCGAATTCCTGGTCAAGTTCCCCTTCAGCAAAATTTTGCATAGTTGGCCAACCTCAATACTCGCCCGCGTCAGCTCCAGGACTCCAACAGATAGAGCACATATGAACTACGTACATTCTTCTCATACATATTTCACAAAATTCGGTATTTTGCATCTCTATCGATTCACTGACCGATTTGTCACGTGAGATTGAATGCACACATCGGTTAGACTGCAATTTCGAGATCTCACGATCACTCTAACGTTCTGCAAATAATTTCGGCATAACTACAATTACAGTATTAGTTTACACATTGAGATCAATCAAGAAAATTGAATCACGCAAAGATGGTTTCGCTTTTAAATTAACCGAGATCTCCCCGCAATCCTGTTGCGAGTCATTGTCCGGAGCATAATGTAGTAGTTCTGAGATATATTATTATGATGTTTTTGATGCACCCGAATGAAACCATAGAGTTTATAGGGCGGATTTCGTTAAATTACCTTCTTGAATGGCAATGGAAGACTTTCAGACTATTTTTCGGCTTTAACGATTTCATAGCTTTGTCACGAAGCCTTCGTGTCATTTAAAAGGGTCAAATGCTGCTCGTCATAGTTTATTACGCAGGGTCTGGTTTTTTAGTTTAAAGGATACGGTTCAATGAGTTTAAAACCATCTGAGAAGTTATAACCAATCCAAGGGCCTAAAAGTATTTAATAATGCGAAAAACCGTATCCTCACGTCTAGAAAATCGAGTAGAAAACAACAGTTGATCATTCGAGATATAAGATGTGAACTTTTTCAATCTTGAACTTTCATATAACTCACTGACTAAACATGAGCACTGGAAGTAATTGTACGATTTGGCACCTTTTCGTAGCATCACATATGTATAGAGTAGCTGATATGAATTCAGCCAACTGTGTTCTATCCCAGAACTCTGCAATGAATGACGAACCACTCGACCAGTTATTGATTTCTGGATGTGTATTTTTGTATAATCTGTATCATTTGCCGGTCTACGCGATCCGCATAATATGATCTCTTATCTCAATTCTTCCAGCATTCCTTCTACACATCATTATTCCAAATCTCCTGAATCCACCTGCAAACTAGCATGAGTTGGGCTGAAGCCACAGATTCGAGTAGTTTGCAGGAAGAACACCTTGAACTGAAGTCAAAGCCCTCGAAAACTCCAGCAGGCTTGTCTGCAGGTTCGCTTTCAACTCATACGAGGATCTGATTTTGCTGTACCCGAAGGTAATTCGACAATGTTTCACGAATCCCAGAGATGGCTTGGCACACAGGCAATCGAGCGGAAGCATAAGAGGAGTTCGTCAAAGGCCAAGAGGATGAGCTCACGCGTTACACAAAGACCAGTCTTTGGGCTCCATTATAATTAAATTTCACTCTCGGAATTGAATTTGCTGGTAAGGAAATATGGGAAGATAATTTTAATGCAAGTTCACAGGGACTGCAACCAGGAAATGTGAGCGCCTGTCTCTCGGTACGTTATATTTTATCATATCAACAGAAAATCCAAATTTTTTTGGTTAGCAGAGTTGGATGTAGAGGATGATATTCCATATGATGTATAACATCCCTCATAAGGCACCTCCCCATTTTGCACTCGAATATCGTGAGATCCCTGTTAATGATTTGAATTTCAAATTCTGAAACCTATCTGCAATACACCTATGGATAATACCACAAGTGCCCGGATTAGATCAATTCTATTAATGTACTATGGAGATCTTTGAGCGACATGCATACAAACCCAATTCGAACGGACTGGGATAATTTTGACTCGATGCACAAAATAATCATTCCATCGAACCATTCCATTATTATAGAGATCTAGATGGATTAATATAAAACACATATGCTTCGAACGTCATCATTTCCCTCCATATCTCACCGGTATGAGATGATTCAAATTAAAATGATTCTTTGAATCTAATTCAAATGAGGTGAGATTACCCAACATGCCCTGTATCCAACATGCACCCATATTTCGGTCGCACGAATGGGCATTCGTCGACCTTCTCGCAATTGTTTTTAACGTTTGTCATGATGAAATATGAGGAAGTACGTGATTTGGATCGACCCAGAATGATTTATACGAGTTTCAGAAAATTTATAGTGAGTTTTTGCATTTTATGTGTTTGTACACGTAAGAAATCGCAGAGGTAATTTCTCTTTTAATAAAACCCGTGCCAAAAAATCTATGTTAAATCAACCTCAACGTGTCTAAACGCATTCGATTTTCTTTCTCAAACATTCCAAAACTCCTTCTTTCTCGAGTGCTGCTTCCAAATTTGGAGCGATTCTATGAGAGAAATACGGAGATCGTTTTGAGAAGATGGAAGACAGAATTGGAGTGTACCCAATATGCCCCTGTGTGGTCATTTCAGAAGTGTGTGCAGCATGACTTCATCCAACATCCAGAACTTGTTTACCACGTCAAAATAGGCCGTAAATAGTGATTTGGATCGATGAAAAATTCTCAATGTGCCTGCACGGAGATAAGAACATTTTCATGTACTTTATCGTCGACTTACAGTATTTTGAAGGATCGAGGCATGCTAGGCACACCTTCTCGCAAACTCGAAAAAAATCGCTCATTCATTTCAGAGGTCTTGAAACGAGCTTCAAAATGAGCTAAAGTACGGTAAGAATTATTGAAATAGGCTAAAACTATTGACAAAATGGCTTAAGAGGAAATATATGAGGAACACTCACCTCACGTTATTTTCAAGTGCGCGTGCATTAAAATCGATTCAACGTATCCCAAGGAATAATTACGCGGGAAGATTTGCAAGTGCGAACATCTGGTGCCCTAACAGGAGGTTGCATCTGAAATCTTGCAGAAAGCTTGAATCCACTAGAAAAATTAAAATTAAAATCGTAATTCAGTATTCTGTTCGTCAGATGCATTACGAAATCATGAAAAAATTATATAACCTTACAATTATGTATATGATAAACTGCGTTTGTTATTTCCAAAAAAATCGATGAAAGTTCACATTTGTAATACTGTCGTTCCTCATCCGTCCCTAAAATTTACGACCACATAAAAGCAAATTTAATTACAAGCTCCCATCATTCGCGATTTTGTGAAATTTTCAGAAAATGAAACTGAAATATTCCCATGTTTGCGCAACACGGAGACGCCCGTTATGAATGATACTCTGGATAATTTCACAGCAGCCAAACATACGACTCTCGGGGAATATTAAATTCATTACAAAACTTTGGCAACGCTCCGCCATCGACACTCTCTCTCTCCCTCTCGGGGATGTAATTAAACTTTGTGCGAAAAGGTGATTCGCAGCAGTAACAGCAGCAGTACCTAGTAGTAAGTCGAAACGAATTGAAACCTCATCGTTTCAAAAGCTCAAAGCAACACTCGAATGTGCATAACGCCAGAATCAGAGTAGCCTATTTGGTATATATAATTCTAGCTCCAGTGCATCAAAGCATGTTAAACTTACCGGCAAAAAGTTGACATGGGTTTCAGTGACAGGTCTATCACCGTGTCTTATTCATGAATACTGTTTATTTCGAGGAGATTCAAACAGGGTACATGAATTTGGAAACTCATAAAAGTTGGTTGGATAAATACAGATTCAAGCAGACAGGTATGATACGTACCAAGGGATTCACTTCCATTTGAACGCATGTGACCCATGATTCACAAATAATACAGACCGCATGGCCTCATCATCACTATACCAAAGGAGTAGCAGATATATACTGTCTTCTTCGTGCATAATTTGAACAGTGCACGTGTACGGGAACGTTTCTGCCAACTCTTCAAAGCAGCTGTGTCTCCTCATGGCTTCAACAGACATCGTTTGTATGGTATTAGACTACAGGGCTGAAGATTGTGTATGCAGTAGGGCTTGGTACACCTCATGATATACATTGTAATTGTGATGGCTACATTCTGTACACGTAAGCACAGAGGTCAGGGTTGATTGTCAGAGGCAGGTTTGCAATATGCACTATATACTATTGCGTGGCCTCATTTGAGAACCCAGCGATTGATACGCAACAGCAGCTGGCCTCATCATCATCCTGCTACAGCCAGGCTCTCTGAATCTGTGGTTAATTGTCGGAGTAGAAATCATTGTTGGACTGTTTTGTATTCGATGTATAAGCTTCTGTTTCTGTATGTAGACATCTATATGGGCGTTATCGCAAGAACTTACCCGGAACGTGTAATGACCTTGCATTTCGCCGAGGAAGCTCCGAATCAATCAATTCAAATTTTTCTGCCCGTATTCTATTGGAATTCGATTGGTATTGGAATTTCAGGTCGATCCGTCAAGTCATCTTCTTCATTCGTAAAGATTGAGGGTCGAAATGTCAGGTCCATGTACTGTAATAATTAAAGTTCCAAGCACACTGTTAGTGCTAGCATCGAGGTAATCAATTGAGTGGGTGTGCTCAAATTTTTCTCGTAAAGTATAATATTGAATCAATTATTTATCATGAGTATTGTGGTCAGAATGATTAGATTAGTTCCCGATCCATGTGCCTCTTTCTTGTAATGGGATTTTGAGTAAATATGAGATATTTTTTTAAATAACAACAGCACGTCCCAAATGTACACTGAAAACTCTGTCACCAACAAAATTTCAAGGAAACATGTCGAACAATGGGTTTTCATTGCGAAAAAAGGCCCTGGTACAAAGTTCCCAGTGCTGCTTGTACACTTATTGAAGCCGAAAATTAACCATGTAATTAAGTTATGTTAGGTCCATGCATATCATGTTACCCAACTAAGTGTCAATTTACCTGGTCGGGAACAGTTCTATTCATCAAAGTATGGTGGGATAAGATGAAATCTACACTGAGAAGTTTCTATGACAATTCCTCGATCTTCGCGATCGATTTCAAGGGTGAAATGACAGGGTCCATGTATTTGAAAATCGTTCCCTGGGATACTCAATAAAAAAAGAAAAAGACACGAAAAAGACGAAGAAATGGAATTATCTGCTCCACAGCATGTGTTTCCGACTCAAATCAACCTTCCGAACATGAATGCCAAGGTCATTTGATTTCATCGCGTTAGGATTTCTCGCTTGACAATGAAACGTCCAAAATAGAAAAATGTCAGTTCCGTGGACTACTTTTCCTACATTTTATACATGTAAAAATCACATAAACCGTTCTAACTCGTTCCTGAAAAAAATTCCGTCCATGTTTTATAACATATCATCACTCATCATGTGAATAGGAATCGAGAAAATTGGGATGGACGTGCGGAGCATCAATTTTCAACCTCTGGATTTTTAGGCCCAAAATATGTGCGTTTTCGCGATAATGCCCATATGTATGGTTGGATTTAGTTCACGTTGGTTGATTAGTTTGTGTGACCTGTATACTGCAATGACCTAGCTTTGGATAAAAATCAATCAAGTGAGTAGGGTGCTCCGATACTTGTTTGCCTTTTTCAAGATTGGACTACAATTTGATTTGTGAGAGATGACCGTGACGCTTAAACGAGTAAACACTTTGAAAGCATGTGCAAATAACCATGGTTGGATCCTTGGTTCAATGCTGAAATGGATTATTCTTATCACTTATTCACATTGTTTCAGAGTAATCAATCCCTGTGAATGTAGCTGGCTGAATATCACATGAAATATTTACTTTTGGCATCGATTTATTTGAAATGATCTCATCGTTATCGAGAAGCTTCATGAACAATTTCGGTCATTTGCTGCATTTTAATGATAAAGATCTCTGGAGCAGGAGCATTTGCAATGAGAGCCCGCTGGGTAAAATACTCATCCCCTTGTGAGAAGTCTCACTACATGTGCTCATTGGTATAAGTGCAAAGGGCAAAGTTAGACGAATTAGTTCCCAGGGGTAAAGGTTTCCTAAATTTTCCTTCAACACTAGAGCTCGAAGTTTTTTTTGAATATTTTTCTGAATAATGTTTCGGGAATAGCACGTCTAGATTAAATTGAGTATCTATCCTTAATCCTTATCAGATAACCACGAATCTGAATAGATACACAATCTTTTTTGACTGAAGGTAAATAAAAGGATTATGGTGCTGACAAATTCCAAGAGTTGAGTTACAATGTTCTTTATGAGGTCACAATTTTAATTAGACCGAGGATAGATGTGGGTATTTTGATTTCCACGATTCTTCCTGGAAATTTCGTGCCAAAAGGACGCCGATGGTTGGATTTAAATTCTGATGAGTGGGCGCTCCAACAATATTCAACACCACCAACTTTCGCGTTATTACAAACAGAGTTGAGAAAACTATTACTCGAGTCGGTCAACAAGTTGTCCCACAAAATCTCCATATTTACATAACTTTGACTTAACACGTTTGAGCTGTCAACTACGGTGTATGGTCGTGAAATGGAAAAGCTCGAAAATTGCTACTCGTCTGGTGCGAAAAAGTCATTCTTGTCGGAAAAAAATAGAATTTCCGAGGCGCCGATGCGAAGAATGTGTGCACTTCTACAAGTCGTACTGCGAAGTTCGCGTGACAAGCTCAAATTACGAATGTCCACGATACCGGACACCCACTGATTATGAAATACCGAAGCATTATACAGCTCAGCGTACGTGCGAGTGAATATCGAAGCACGGGAAAACTGACATCGATCCCTTTGTACATGTGAGGCTCCCAAGCGTACCTCTGTCTATAATTACTCGAGCGTTGTTGAAAAGAGGTCTCTCGAAAAAAGAATTTCTTTCAATATTCAGTTCAACTTTGATGCATATGCATTAAGGGCATGCAGTAGCCGTGCAGCACGGATGTGAAGTTTCATTCACCACTTATATGGAAATTTTGATGGTACAAAGTTTGAGATGATTTGTCTAGTTATTGTTATTGTCCGATTCATTCTTGAAAACTCAACGTTCAGCTCAAATCATTATAAATTATTGCAGAAAAGTTGGAACCACTGGGCGTCTGGTACATCCCAACCTATAATGTACCCACACTTTTGTTCGAAGGTTTCTTGAATTCTTCTACAATTTGAGTTAAACGACGAGTTGAGCCATTTAAGTTAGATGATAACTCGTGTAACTCAACACGTCGTTTAGCCCAAATCGAAAGAGAATTCGAGAATTTGGAACAAAATTTAGCTTGCACGGCTACCTCATGGCCTTAATTGTATTATTACGGATTACGATGTTTCGCTGTGAAAAATAAGGGGAGCATAATAGTGAAATTGGATTCAATATGAAAGATATTCAAAGCTTCAATGAATCTTATTGTTCCACATTCAGAGTAAAAGGCGAGCAGTGCCTCGCATCCTGGGCGATTCCTACCTTGCTTGGTCAAGAAACTCGTTTACTGGAACAAATTATGTCACCACTGTGACATAACTCCATGAAATGATCTGAAATTTTGCATAAACATAGCTTAAGTATATTACTTTCATGAAGTTAGAAATTTGCGATGAAGAACATTACCAAAAAAAATTAGAAAAATCATACTATTGTTCGACGTTTTCACGGGTTTCGATGCCTCGATGACCACCACGAGCATGATTTTCGACATACGAGAAAGTTTTGCAATTTCCAACTACAGCAAAGTCAAAGCAAGAAACTTGTTTGGAAGGGTATAAATTCTAGCAATATCCAAGATTCTGATTAAATGGCGCAAGAGGAGAAAAATTCGGAGAGATCCAATGAGACTATTTGATAAGGCGTCGTGAACTCGGATTTGTACTTTTCAACCGATAATAAAGATTCGAATACAAAAACTAACTATCGCATCTTTCCTCTTGCATCATTCGATCTAAAATTCTAATATTCACACAGTTTAGGGCCGTCCAAATAACTTTACCGATTCGAGTTTTATTGCAGTTAAAAACTGAGAAACTTCCCAGTTGTTGAAATTCATGCTTGCCGTGGTCATCTCGGCCTCAAAACCCGTGGAAAATAGTATGATTCTACTGATTTTCTTGGCAATGTTTTTTATCGCAAATCTTCCTTGGTACAGAAGCAGCGCTCTTCAACGATGGGTGCGCGCAGAATTTCAGATCATTTCATCGAGTTATGTCACAGTGACAACATCATGTGTCTCAGCAAACGAGTTGCTCGACGAGTTGGGCATGAATCGTTTGGATCACGAGGCACGGCTTGTTTTTTATTCCTTTGAGTATCAGGAACGTAATGACTTCGAGAGTTGCATCTTTGAATACTGTTCGCACTTTTTAAACACAGATCTAAGTCCGGCGAACGAACACATCACATGCACCCACGGTATGCAGCTGATCAGCAACAATAAGATACAGCGGCAGTGAAAGAGCTCTGAGGTCATCTGCTACAGCTGACCTTTAAAAATCGCAAGCAAGTGCAAGAGGGAGTTTGAATGCGTACTGTTGCATTAATCAATCGGATTTTGACCTGTTTTTGGTCCACAGGGAAGGAAAATAGTAAACAGCACACGGCAAAGATGTGAAATGTCCGGGATTGTGTGATATCAATGGCTCGGCATTATCATCACATAGGTACGAAAATCCAACTTCCTTGTCCAGTACAGTAAAATACTATTGGCTGCCAATTAAGAGCATCACGAGTACCAAACAATAGTACTGATACCTAGAAAATTGTCATCTTTGCTATTGTCACTGTCTTGCTCGGCCGTAGCACCATAAATATGCCGTCGCGTCAAATCTGGCATGACCTCACAGCGCGCGGAGTGAATTTTACACGACGGTACGTGAAATCCCACTCGGTAAAAACATTTCACGTGATATTTCACGTGAAACAGGTGAGATATTACGTGATATTGGGCCATAATATCACGTGAAATCTCACGTAATATTAGATTCTAAAATGCGTATTTCTGCATATTTGAGTCGACGATGAGGGTTCTGCTTAGTCCTAAATGATGCATCGAGGGTCAATTATTAGTTCGATGCCTTAAATTAATCTAAAAATGTGAAATATAAACCGAATAAAATCCGACAGTCGAGGCGTCTGTGCCGCGGGCCGGCGACTGCTGCGCCACCATACTGCGCAGGCGTCTCTCTCGTTTCACCTGAAATTTTACGTAGAATCTCACGTGAGATTTTACCTGAAATATCACGTGAGATTTCACCTAAAATATCACGTGAAATTTTGCGTAAGACATTCATGCCACGGTCAGCTATTCCAGGCGAGCAGAAGACAAAATCTGGCATGTATATATAACCTCGCCGAGGTTATATGGTTGAGTCGCTCAGTGTTTCCTGGCTGTGTGTTCAAGTTTTAGGGTTATATTGCGGTTGGAGAAGTTTTGCTTTCATCTTATTTCTATGCATGGGATCTCAAAAAAGAACGAATAGTGTCCCCACACAGTGTTCCCCGGTTTTCAGATAAGATGAAAGTATTTAGAAATAAATTCGAAATTAAATTAAATTCGAATAAGATGAAAGTAAAACTTCTCCAACCGCAATATAACCCTAAAACTTGAACACACAGCCAGGAAACACTGAGCGACTCAACCATATAACCTCGGCGAGGTTATATATACATGTCAGATTTTGTCTTCTGCTCGCCTGGAATAGCTGACCGTGGCATGAATGTCTTACGCAAAATTTCACGTGATATTTTAGGTGAAATCTCACGTGATATTTTAGGTAAAATCTCACGTGAGATTCTACGTAAAATTTCAGGTGAAACGAGAGAGACGCCTGCGCAGTATGGTGGCGCAGCAGTCGCCGGCCCGCGGCACAGACGCCTCGACTGTCGGATTTTATTCGGTTTATATTTCACATTTTTAGATTAATTTAAAGCATCGAACTAATAATTGACCCTCGATGCATCATTTAGGACTAAGCAGAACCCTCATCGTCGACTCAAATATGCAGAAATACGCATTTTAGAATCTAATATTACGTGAGATTTCACGTGATATTATGGCCCAATATCACGTAATATCTCACCTGTTTCACGTGAAATATCACGTGAAAGGTTTTTACCGAGCATCGCCGAAGGCTAAAATCGCTGCATTCAATGTACTAGCAATAAAGGGACCTACACTGAATGTAGCGATTTCACATCGGCGTGGTGATTTCACTACATTGAGTGTTGTAATTCTTGGTGTATTTTCACCGTTGCGTACTAAAATCACATCGGCATTTTCTACAGTGTAGTCCAAATCGCAAGAATCTCGGACAAAAGTGGAAATAACTTTCAGCGTGCACGGTGCGCGGTGACCGCATCGCCTCAAAGTGCCCAAGTAAATTGTGTAACACGTGGTGCAGATACTATATAGCACGTGGCTTTTTCGTGTGTGTGCGCGTATCACTCTTTACGCTAATTCCACCACATTGTGCATTGAGTCAGTGAGAAAATCGCGACCCAAGCCCTATAAAAATTGGATGGCGTCATCGAGTCATCGCCGCAGCATCAGAGTAGCCATATTTCCCATGCTCCAAACGGCGAGTGACGCCATGAGAGCTGGAAAGTGAGGATGCGGCGGCCATTTTGAGAGCCGGCAGCGTCTCCATCAACGTCGGAGCGAAAGTAGCGTGAGCAGGAGTCAAGCAGCAACGATGCGGAGCCACAGTGGCGGCGGTGTTTTTGGCATTCCAGCAGTGCAGTTGCGGGGCATTCGCTACTTAGGGCCCGGGGCAACAACGGTGAGCAAGTCGTGCATCCTTCCTGCGTTTTTAGGGAGTTGTTCCGCTGCCTACCCCTTCCCCCACTCTCTCTGTGCACTTATTAATTTAGCAAGTGTACCGTGGTAGGTCCCATTCTGGATTTTCGTCTGCTAGACGAACAAAAGAAATGCCTGATATGGTAAATACACCCTATTTTTCGCAAAATTCATAATTGTGCTAAATTGCTTTCGGTGGGATTTTGAGCTTCCCTCTCGTCTCGGGAGGAACAGGGCAAGCCTGATCAATTTTTCGTCGATTGTGGGATTAGTAGATCTCTTCGCAGCTGACTTCAAAAAATTGAGCTGGAGCTCCGTGTCGATTCTTGCTACACGGACTCTCGGTTGTTTGTCGGACAAATCGCACATTTAGGCACTGTCAGGGCGGGCGTACGGTAAATTCAATTCTCGTAAAAGAGAAGTACGGAATAATTTCCGGCGTTCACATTTACTTTGATTTTCCGTTGAGTCATTTCTTTGATCATAGTGTTTGCTAGACACTCAAAATGGCTTCAATCGAAAAGCAACTGGAATTGCAAACTCGCATTGCCAATGCGTACATAAATTTTCAAAAAATAGGTCAAACTAAAATGACTAAAGGGGCTTGTATTGCCCGTACGGAGACTTTAAAAACGAATTGGCAAAAATGTCAAGATGCTCACATCGAGCTAATGGATGACGAGGAAGTTGGTCCGTATGAGAGCAGATTCGTAGGAAAAATCCTTAACAGCACATACAAAGGAGAAACAAAATCAATTTTCAATCTCGGCAATTGAAGAAGGAACATATTCGGAGGAGGATTGTGGGCATTCTATTTCATCATATATCAGCATAGTTTCCAGCAATACCCCTTCCGAGTTGACCGTTGCGACTTAAGCAGTTTTACAAACAGATTTTCCTTTTTTCCCGCATTCAAGAAATGCAATTAAGAATATTGACCTCTCAAAATGACCAAATGATACGATATGAGCGTCTGCACTCGATTTGCTCAAACTATCGGCACTTAAATTCACGGCTACTGTGGTTCCAGTCTCTCTGTGATATTATATACAGTCAGTGCTAAACTCGAGAAGAAGCTTTCCAATCAGTAAGTCATCTTTGCTTCGTAAGAGAGATATCAAAATTCGTCACCATTCACTAAAATCAAATCCATATCCAAATTGAAAATAATGATGAAAGCAATCGCATTGTTACAATTGTTGAACTTTAAATCCCTCATTCAGAGAGTCACCAACGGATTTACTCTAATTACTTTTGCTCATCAAATTTTCATGTGAAGTAGCAATTCTTCCAATTTCGTGAATTCGAAACCCGAAAATCACCAATAAAATCGATGAGTCCAGATTGAAATGTAACTTTCCAATAATACTCAAAGACACGAACAATACTAATCCTAGTCAATCAACCTCGACATCTCACCTTATACTCAAACACTCATAACCCAACTTTCACTCTCACTCTCACCCATTTGTACATTTCACGCCTACAGCCCTAAATTTGCACCGTCCAACTTTTAATAAGTCTCTCAAGCCTCGCCACCTCTGGGCTGCTTCAAAGTCCGCTCTCGATCCCGCATTCTTCTCTTTTCATGCAAAAGTAATCCTCCCTCAGTTTTCAAGCCTCCACAACTACTGCTCTTCTATGCCACCCGCATCATAAAAGAGTAGAGCTCGATGAGAATCGATGTCCAAGTGAACTACTGTGATGTGGGCAAGAGAATACTTGGGAGCGCGTAGAGGCATCAAAGCCTCGAGTGTTCACTCTCTATCCTCGGATGAAAAGACGCAGTGAAAAGGAGCACACGGCATCGGCTCATTAACCTACCGAGTCCTTTTTACTTTTTCTCGAATCAAAGCGACTAGATAGAATGTTATCCACATACATAGATATATAATCTTAGTATTGGGATGGAATTGAGATGATAGGGTGACATCACGTGAACCATACTGTTTTTTCATCGACACGCTCGGTCCAAGGGTATGACCACCCGATAGTATTCTCACAAAGTGAAATATCGAAGAGAGTCTACAAGTGGAGAGGGACCTGCGGAGATCAAAGTGCACCAGACTTTTACGCTACGTCAAGCGATTATCGGGAACTAAGTGCAAGATGTCGCCAGACCCCTTTTATATACCCTATGAGATAGACGTATAAAGTCGGCAACGCCATCGGCTGGCCCTGCGATCTGACTTTTTCACTCATGCTCTTTCTGTGTCTCGCACGTGACACTTTACTACTACCAGATCGACCGGATGAAAGAATTGACTCTGTCTCTCTCTCTCATCTCTGTACAGCTTTTGCCACGTCTTTCTCTTATTGAATCTACTGTCTTTGACTTCCGTTGCAAGCTTGATTCGTCGAAAGCTTGTTCGCTCTACCGTGCTTTCGCACATTGTTCGCTATTGCTTCTGTTCGGACTTATGAAATTTAAGGATAAAAAGCTTCTCTTGAGTGAAGTATATTTTTCTTATTCTTTCTTGTAAGACATGATCACACCTTTCTGATTCCGGATCATGTTGAACCATATTCGAAACAGTATATTAATCCATAGGCGCCTGGTGGGTCCTGCAGGACTCATGGACAGTATGTTGAATTTCGTACACCTGAATCAATATCTCATGCCTGTCGAGGTACTATCATCCTGTTTCAGGCCATACCTTGATGTTTTGCATGGTTATTGAGGTCTATCAGCGGTCTCCGAAGTTCCCAACCACTTTCCAAACATCAGGCCAAATTTTCAAATGGCATGGTAAAAATGACTCGACACTGTACGAACAATATTATCTGTTTTCCGAGTTTTTGATCGGTTTTAAGTTTACGGGGTTGTCCAGTAGCGTGAATACCAACCCCTTGTCCAAAAATTCTCCCCAAGAATATTCACACATGACCAAAATTATGAGAAATCTCATTATGACGCTCTGGATGACCCGGTTAATAAGTGACGTTCATGAGTGCTTTATGAGATCCCCTAGTGCGTTGCGCCTAATCGGAACCACCCATGAAGTGAATCAAATCAAGAAACAAAATGAATCGAGCCACGCAAAAAGAAACCTTCGCTATATGGGATTCCCATATCCTGAAGATCCCTTTTTGCATGGCCCGATTCAAATATCTACCCGATTTTAGATGGTCTCGGGTTCTACGGGTTAAGCAACGACTTCAATACTTTACGCACTGATCGAGAATCTCAACAGTGCGTACATACAGTGTTACTCAAGTGCGCAGAATTTTGACGTTACGACGCCTATTGATATATCAATCACACAAATTTTATTCAAAACACTCTTCTCACAACTTTATTTCTTTCAAAAATTTATAACAAACAAGTTTCACAGAATACAGTAAGATCCAAAGAAACTCTGACGACTTTCATCAGACTTTCACATACAGTCTTATACGTTACTGTTCGTCACTAGCAAGGAAACATTCCGGGCTCGGTATCCCTGTCAACTTCGCAACCACGAAAACTATGAATTTTCCACTTCATTCGAGCTACTACAGCGGACGGGCGGATCTCGAGACTGAAAACCCAGGATGGAAAAATGTCGAGGAGGGTCAGTAGCAGTGGCAACAACTCGGGCGTGGAGGTGTTGAAGGAAGTTGTGGCATGGGCCGGCTGCATCAGAAGTCGCGAAAGCGCATCTATCAGGGCAACCTGGCAACGAGCCAAGGTAGCTTTCCGGTTCGCTTGAAAGACCAATAGTCGTATAGAAGCTTGCCGAGTATTAGCAGGGTCAGACTAGCCAGTACCACGTTTAAAATGTCCAATGGATATAGCCAATCGTCTTCATCCGGTGGCACACAAATTTCCGTTCTTGATAAATCTCGAATCTGTGAAATTATCAATTGAACTAGAAAATGCTCATAGCCAGGGAAGCAATATAGAGATGTTCAGATTGCATAAGAAGGTAGTTTGACCAATTTCAATAGGAATGTCTGTTGATGAAATTCATGGAAAAAGGGTTATCCTTTGTGTATTCGATTGTGGAATACGAAAACCATGATTCAAACTCGTGATTATATTTTTGTCTTTACACAAATGTCTGATTATCCTTGTTTCGATTTAACTCAGGGGCGTAGTTTGTGTTGAAATGAATAAATAAGGTAAGTGTACCCATCTTGCCTCCATATGCCGATCTCGGGGATGGGCACTCTTTGGCCTCCCGGCAATTTTTTTTACGTTTGTTATGTTGAAATATGAGAAAGTGAGTAGTTTGCGTCGAACCCGAATCATTCCTACGTTCTCTAGAAAATCTAAAGTGATTTTTCTATTCTTCGTGATTGCTTAGTTGAGAAAGCACCGAGGGAATTGCGTTCAGTAAAATTGGTGCCAAATTCTTTGAGTTCAACCAATCTCAACGTACTTTAGAGCATTCAATTCCTTGTTTCAAGATCTTCAAAATCCATTTTTCAAAATCGCAAAATTTGGATATGGAGCTGTTTTATGTGCAAAACACAGAGACTATTTTTAAACAAGGATGCCAACATCGGAGTGTACCTAACATGCCTCCATATGTTTATCTCGAAAGGGCGTGCAGAACGACTTTTTTCACCACTCGGAACGTGTTCATCACGTCAGAATAGGTCAGAAATAGTGTTTCGAACCACCGAAAAACTCCAAATGTGCGTGCACGGCGATAAAAACACTTTATCACCGATTTCCATCATTTATTTCAGAAGAATTGAGACAGCTCGGCTCCAATCGATCCAAATTGGACGTAGTTTAGTGCATTTCGAAGGTCTTTGAACAAGCTTTCAAATGAGTTGAAGCACTTTGAGATTCGTTGAAGTGAATCAAAGTTATTGAGAAAAAGGCTTAATGGGGGCAAGTTGGGTACACACTTTTGTAAACTCTCAAAAACCACCTTTTGGGAGAATTCAAACAGTTTGGCTCCAGTTGGTTCAAATTGAATGTACCTCAACTTATTTTGAAGGTCTTAAGACAAGCTGTAAAATGAGCTAAGGTACGTTGGAAAATATGGAGATGGGCCGAAGTTAGTAAGAAAATGGCTTAATGGGGGCAAGTTGGGTACACTGACCTTAGTTTCAATTTGATGAAATTTTTAAATTTTGCTTGAACTCAAAAGGGCGGGATAGTTTGAAGAACCTCAAAAAATGATATCTAATAAGCAAATGAAAGTGAATGGTCTAAGATTTGGGAAGAAGTTCAGTATCCTGGAACTAACAAACATTCTATTGAAAGTACTCCGATAATTCTTTTTTTGTACATTCTGCACAATGATCAGAAGAACAACATCAAATTATCTTTCTTGACTGCCAAAATTCTTACGATAAGAGATATTATTACCTGTTTATTAGCAAATTCGTCATCTCCAGTCGATGAACACCTAACATCGCTCACATCCTTGACCAAATTTCCATATTTCACCAACAGCTCTTGAAAACTTGGAGTAAATTGGCAATCGCACCTCCACGGATTATTGCCTAGGTAAAGACTAACTGCGCTTTCACTATGTGATAAAACATTTTCTAGAGCGTACGTTGGGAACTAAACAGAAAATATTTTGTGGGATATGCTTAATCGTTTCAGATCCATCAATATGGCTAATCTTTCTTCCAATATCTTAAAATTCAAATTCATTGAGGTAGAACAGACTTCCGGCTCAAATATTGAGAGGTACTGAGAACGTAATTTTCTCTTGATAATTTATTGATATTCAAGGAATTTGTCAATGATGAGGTCGGCCAATGGCCCAAATCTTGACACTTTCATTCGTATATCATCATTATTCTCATCGACAAAACAGAGTCTCGACATATTATGAATATCCGGACAGTGATTTCTCATTGATGCGATATTGACGTCGCAATTTGTTCCAAACCAAGGGAGCACAGGATACCGCGAAAATCATGAAAACTAAAATTTACTCAAGGTCTGTAGCCTACCAAGTTTGATCAGAAAATTAGAAACTGAATCGAAATAAAATATCAACATCTTGGGATACCTCGAATGACTGTCATGAATGACGGTCGTAGTATAATTGAAAGAAGAAAAATTGATCTGGTCGATGATAAATGTGTACAACTCACATCACTCAGCCTATTTCCCCTTAGACTGAGAAGTCGAAATTTCTCGAGCCAGAATGCACTTTCCAGAATCGCCACTGATTCAATGACATTATCATCCAAATAAAGATCCAGAACTTGCTGGTATACGGGATTCTGTTTTAGAGGCCTCAAGTCACTGATCTACAGAAGAAAGCATGTCTTGAAATAGACTAATGGACTAATCGGCATTGCTCGCAATTTTATTTGCCACAAAAAAGTCACCCACAAATGTCATTCACGAATGGATCTGCTCAAATTATCGTGTAATTGACCGAGGATTTCACCAAATTTCTACAGAGGTAAGCTGTTTCATTGAGTTGAATCTGACTTTTTTACATCGTGCAATAAAAATTGACAGTCCAGAAGTATCTAATATAACAACATTTTCAACAAATCTTCCATGAAATAATAGCGCTAGATACCATAAATCATGTCGGGATTCAAAAGAAGTTCAACATAATGTATGGAAATTACAGTGGCTCAAGTCAACAAGTGAGCGTATGTAATTTCTAGCGAGAATGTAGGCAGGTAATATGCGAGCTTATACAGTTATGTAAATCAAGGTACGTATTCCGGCTTCAAGCTCCTTCACAATGTACTAAACTCTGGACGCTAAAATGAAATCTGCATACAAATACGCAACTGTGAAGCATATGTATCAATATTAGTCGAGTTGTACGCTAGCCTTAATCATCCCATTGTTTAATCAAGTAGTTACAAAGATTCGACATTCGGGGATCTTTGAGGGAAAAAGACCATATTGCTTGAATTGTTTATGCATTCTGTTCACTCTGATTCAATTTTGAGCCAACTGAGTGTGAATCTTTCCTAAATCATTCTCCTTTCGCTAGCATCAATTACTTGTTTCATTAAAAAGCTCTTCAATCAAGGCGATATTTTTTTGTGAAATTTTGACAAAAATTCGTCTTTGTAAACCAAAGCCAATCTCTCTGAATATGGAATTTCCTGCAGATCTTACCAGATCTTATCACTAAATTTGAAGCATTCACAAATTTATCGATAAACAGTTGCTAGTTCGGACTCTTTAAAATGTAGGACTATCATTGCGAGCGTCCAAGTTGGATAGTACAAATCAAAAAGCTCATGATATCTGAGGCTATCTTGGAGTCTTCTTAGAGTGAATTTGATGAAAATTGGTCAAGTTGTACCAAAAAAATCGTACACCAAACCAAATCAATGAGTTCATTCCAAGAGATTTCAAGATGAATCAATGGATTTATTTCACCTCTACACGTCTCACTTGCAGCAATGTTAACTTTCCAAAGCTCTCAAATCCATGCTCAGAAACACGCCTATCCTCCACAATCAGGCAACCACAAAATCCAGCTCTTCAGATGTCCATGGACATGCGAACTCGAAAGTTCGAGAGCAGTAAGCCCTCATTGCTAATAGTCCAAACCGAGCTCAGACTGGTCAGTCTTCCATACGCTTCTATGTATACAGACATATCTCTCACACATATTACAGAACCAAAGGTATCGTATACTTGATCGCATATACACAGATATAGTATATTTATACAAACTGGCTCACCTTGTTACCCTCGAGATGCAGTGTTGTAGTATTGGCTGGCAGGAAAGCGGGCATATCGGTGAAGCCTCTGTAGCTGCAGTTGACAGAGGCAAAAGCCATGAAGCGCTTCTGATGTAGCCTGGTCTGATGCAGTTTGCCTGGCGCCGGACCATTTACAACGTAGACCAGCTCGCATTCGCAAATTTCAAGCTTGCGACACTCTTCGCGTAAACGCTGTTCTCGTCATTTTCCAACCAAAAGTGTAAAGTACGCGGTTTGAGCATGTAACAGAAATTTGTGCTGAAGTCGTAATTAATTTTATCTGGACTTTGACGCTTTTGTTTCGTGTTAAAGCGGTGGTTATAGTTAGAGTTGATGCCTTGACAGTTTTGAGTTTGAAGATTTTTTTAAATTGACCGACCAGAATGACTCCTTTTCATAGGCGGAGTTATCGCTAGAGAAGACATGAGAATGATTTTTGAAGAATGAATTGACTTCATGAACGATGTGATGCAGATAAGGGTGATTTCGCCAAAGGTTGGCCTTTTTGGGGCCAAAATTGTCACAAGGAGCGATTTCGGTCAAAAAATTATTTCAATGCCAGGCGAGTCTCGGTCGATCGTTGTCGTTGATTCCCACTTGTTTGGGCACAAAGAAGAAGCAACTAGGGCTACGTATCTCAAAATTGAAATCAGACAAAGATATGACAAGTTCAAGGGATCACAGAGAGGAATTGATAGAGATGGAAATGACATTTTTCCTCAAAAAATATTCCCACGGCTCGGCAACTAATCGTAAACGTTTTCAGCAAAGATTTGATCCAATGCAAGCAAACACTACGAAACAATGTGTTCCACGAAGTGATGTAGAGCGCCTAGGAGGAGCACAACATGGGCAGAAAGGACAATAGTATATTACGCAACTAGGGAGTAAAGTGGGCCTTTTACTCCCGGGTGTGGATTATCCGGATAAACACCCGGGAGTCTGAGGCCCACATTACTCCCGAGTTGCGTATGCTATTTTTTATGCTACGGGACTAAAGTACGCCCCCCCCCCCATCCACGCGCGCATCCGATTCTTTGGCGCAGTGGGCCACAACAACCGTGTCATTGTGAGTTATGCCGCCTTGGAAATTTCGAAGCTAATTGTCGCGGGTGACGTGGACGGAATTCGGCTAGGAGACCCGGCGGGGGTGCAGGGGGCGGAGCCCCCGGCGGACTGAAAAAAAATTTCGAAATGGTCTAAAATATCTTAATTTTGTAATATCATATCAACTTTTCTGAATTTCCAACCATAATGAGAGGTTGTATGTCTATGCGTGAGTTTTGTAGACGATTAAATGCCGCTTCAAGTTGATCCTCCGTGGAGGGGTCGACAGACCGCTAGCCTTAGGATCACACCAATCTCTTGGGCGTGGGTTCGAATCCTGCTCGGGGCAAAATTTATCTTCCGATTTTTTTCAACGCCAAGTCCGTTGAGGGAATAAAGTTTGATACCCGGGTGGAAATGAATCACATTACGCACAAAAATAAAGGGCAAAAGTGCGTACTTTAGTCCCGCTAGGATAAAAAATTTCTATCTAATTTTATTATTCAAGATCCAAAAATTATAAATTTTTCTATATTAATTCTAATATCATTTTCTGTAATAGCAGGGAATTTATTTAATTGATTAACACTGTTTTCACCACTAGGGACTAAAAAACGCGTTTTACTCCCGCTTTGCGGAGCGTAAATGACGCGAGTTTTCGTTCCCTCGTACTAAAAAGTAAAATACGCAACTGGGGAGCAAAGAAGACGACTACCTCCCGGGTTCTTATCGCTCTCGGCTGCGCTTCGAGCGCTAATATCCACCCGGCAGAGACTCGTCCTCTTTTACTCCCTAGTTGCGTAATGTACTATTGTACGCCATTCTGATGGAAACGCGTTTATACAGTACGTTCAAAAAGCACAGGAGCCCCTCCCCCATCTCTTAAAGATGACGTCTAGTGAAAAAGTGTCATGTACAGAAGTTGTTGGATATCAATTGAAGATTCAGGTAGACCTCTCCTCACTCCCAATTTGATCCATTGAGGCCAACTTTGAAATTTTGAACAGAAACCCCCATTTTCCACTTCAGATCTTGAAAGAGCGGAGAATTCTACCCTGAAATAGATCTTTATGACATTGGTCAAGGTGATCTCCAGGGGTCAACGAGGGGTCACGAGAACCTACAAAGTACAGGAGCTCCCCCCCCCCCCCCCCACATCTCCCAAGGGTGACTTTTAATAAAAAGTTTCGAATACATATTGTTGTTGGATATCAAGTGAGGGCTCAGATATACCCTCCCCCCCCCCCCAAAACAACCCCATGTGTCCCATTGAGACCAACTTGGAATTCGCCATTAAGAAACCCTATTTTCTTCCTCAATTTCCGAAGGAGCGGAACATTATGCGTCTGAGATAAGATATGGGAGTTAACACGTTCGCTGCGCCGGTGATAACCGGCATTCCGTCCCAGAGTGCGAGAGAGTACAAACGCGTGATTTTGCACCTATAATAATCGAATCTTTTGATTTGTGGTAAGTTTAGTATGTATAAACAAGAAATCTAAGAACTTTCGCGGGTCCCACCGGTGGGACCCGCGAAAATTTCTATTCTGCGACGGGGAATGGTGTGAATGGTCGAACTACCAAAATTAGTGGTCCCAAGATGTGATCTTTAGCTTTTTGGGAGCATTCGTTGACTTCCCGGTACCATTCGAGTAATTCGCGAGCATGGCCTGAATTGGAAGCTTTTGCCTCGTAAGAACCGCGGATTGCGATTGTGATCCACGCGAGTATGATTTTCTATCCTCGTGAATCCACGAGACACAGTTGCTTATTCGGGATACTCTTCAACTTTCCTGAATACAAAAAGTTCCTCATACACAGAGAGAGGAAGTGCAATTGCAATGTCAATCATTTACTCGGTTTGCCTCATGGTTATTTTGCGTCTAAATTTCTGATAACTTGGCTTTATCTCGCTGAAATTACGCGTACTTGGGCTCATTTTGTAGCTTTTGACGTAAGCTTTCGAATAAGCTAAGATACGATCTAAAATATTCAAACGGACTCGATATATTCACAATTTACTTGCCATCTTTGTGTTATTCATCGCCGTTGCCACGAAAACTCAGTTTTTATAGCGTAGCTCGAACAAATCAAGTCCGATCCCTAAACTGGCCTGTACGCATGTTCTTGGCATCGTATGTAGCGAGTAAAAACCGCTACAGAAGCCATTAGATGTGTCCACGTTGTTTGGTGCACACTAGAGCCCGAACAAAAACGGGTCCCACCCGTGGGACCCGTCGCAGCGAACGTGTTAGTATTAGGAAATCCCAATTTGTTCTTAATGGAACAAATGGGGGTGGTTTGGGGGGTATTTAGGGGGTTTATGTGTGCCCACAATTGATATCCAACAACTTTGGTATTCAACACTTATTCACTAGACGGCACCCTTGGGAGATATGGGGAGGGGGAAGGGGGGCTCCCGTACTTTGTAGGTTCTCGTAAGCGTCCATTGACCTCTGGAGGTCACCTTGGCCAATGTCAATAAAACCTATCTGAACGTAGAATTTCTTGCTTCTTCAGAATCTAAGGTAGGAAATGGGGAGGGGGGGGGGGTTTCCATCTGAAAATTCAAAGTTGGCCTCAATGGGAAAAAGGGGGGTCGGAGGATCTGTGGAGTTTATCGGAGCCCTAACTCGAAGGTCAGAGACTGTTCACCAATAAGATAGAGAAGTGGATAGTAGAAGTTATATTTTTGTGTACATCAATGAAGTCAATGAAAAGAATCCCTCCAATTTTATATTGCTTTTACCTAAACCAAGACAGCTGATTCCATTCAGTCTTGGCGCGATCAAATCTTCATTCAAGACTCAAAAATAGAAACTCAGAAGGATAGAGTAAAAACTTCATCATCAATACATCTCACATCACTAATACGAATCAAAATTCCCGAATGAAACTAGAAATTTCTTCAAAAGTCTCATTTCCCGAATATATCAAATTAAATTTCTGTATAATTCATTCATCCGCCTCATCAACACTGTCTAATGAGTACAGCTACAGCTTTCAATTAATCAAAAAGTTCTAGCAAAGCCTTGGATATACCCGAGGCAAGACTAATTTGTCATGGTTTAACAAAGTACAAAGTCCAGTGAGCTCACTTCCTGATCTGTATGAATGCGAGAGAGCTTGAGCTGCAAGCTATACGTAGTAGCAGTAGTAGTAGTAGTAGTAGTAGTAGTAGTAGTAGTAGTAGTAGTAGTAGTAGGAAGAGGAGGAGGCCATTACCTGTATGACTTCCATGACTGGCAGCAACGGCCTGCCTTTGTGTGGCGTGTAACAGCGCAACTCGTCCCGGTCCAAGATACGTTGCGCTAACGAGCCAAAAGTTGCGTTCACGAACCAGCTCGAACTTTCGTTGCATCCCCATTGGTTACCTTCGGTACATACAGCAAATTGCAAGACCCAAGAATTAATGGTTACAATGTATTTTCTAGTCCTTAATTTATTCGCATACCAGGATTATAATTGATTCTGATGCAAAACTCAACTTTGAAGAGATGAAAATTGAATAAATCATGCAAGCTTCTAATGCGAAAATTGAATGAATGACCCACAGAAGTTTGGCTCATAAGCTATTGTAATTTGGGAAACAATTGATTCTTCAAGTGAGCAGATCTCTGATGAATTTTATCAAACTCATATCTTGTTCACTTCAACTAAAGATACCACTCGTACTAGTGAAGTCAAGAATTGGAAGAATAGTCAAACTGGAGTAGATTTATCAATTCTTCTTCTAGAAAATTTGGAAAATCCAAATGAATTATTTACTGCTGTCACAATGAGCAGTTCGTTCGCAACAATAGGCTGACGATTGTGGTGAGTTAGTCTTGAGCGTATCTTAATTGCCATTCAATTACTAGGAATCTGTTTGAGTTGAGATTCATGAAAGTTCAGATATCCTTATAGACCACGAAATTCATCGTGACTGATTTGTTTGGAACAGTTCAAAAATATCATGCACTTTGGGAACGAATCGAGCCCACAACTCGTGATCCAAGAATCGTTACTTATTTACAAACATTTCGAAATTATCTCTCAAGGGACAGTACTTTACTGTTTATATTCAGCTATTCTGTATAGATTGAATTATACAGCTGAACGTTCTTGGAAAGAAAACGCTCAATGACTTTGATATAACATGAATTGAAGCATTTTGTCCGAACCAAATTCCAACTAGCATAACTAATTTCGTCATAATTTAGATTTTATATCCCTCACCTGATAAATGAACTTCTTTCAGCGACTCAATGCCAGTCAGATCATCAGGTTCAATTGAAACAAGAGCATTGTTTCGCAAATCAAGTGATCTCAAAGCTGGCAAGTGAGCAAAACATGGCCTAGTTAACGTCCGCAAATTTGTCCCGCTTATCACAATCACCTATGCACAATGTTTGTTCAGTATTTAGACAATCTAGCCGATGACATTGAATGAGGCCAAACAGAGAAGACTTTAGAATTAACAGAACTGAGCATTCCAGTCAAGCTCACAGTCTTGTAAATCATGAATATTTTAATTATACTTCACCTGAAGTGAACTAGCTTCTGCAGGAAAAGGAGTGACTATCCGAGAAAGGTTGCCTTCTGTGATTGCAAATCGTTGAAGATGGGTCAGGTTCGAAAAAATTGCAGTGGCATCTAGATTTTCTTCCTGCCAATTGTGTATAGTCAGAGCACTGATCGCTTCATAGCTGCAAATTTTTCCCATCAAAATTATTTTATCCCTCTACAAATCTTGGAATTTTTCGTCTTCCCTTTTTTTATCCCACCTCTTGGTGTTCCAATCATCAGGCAATCCATTTGAACACAACAGCTCGATGTCTTTCCTCTCATCGTTAATACTGTTTGTAATTATTTTGCATCTATTACCTTTGAACGTTTCATCAGCTGCTCGAAGCTGCCCTATGAATAATCTGGAAAAATATTGACCAGATATCTTTTCAGAGCGCGTTAAATTACATCATAAAGTCACAGCTCTCACATCTCACACGTATTCCAATTTTGATTGATGCATATCTCCCTAGCATGTTTAGAATGCGATCGAGAAATCAAGATGACGGAGTAATTTTTGTACAATTACAATTTTCATTCGGTTTGGCTCGTAACTTATCGACGTACATAGATCAGTTGTGAGTTATTAAGTGGTTTATCAGAGGTTTACAGCCTAAGCTTCTGATTGCCGAGCCTTGAGGTTCAATTTGATGTCTCTAGTCGTAGCTGTTAGCAGTTTTGTGAGTGTACCAAAAAGTTTAATCAAATTATAGCGTGCGCAACTACCTATTGTTAACATTGAAAAAACAATAGGTTACTGCTCGAAACATGAACTTTTGCTTTTGGATATCGTTGGAGAGATCCAAAACAACATCCCACTTTGGTAACATGAGATTTTCAAGTTTTTCGTACTGTAATCAGTCACTGACAATCGCGATTTTCGCGTTTTTTCAACTTTGAAACGCTCATAGCTCGAAAACGATGATTTTTAGAGAAAAACGATAAGAGAGACTTCCTATTCAAAATAAGCCAAATAACTTCAGTGATCTGCTTCCGGGCCAAAGAAATTGATATTGACGATTTTTTCGAACAATTTTAGTTTAAACAATTGTTTAAACTAAAAATTTTGCACTCGAATTTCGTCTGGAAATTGAATTTTTGGATTCATAAGGGTCTTTCGGGGGAGACCCGCGAAAAATTTCCACTAGAACAATTTTTCCAGCGATGGTGGTGTTTTCGCCTAGTCTATTTGTCAAACGGAGCTTTGAAAGTCATTTCTCGGGGTTGTAACAAAGGTTATAGCAAGCTCCAAGGAATTCCCCAGGAAAAATTACTCGTCACAACCGAATTCTCGTTCTAAACGCGATTGTTATAACCGAATTACATTGTAGATTCTGATGAATATTTTTTTATAGCACATTCAATAGAGTAGCTCATCCATGAATTGTGTATGATAGAATGGAACATGGTAGCTCGATTCAAGTGTACAGGGACACGATATGAGTTCCGTTCAAGAACATCACTTGATATGGTTTTTGATTGATCTATGAGAATCAGGACGAGTGAGAAACTCTTCAATGCCAAATATTCTTAGTTCATTTTGCGAAGTTTCGTCGACTGATGCGTTGGCATCATCAGGCTTGGGAGCTTTCTTAGAATTCTATGATTACATTGTTATATCGGAGATGGGCAAGACATCCCGCTCCTTATCACAGCTTACCATGGGCGCAAGTAAAACTCATCAATGGAGTATTTTTCACTCGTCCTAGTCCTCGTATAGATCAATCAACAACCATAAAAGTAGAGAACAATTCAAATTATTCATCATTCAAGAATCGTGGAAGTGGGGATACTTAGGTTGGTGACGCATATCTATGAATGAATGGAATCGGTACCAAAAAATAGTACTCTATATCTGTTATTCGAAGTTTATGCGAAAGTTACTGCGACTTATATCAGGGCTAAGAACGCCAAGAAACTAAGGATTTCCTTGCATGGAGTGTTGAAGATAGCATGTTATATGGAAAGATTATCTTCCAACTGCTTATCTCAAGTTGAACAAACGGTTTCGAACAATGTCAAACCAATGACCTTCGTACATACAAAATCTTGAACAAACTTAGCAATGAAACTTATTTTCAAGTCAGTTTTTCTAACCAACAAACAGGCTAATTCCCCGGAGTGAGAAATATGATTACATTACTGACCTTGACATTGAGAACATTACTCAATGTTCAGGCTTGGATTTCATTTGTGTTTGATCTATCAAATGCCCGCTCCGTGAACTTCGAAGACCTTGAAGAATCACCCAGGTGAAATACTCAAACATGGAAAAACCACGACTATTCAAAGGAACATTATCTATCGATTTTTTTCAGTGAAATCAAAGTATTTAGTAGTTTTTTTTTTTTTTTTTATTCAGATAATTCAATAGTCATTGTCGGAATTTCCAAAGACAATTGACTTAGATTACTCATGACAAGAAAGATCATGAAAATGTGTTCATGGATAATTGCTTCTTATGCTACCACAATTCAGAGACGAACAGACGGGTAGGAAGCTCTTCGGGATAATTATGCAGTGCATTTACTAGTTTGCTGCACTGAATTTTGTGACAATTCTTACATTCGATTTTACAGTTGTAGCCCTCCTCTTACATATTAATCATTATTTTCCATTATTTTCGCTTATGAGGGATGAAGCTTGTGCGCACTATGGTTATTAGATTAGCAAGTCTTAGTAAAGAAAACGAGAGTACATTCAGCAGTGCAATATCAAGATTCACAGTGTCTAATTTGCAGGCAAGTTAGAAAATGTACTGGAGTTGCAAACACAGAAATTACTCCAAATGGGTCGAATGAATAATCAAATGGAAAAATTCACATGAAAAATTTTTGGAAAAGTTAAAGCTTGATCCATTCATGATAGGTATCATAGCAATATCCAGAATAGAGTGTGAAATCTATTGGAACCACTCGGTATTGCATTTTTGTCTAAGTGAGTAGAATTCGCTGAGAAACACAAAACTTCTCTCACCTTTTCATTCATCATTCTTGATAATCTCATGCAAATGGATTGGTTGGCTTAGGCTAATGGATGAGGATCAACCAGGAAAAGTCCCTCGCATTCGAGGCGATTCGGGGACAATCAAATATTGCAACCTGCACAAGCTTATGTAAATTAAAGACTGTCTAAAATTACTGACAGAATCGAAGAGTTAGCCGAGGAGATCATAATGATCAAATAATTGTGCCCTAATTCATTGCCACTCATGATCTTGTATGAATGCAATCGCAGGATTTGTTGCACAGTTTTTCAAATGTTATTGCTATGTAAGAAAATGGGAAAATGATCATTCCGGATCGATCTAAGATGACCTACGTTTCTTATAAAAATTATATTAGTTTTCCATTGCTTCTGGCTTTCTTTATTGAGAACTCATAGTCATGCCCAACGACGTACTTGAGCCTGTTTTCTTTGCTCTTATCTCACTTTTGAACTTCTTTTTGGAAGGGGTAGGCACACGATCGCGGGAAGCAAAATGATCCTCGATACGAGAATGCGATTTTGAAACAATTCACCTCCTGCGCTGGTAAATCTGAAGTCTTTCCCATTTTGGTACAAATACATGCATTTGAATCCCGCAAGTATTCATCAGAATGAGAATTTAGTCAACCCTCTAACTCAATAATTCATAGTAATATGATGTGACATCATATGAATGAGGGGAAGATTCTTCAATGTCTAAGGAGGAAACAACTTTTTGTTTAATGTTTTCGTGTTAGAGCACGAAACGCTGGATCAAGATGCGCGAAGGTAGTTATTTTCTGTCTGTTCTGACAAAAATTTGGTACAAGTATGGGAAAACCATGAAGCCTTCTAACCTTTTCGTAACGAGACTATTTTGGTTGTTGAAAGAACTTCCCTCCCATTAAAGTATGTTTTTTAGCTTGATTATAGCCAATGGATGCTGAGATAATAGGTTTTGTAATTTTCATTAATCCCATGAGCGACAATGAATCACATTTCGATAATTAAATCCCTGAAGAAACTCCCTTCTTGATACCAGAGATTTTTTCAAAACCTTCCTTCTTTTCCTGGAAGCATATCACACAAGAGCTACTACAAATTTTGTGATTCTCTGTGTCACATTTTGCTGACAAACTTGAGAATCCAACTTCTATCCGACTCCATAGAAAATAATACTGTCGTTGGATTAGTCCCTGTTTACTTAACATCACACCATCAGATTTTTTCCCAAAAGCTACTCACCAATCCGAACGTAAAGAAAGTGAACTCGTTTACATGTCACTCACATAGAAATCTCACTCACTCACTTTGCCTTTCCCATCACAACATCTCAATAATAACTCATTCCCACTAATTCTACTAAGGACAAAATCAGCACTACCAATAGACCCAAAAACTGATCTACAATTGCACCAAACAATAAAAAGAAACTCACATGGAAAATACAACCGAATAAACGATAGGCATTCCTCTATACTTTGCCGGTTACACTGTGAAAAATGCTTGCGCGCCTCTGAAAATCTCGAACAAATATGGAAAAGCGCGGTGGCGCGCCTCGTCGTGCGTACCTTCACGTGTATATTATATCTATTCGTCTGAATAAACAAAGTAACGTTAAGAATTAGGTAAAGAACCAGCGATGACAGACGCGAGCACACGGTTCGATGTGTCGTCGCAAACTGATACAACTGTAGAAAAACATCAGGTGTGAGAGCTCACACATATACATATATGTAAACATCACATGAATGAGCAATCGAATATCAAATCTCCCTCTTGTTCCATCAGCCAGCTTTTTTTACCATCATGAATTTAAAATACCATGCTTTAGAAATATATTTAACGACATTACGAGACTTAGGCATTTCGTACAAGATTAGCGTTCCTTTCCCATTTCGATTGACTCTCGAATGATAATATATGCATGGTCTCATAATAAAAATGCGCGTCGCACGATTTGGAATCAAATTATTGGGACTGCATGGCCATGAAGATGATATGTGAGAGGACTTCTAAATTTTCCCATCTCACCAAATTTAAACGTTGTAAAGAGTTTTTGACATTGGCAGGATTTTTGTATTTTCGGCGAAGCAGACGCAGCTGTGCCGATGCCTAAATTTCACCTTCAGGTGTATTTTTATCTGTCCTTTATATATTCTATCCTAATTCTTATGCATGTGAGACGAATCGAGTTTCGAATTTCGTTATCGTGCTAACTGAATATTATTAACTCCTGCATCATCTCATTTATTTGGAATATCAATGGGCTTCGTCACCACGGATTCTTTTTCCGTCTCCAGTCAAGAGTATTTTCGGCTCAGGATTAAATTAAAATATTTTAGTTCAACCCGATTTCTTACATTGTCCAATGGTGGTCTTTGATAACCAGCTATGATTCTTTCCGATCAATTGTGCATGAAGCACTGCTTCACGCACGGCAGCTTTCGTTAACTTCACGCCCAGCCGATCGAGAAACGTAATTCAATATTTTGGCGTGAAATTTCTTGCTCTACTCGTGATAATTTTGACTCTCAACGGGGCTCGGGCTGAAAACGAATCACTCGAAAAGCAAAATCAAACTTTGCACCATCGAATCAAGAAATACGATTTCGGCAAGTGAAAAAAGATCCACAAAATCCTCAAAATTGGTCATTAACACCCAAAAACAGGGCCAGAAACTAGAGCCTATTATCTCATTGCAGAAAGGCAATAGAGATAGACAATTTTTCAAAATGCTAAACTTAGCTTATTCATTAATCCCCATAAAGATTTACATGTTCTAACAGCAAAAATTGTCTTTTTCATTGCCGAAAACCAGCGTTAGTAAATGTTGTCCTATGGAGTTCACCTGAAAAAGAAAAATATATCAATTGAGACCCTATCTTCGGCCCCAACTCGATTCGGATGGCAAGAAAATTGAAAAGACTCAAGGATTAGCTCGTATCAGACTTAATTGATACTGGAAGGAATAGATATCTTTATGAAATTTGAGTTTATTATTTGATGAGTGATAACCAACGATGTCAGTTGATTGTTACGCATTTAGATCAACAAAATCAGAGCAGATCACGTTTAATCACAATGGGATAGATTGAAAATAGCGATCTTAACGGCATCGCACCAGGACTGGTGCAGGACCGGACAGAGTCTCGAGCGGGGTTTGCCGGAACATGGTGAGGATCTGGGCGGCATCGTGCCAGGACTGGTACAGGACTAGATTGAGACTGGCACGGCGTGTCTCGATACTCCGTCAGGATTCCAACGGCATCGCGCCAGGACTGGTACAGGACTAGATTGAGAATGGCGAGACATGTTCCGATACTCCGTCAGGATTCCAACGGCATTGCACCAGGTTCGGTACAAGACTGAATTGAGATTGGCGTGGCGCATCCGGTTACTCTCTCAAGATTCTGACGGCATCGCGCCAGGACTAGTACAGGACTTAATTGAGAATGGCGAGGCATGTTCCGATACTCCGTCAGGATTCCAACGGCATTGCACCAGGTTCGGTACAAGACTGAATTGAGATTGGCGTGGCGCATCCGGTTACTCTCTCAAGATTCTGACGGCATCGCGCCAGGACTGGTACAGGACTAGATTGAGAATGGCGAGACATGTTCCGATACTCCGTCAGGATTCCAACGGCATTGCACCAGGTTCGGTACAAGACTGAATTGAGATTGGCGTGGCGCATCCGGTTACTCTCTCAAGATTCTGACGGCATCGCGCCAGGACTGGTACAGGACTTAATTGAGAATGGCGAGGCATGTTCCGATACTCCGTTAGGATTCCAACGGCATAGCACCAGGTCTGGTACAGGACCAAATTGAGATTGGCGTGGCGTATCCGGATAGTCCCTCAGCATATTCTGACGGCATCGCACCAGGACTGGTACAGGACTAGATTGAGATTGGCGAGGCGTGTTCCAATACTCCGTCAGGATTCCAACGGCATTGCACCAGGTTCGGTACAAGACTGAATTGAGATTGGCGTGGCGTATCCGGATACTCCATCAGGATCCTGACGGCATCGCACCAGGACTGATACAGGACTAAATTGAGATTGTCGAGGCGCATCCGGTTACTCCCTCAGGATTCCAACGGCATAGCACCAGGTCTGGTACAAGACTAGATTGAGATTGGCGAGGCATGTTCCGATACTCCGTCAGGATTCCAACGGCATTGCACCAGGTTCGGTACAAGACTGAATTGAGATTGGCGTAGCGCATCCAGTTACTCTCTCAAGATTCTGACGGCATCGCGCCAGGACTGGTACAGGACTTAATTGAGAATGGCGAGGCATGTTCCGATACTCCGTCAGGATTCCAACGGCATCGCACCAGGACTGGTACAGGACTAGATTGAGATTGGCGAGGCATGTTCCGATACTCCGTCAGGATTCCAACGGCATTGCACCAGGTTCGGTACAAGACTGAATTGAGATTGGCGTAGCGCATCCAGTTACTCTCTCAAGATTCTGACGGCATCGCGCCAGGACTGGTACAGGACTTAATTGAGAATGGCGAGGCATGTTCCGATACTCCGTCAGGATTCCAACGGCATAGCACCAGGTCTGGTACAGGACCAAATTGAGATTGGCGTGGCGTATCCGGATAATCCCTCAGCATATTCTGACGGCATCGCACCAGGACTGGTACAGGACTAGATTGAGATTGGCGAGGCGTGTTCCAATACTCCGTCAGGATTCCAACGGCATTGCACCAGGTTCGGTACAAGACTGAATTGAGATTGGCGTGGCGTATCCGGATACTCCATCAGGATCCTGACGGCATCGCACCAGGACTGATACAGGACTAAATTGAGATTGTCGAGGCGCATCCGGTTACTCCCTCAGGATTCCAACGGCATAGCACCAGGTCTGGTACAAGACTAAATTGGGATTGGCGAGGCGTGTTCCGATACTCCGTCAGGATTCCAACGGCATTGCACCAGGTTCGGTACAAGACTGAATTGAGATTGGCGTGGCGTATCCGGATACTCCATCAGGATCCTGACGGCATCGCACCAGGACTGATACAGGACTAAATTGAGATTGTCGAGGCGCATCCGGTTACTCCCTCAGGATTCCAACGGCATCGCACCAGGATTGATACAGGACTAGATTGAGATTGGCGAGGCATGTTCCGATACTCCGTCAGGATTCCAACGGCATTGCACCAGGTTCGGTACAAGACTGAATTGAGATTGGCGTAGCGCATCCAGTTACTCTCTCAAGATTCTGACGGCATCGCGCCAGGACTGGTACAGGACTTAATTGAGAATGGCGAGGCATGTTCCGATACTCCGTCAGGATTCCAACGGCATAGCACCAGGTCTGGTACAGGACCAAATTGAGATTGGCGTGGCGTATCCGGATAATCCCTCAGCATATTCTGACGGCATCGCACCAGGACTGGTACAGGACTAGATTGAGATTGGCGAGGCGTGTTCCAATACTCCGTCAGGATTCCAACGGCATTGCACCAGGTTCGGTACAAGACTGAATTGAGATTGGCGTGGCGTATCCGGATACTCCATCAGGATCCTGACGGCATCGCACCAGGACTGATACAGGACTAAATTGAGATTGTCGAGGCGCATCCGATACTCCGTCAGGATTCCAACGGCATTGCACCAGGTTCGGTACAAGACTGAATTGGGATTGGCGTGGCGTATCCGGATACTCCCTCAGGATCCTGACGGCATCGCACCAGGACTGATACAGGACTAAATTGAGATTGTCGAGGCGCATCCGGTTACTCCCTCAGGATTCCAACGGCATAGCACCAGGTCTGGTACAAGACTAAATTGGGATTGGCGAGGCGTGTTCCGATACTCCGTCAGGATTCCAACGGCATTGCACCAGGTTCGGTACAAGACTGAATTGAGATTGGCGTGGCGTATCCGGATACTCCCTCAGGATCCTGACGGCATCGCACCAGGATTGATACAGGACTAAATTTAGATTGTCGAGGCGCATCCGGTTACTCCCTCAGGATTCTGACGGCATCGCGCCAGGACTGGTACAGGACTAGATTGAGACTGGCACGACGTGTCTCGATACTCCCTCAGGATCCTGACGGCATCGCACCACGCCTGGTGCTGGACAGGACTAAGACTCAAGCGGGGTTCGCCAACACTTCGTCAGGGCCTGTGCGGGATCGCACCATGACTGGCGCAGGACTAGATTGAGACTGGCGTGGCGTGTCTCAACCTCTTCACGGCACCGCACGAGGACCGATGACATTGATTAGCCTAGCACTATGTCAGATCGAATACAAGAACAACGATCATGCAAACTCCTGAAATTTTTGTTCTTGGGCAGTATTTCTCAATCACATTGTATACTCCTTGTCCGCTTGGCTCAACCACAGAATTCATTTCAATTTGCTCACTCATTGATAAGCACACATCAAAGCTTTATCTTCATCAATACTCAGCTGGCTAACTGATGACGAAACTGGTCGTGAATCTCGGATTGATGAGGTATGCAAGTCACAATTCTGTGAAAAGTTCCAAAGAATCGCTCATATGAGAAAATCTTCATAACCTCGACTTTTAGTGTACATACAGTATTAAAATGAGATCGGGATTTTCACGTCCTGAAAAAATGTTTTTTAGATAGTTCCTATAGTTTCCAGGATGGTACTCAATCGATATCTTATGACAAGTGCTTCACGCACTTGTCATAAGATATCAACCCTAATCAAGAGGTTTACGATCTTGATAAAGGTTGGAATATTGTCTCATTTCGCACTTTTCCAATGTCACTGACTCGACCCTCTGAATCTCCTTAGCCTGGAGGAAATAACATTGTCCCTAAAAATCTGATATAATCTCATGTGACTCTTCAAACGCTATTCAATCATAAAACATTCGTTCTGATAGCGACTCAGATGCCTGATCAGAGTCGGGCTTCGATGAAAAGTGTCACTTTTTGGAAAATACTCACTTCCTCGATTTTTTCGTATGTAAAAAAAAATAACATTAGAATTAGAACTAGAATGAATCGGGTGGTGGGAAATTGAACAGTGAGAATACACGATCAAACTGCTTCTTCGTTTGCCAGCGACACATTATTCTGGTCGAAGATCTGTGACGTTGAACTTGCAAAATTTGCCGAGCCCACCGCTTCAAAAAAGATCATGAACCTTTGTTACTCGAACAATGAGCAGATGTCGCTCCCAAATCCCATTGCCCATTTCACTTCGCCGTATGATGAACTACTGTGCACTTCAATGAGGTGGCTATAACGATTGCTATTCGAGGGAAGAGCTCGGGAAACTCGTTCAGCCTCTGAAAGTTGATTTTCCCGGACGAAAAAGATGCACGTAACAGGTTTCAATTATAGCTGTCGACTTTGTATGTAGTTTTCACATAATTTTCACACAGCAAGTTTATCATAATTCAAGTGGGGAATCTTTGGCAGAGCAAAAATCGCATGTACCTTTAACAACTCTGTGGACATAGAAAGAGTGAAACTTGATGAACATAACGGAAAGAAGCTCAATTCTGGGAATGGAATTCGATTAAACGAGTGCAACAACATCTTCATCAACCATCACACTGCACTATTCACGATCTATCCATGTGAAAAGCTTCTATGGACGAAAACATAATAGACTTATTCCACCTCATCGTTCTCAGAAGATTAACATCTTCCAAAAATGGTGGTCACAACTTTTTTTCACATTTTAGAGGTACCAAAACACTACGGAGTTGGTTTCAAAAGCGACAAGGAGGGAAAGAAAAATTTCTCTCGGATGGTCCAAAAGTTGAAGGTTCGGTAGATTTTCTCATATACTTGCCATGATTACTCAAACTCAGAACTAAATAGTCATAAGAAAGTTTCAAATTGAGCATATCTAGCACTTATTCTTTGATCTTTCAGTTCGTTTCCGATCAATTTTCATTCAAGATATTGTTGACATACGAATCAAGAGAAAAAAGAAATATGATTGACCACAGAATACTACAATAAGATACCAGAACTGACAGAACGATGAATAGATTCCAGGGAAGACTGAACTCATCAATGAGTGGTATTGGTCATTAAAGTTTCTTCGAGCAGAATAAGAGGAGCTGATCTCTGAATACCAAATGATATGAGCAGGATAAAAAGTCCTAAATGCATTCGTGTCTTAGATTTCAGTTTTCATCAATCTCGTCTTGAATCATATAAAACAATGACAATTCGGCATTTTGACTGTTCTTATTCGACCAATTCGTCTTGACAAAGAAATAACTAATCAATGAATGTAACTCCAAATGGACTGGGTCCATTCTTGGAATTGATGATGTTAACTTGTGTCCTGCTGTACAAGATATGTTTGATCAGTCGTTTCAATAAGTCAGTGTTGTTGCTCTTTACTGGGCTCATTCTGTATAACGAAAAAATTATTGTGAGTTTCACGGAAATCAGCAAACACCGGAAGAGGTATCTCAAAAATCGAACACCAATAGCCTAATGGGAGTAAGGAGTAGTTCAATGACAAACAATTTTCATCCTGTTATTTTATTAAATTATTTAAGAAAGTTCTAGAAGTTAAAACACATACCGTAAGCAATTTCGGCTTATAACACTTAACTATTGACAGATTGGCTGATACAACTCACTCTTTATAATGTTCAATCAATAGTAAAATACTGACACGGTGGACGATTGATTCGAGATTGCTTGAGAATGTAGAAAACGTTTTTGCATGGTTCCATAACTCCATCGATCTCAATAATCACAATCGTAATAGACGGAATGATACCACTGTTATTTCTAACTTTCGATTGTGTCTCGTGAAAAATTGGATGGTTCAGTGATGATTACATTCGCTGATCTGAGCATCTCAACCAGCATACCTAATCTGTATTTCAATTTTTGAGCGAAGTAGGAATTACTCAGTTGAAATTACAACCCATTAGTAATAATAACATCTGAATTCTATTGACATGTGTTTACTTTCTGGTCGTTAATGTCGTAGGTATGATAATTACTTAATTCTTGTTTACACCTTTTTGCTACTGATATTGCACATTTTCCCTATCTACTTTCACATACGACGAGGAAAATGACCTCAAACAACAATTTTTATAATCCTATGGACGAGACTACGATATACATATGAATAAATGTGAATGCGCGGGATGAATTGAGATGCTCACTTATAGAGCATTTTGCTAATCTCGGGAATTACTTATAATTCTATGAATGTCATTCAATAAAAATCGATAAAATGTTACATTACATTCATTATTTCGGTATCGCAATGATCCTCTGATAAGTAATTAAATTATCTATTTCATGCATTGATGACTATTCACTGTGGAAGAATGACACAAGTTGTCGGTAACATTTTCAATTCGTCGTATCTGTGTAATTTTTTCCTTATCGCCAAAGCATTAAAACTCATCATATATTCAATCGTCTTATATTCCAAAGAACCATTCACGTATTGTTGAATTCAAGTACTCAAAGGAACCTTTACTTTAGAGACTTATAATTAGGGTCATCAAATATCAAAGTAGAATTGCCTTGTATTTTCCAATGCTCTTAATCTATTAGATAATTCATGATATAAATTCATGAGATGGTGGAAACTTATCAAATAGTCATGCCTAGCTGACTAATGCCTAGAGATAGCTAGAGTATCTCTATATAACTACTCACATATATGTAGATCTGTATCTTCTGTCTTACATTGGAAAAAACAAAGTGTATCCTATATCATTCTATCAAAAAGAAAAATTCATTCTGTCGTATTGTTTGTACATTCAATGAATGAAATGAGGGAAAAACAATGGACTACATTCGTAGCTCAATGTCGAGGGGCTGAGAATAAAGGAGACAATCTTTGGTATTCAATGAAACGTTCAGCATCAATGAATGCAATTGAATTCAAATGAGCAAACAACAGCCCATTATCATCAAATTTTACGAAAAATTGCATCAAAATCTTGCTTAACCGAAGAGTGATCGAATTCCGAAATCATTCGAACTCTGCCAATCATGATCATTTGCTTCGGTAGTAATTCTAAATTTCACGAATGGATATCGAAATTCCGAATCTATCAAATCACATCCTAGAAAGAGGGTACAGAAGGAATGAGTTGTTCAGTTCTAGTGATGCAGGATTGAAAACATTTTTCATCTTTTTCGATTGATTTTTCATCTTTTCTCTACCAAAATACTATATCTGCACAACGATTATTCTCTCATCAGAAAATCCCGACTATCATCATGAGCTCAACATATCCATATAGTGGTCTTAGAACTATCGTACTTTGCCCGAACACATTACGTTTATTCCATCTTTATATTACGTTCATATTTAATATTTCGAAATTCTTGAAATCAAATTTTTTTTCATTACTAATCCCAAAGTAAAATTTCCGAATAAATTCAAATTTCTATTTTTCACATTTGCATTCGTAAGTCTACGACGAAAATATTAGGGATACAGTATGGTATGAACGAGACGAGCGTGAGTATTCGGGAGGAATATGGTGGGGGTGGAGGTGGATTGTATCAAAACATAGCTAAAACAGATCTTTCGAACAGATCATTTTTATCATTACCAAACAAACATGCATCTTTGAATGCTAAACTATTCGAATATTTAGAAGTCGGTACTTATTCAGATTTGAATATTTTCAAGGAAGAAAGTACGGTTTCTTGCGAAATTATCGGTTAATGGATAGTCAGAGTGAATTAAGGGGATGTCGGAGTCCTATCCCACTTGCTTAGTTATCGACATTGGCGAGTTTCCAAACCATTCGACGAATTTCGATATCTCAAAAATTCGTCGAATGGTTTGGAAATGCCGAATCGCTTTGACGTGCGAAAATGAAAAAAGCATCTTCGAAATCAAATTTGAAATTTTTTCACGTAATTTTCGATCGGTTTTAATTGACGTTGGGAATTCAAACAAAATGTTCACCAATGAATCACTTGTAATTTTGACACGATTTATGGGGTCATAAATATTCCTGATAGATCGTGCAAAAATCTACATGTAGACCCTTGAGATATCTTCGAATGAACCTTCCCACCGAAGCTACGAGCTCTCACAGAGAACTCATTATTACATGGATTGAATTTTCATGGAGATACTGAGGCATGCATCACTTCAGCTTATATTCCAATTCTAGAATTCAGTCTAAAAATGATCGTACTGCAAGATTTCATCTTAAAATTTCCTGCGTTTTTTGGACATGCTGTCAGATTTCCTGTTAGACTTTACCTCCGAGCCTTTTTTCAACTTTCCCTCGAAAAACGGGACCAATAGCGGAATAAGCTCTCCGGGCCACATTGGAAATCAAATCCCACAGCATATTCTAACAGACCAGAGAATTTCACATCAAAATGATGCAGTACAATAATTTTTGGAATAAATTTTGAGGTTGAAAATGGAGGCTGAGGAAATGACGTTAAGGCGTGCTTTAGTATCATGATACGAATCTATGTTATAATGAGTTTTTTCTCTGAGAGCTCGTAGCTCCGATAGGAAGGATCGTTCGAAAATTTCTGAAAGGTCTGAACTTGTAGATTTTCAGAAGATCTATAATATCCTCTTGAGTTTTATGATCGTGTGATTAATATCAAGATTACAAGTGAATCATTCATGGATATATTGTTTGAATTTCCAACGTCAATGAAAACGAGTGAAAAATAAGTAAAAAAATTCCAAAGCACATAAATCAATAGATTTTTCCTTGATCTTGAGAATGCTCTCTCCAAATTTCTCGCTTCTCAAAGCTTATTGGAGTAATCGTTGATTTACTGAGACTTGTACTGGGTACCGTAACTCACAAAGTGTCCAACTACATGAATGATTTTGATATTCGTATAGTTCATAGTTTCATATCCATTTTGATATTCTTCAGAACTGTTTGGTCTTCCAAGCTTCAAAGGAAATGTTTTCCAGACCCGGGGAAAACGCAATGGGCCGTGACCCCCGGGGGCCACGGTCCAGAGGTGGGCCGTGGCCACGGTCCCTGGTGGGCCGTGGTCCCCGGGGGCCACGGTCCAGAGGTGGGCCGTGGCCACGGTCCCTGGTGGGCCGTGACCCCCGGGGGTCACGGTCCTGTGGTGGGCCGTGGCCCCCGGGGGTCACGGTCCACCAGTATGCTACAAATTCTCTTCGCTCTATCCGGGTCTTCGACTTGCCATTAAACACTAGGATGAATCAAAATTCAATTTACCTCGCTTCAGTAATATTCTACTGTTGCCTGTTAATAAGAAGTGTATGAGAAGGCTTACGCTGCTTGGCTGAAAGGTGGCATAATCAGGTGGAGGTAGAACCTTAAAATTGTAATGAATTAGTTATGAAAATATGTATATGATGAATTCCTCGCCAAGCGACCTTCGGAAAGGAGTCATCTCTCAGATTCTTTTTTGACCTTTTTCATTCGATTCTATGGCCCAAAATAGGAACTTCGGACCACCTATGGGGTCCAAAAAAAAATTTCTCCTCTCCATTGCACGCACATACGTAAATAGACCGAAAATTCATCGTGTAAAAATCGATGCTCTTTTATTCACCAAAATGGGAATATTTCGAGTTTTTGGATAACTATCGAATTGCGGGTTGCGTCATCTGAAAGGGCATCAGAAAGCCTATTGAAAACGTCATCGGAAATTCTTTCTGTGTGATTTGGGGGCCTTCTGAAGGCAAACAAGTGTTTTTCACAAAATTGTTAATTCCTCAAAAAGCCATCTTTTTATTTTTCGAAAATCAGATATTTGACGTGAAATTTTGCGTTCCTGGGAAAAAATGGGTCCCAGAGAAGTTTGAGGCGGTCCAAGTGACTTATGAGCCATTTGTTGAAAATTTGATCTTTTCGGTTCCAGAAAAAGGCGATTTTCTGCGCATGCGCACAAACGTAGACTTTCAATGGAAAGCTGACAAAATTTCCTATAAAATGACTACCCGCAAAGTTGAAATTCATCACTGAAACGGGATTTGCAACGATTAATTATGTCGAATCAGAATCACATGAAAATTCAGTCCATTAACACCTTCGTGGCGCCTGCTGAGATGACACATTTACGAGATCTTCTCGGGACTCAATTTTGAGTACGAAATTGACCTGAAAAAAATTCGGACCACATGGTTTCAACGTAAAATTGTATGAACTTTCAGAATATGCGATGAAGAACCCCGTTTGAGGCGAACCCAAGGTGCTACATTCGATTCTTGCCAGAAAATACTATTTTTCACATTCAAAATTGCATAAATATGCGATGAATTTTCCATCGCATATTTTGAAAGTTCAGACAATTTCACGTTGAAACCATGTCGTCCTCAAAATTGAGTCCCGAGAAGATCTCGTAGATGTGTCATCTCAGCAGGCGCCACAAAGGCGTTAATGGGCTGAATTTTCATGTGATTTTGATTCCATATAATTAATCGTTGCAGATCCTGTTTCAGTGCATGAATTTCAACTTTGCGGGTAGTCATTTTATAGGAAATTTTGTCAGATTTCCATTGAACATGGCGCCGAAAGTCTACGTTTGTGCGCATGAGCAGAAAATCGCCTTTTTCGAAACCGAAAAGACCAAGTTTTCAAAAAATGGCTCGTAAGTCACTTGGATCGCCCCAAACTTCTCCGAAACCCATTCTTTTCGGAGGAACGCAAAGATTCACGTCAAATATCTAATTTTCAAAAAATAAAAAAACGGCATTTCGAGGAATTAACGTTTCAGTGAAAAACACTTGTTTGCCTTCCGGTGGCCCCCAAATCACAGAGAAGGAATTTCCGACGATGTTTTCGATAGGTTTTCTGCTGCCCTTTCAGGTGCCGCAACTCGCAAATCGATAACTATCCAAAAACTCGAAATATTCTCATTTTCGTGAATAAAAATCGATTTTTACACGATGAATTTTCGGTCTGTTTACGTATGTGCGTGCAATGGAGAGGAGAAATTCTTTCTGGACCCCATAGGTGGTCCGAAGTTCCTATTTTGGGCCATAGGATTGAATGAAAAAGGTTAAAAAAGAATCTGAGAGATGACCCCTTTCCGTAGGTCGCTTTGGCGTGGAATTCATCATATAAGACCCATATCTCCACCCATATCTCCTATCACTAGGGTCTTAGGTCCACCATCTCAACAGCATCATGAGGAGAACAAAACTCAGCAGGTGTTCGAACGCCATAACCTTGGAATATGTAGCTAAGAGATAATAATTCGGGTATATAATGGGATACGGGGCGTTCCTTACTTAGGATTATCAAGGGTTTGTAACGGGATATATTTCCAATTCCGTTGGATTTTCTTAAATTTAAATAACTATTAGAGCCATATCACATGGAAATATTGATCTTTGGGTGTCGAAAATGTGCCAGCCTTAAATCTCACTCCCGAAGATTTTAAGGTGTATTTTTCGACTTTTTGGAATATATATGAACTCGCGCACAAGTATCGATATTCTCGAATATTTTTGGCCTGTGCAAAAAATTAGAATCATCAAATACTGCGCGATTTTGCATTTTATCGCATTTTTTGCTCGTGGCTCTTCTGTCTTGATATTTCGATTGTTCTATGTAGCACCATATTGTAGACAATGAAATTTTCTAAATATTTGAAACAAAGTTCATCTTTTTATCTATTATGTAAGTTACTAAAATTGGCAAAAAAGGCGAAAAAGGACGAAATTTTCTTTGATTGTTCATTCCGAGAAAAGGCAACCGATTAATGTGTCACTGCCGGGGCATAAAGTCCTCGTTAATCTGAATATGGGCCATTTCGGAGCAAATCGAGGAGCAAATCATCGAATCCCGGCACCGGGGGGTCTGGAACGAATCCCAAAAAATTTTTTTCCCGTTAATACCATGTTGATATAGTACAAAAAAATTTTTTGGGATTTTTTCTGAGGCCCCTGTTGGCCCTGGGGCCTATAAAAAGTCCTTCTAGGCCCCTCGTACTTTCTTCCTTCCAATACCTACCAATTTCTATGAGCTATTTGCTGAGAGAACATTTTAACGATTTTCGGGCTTGCTTCAAAGTGATGTAGTTCCCAATTGACTTTTACCAGTGGTCATTTTAAAGTTCTTGAAGAAAGCTACAATTTGACTGCTGGTGAAAGTCAATTATCGAACTTTTCATAGGGGTTACAGTCGTTACAAGTTGACCAGTTTTGTAAAAATGCCAAACTTTGAACTGAATTTGAATTAAATCGTTTTTCTTCCTTCGACCCCAAATCTGTGCGAATATGTTTTTTGATACAAATAATATCAATCAGAACAATAATTTGGGTGGGATATTGAATTCTCGATTTTATTCAGCCAATTTAAAACACTCTATTTTGACTTTTTGCTCAAAATGTCCTCACAGGTATGGCTCGCATATGCTTCCAACTGAACTAGTGTGCAACAACCTGTGTGGGATTACTCTCCAATGTACCCCCAAATGTGTCTGAAATCTCCCGGAGGCGAGCCTCGAGCTAGATGCGAGCAGGAGGTTCTATTTTACGAGTTGAATATGGGCATTATTCCGTTTATTTGGACGCAGGCGAGAGTGGGATTTCACTCATTCTAGCTCACGAATGAGATGAGCCGCTAAAACAGTTATCCAAACATGTTCTCCCGACTCCAAATGACCATTTAAACACGTCCTCATGATCAATTTGGTTCTTATTCATCTGAAGGCACTCCATCGAAAAACATATAACTATAGTGTTTTCTAGTCTGAGAGCAACAATGAATATTTTGGAGCGAAACTGACCCCGAAATCATGTTTAGATGATCATTTTGAGTCAGGCAACCATGTTCGTATCCCTCTTTCGGCTGCTCATCTCATTTGTGAGCTGGAATGGATGAAATCCCACTAACTCTCGCCTGCGTTCAAATAGACGGAATAATATTCGACGGTTTCATTTTCAACACGTAAAATAGGATCTCCTGCTCGCATTCAGCTCGAGGCTCACCCCCGGGAGTTTTTAGACACATTTGATTGGAGAGTAATCCCACACAGGTTGTTGCACACTAGTTCAGATGGAAGCATATGCGAGCCACACCCGTGAGGTCATTTTAAGCAAAAAATCAAAATAGAGTGTTTTGAATTGGCTGAATAAAATCGAGAATTCAATATATCCCACCCAGATTATTGTTCTGATTGATATTATTTGTATCAAAAAACATATTCGCACAGATTTGGGGTCGAAGGAAGAAAAACGATTTAATTCAAATTCAGCTCAAAGTTTGGCATTTTTACAACACTGGTCAACTTGTAACGACTGTAACCCCTATGTAAGTTCGATAATCGACTTTTACTAGTAGTCAAATTGTAGCTCTCTTCAAGACCTTTGAAGTGACCACTGGTAAGAGTCAATTATCATATGTCTAGTGGGAGCTACATCACCTTGATGTAAGCCCAAAAATCGTTAAAATGTTCTCTCAGCAAATAGCTCCTAGAAATTGGTAGGTTCAAGTATCGACCTTGAACAATCCTCTTCTTCAAAGTACTAGTCTTAAGGAAGAAAATACGCCTAGGTACGTCTAAAAATGTAGAGTCTGGTCGAAGTTATGATTTTCTGGAAATAGGCTAGAGAGGGGCCTGGAAGGACTTTTTATAGGCCCCAGGGCCCACAGGGGCCTTAGAGAAAATACCAAAAAATTTTTGTACTATATCAACACGGTATTAACGAAAAAAATGTATCAATCTTTTCGTGCGATATGGCTCTAATAGTTATTTCAAATCAAGAAAATCCAACGGAATTGGATAATATATTCCGTTACAAATCCTTGATCATCCTGAGCAAGGAACGCCCTGTATCCCGTTATGTACCCGATTGATGATCTCTTAGCTACATATTTCAAGGTTATGGCTTTCGAATAACTGCTGAGTTTTGTTCTCGTAATGACGCTGTTGAGCTGGTGGATCAAAGGCCCTACTGATAGGAGATACGGGTACTAAGGTAAGTATACCCAACTTGCCTCTGTACCCAACTTGCCCCCATATCCCGATCTTGGGAATGGGCACTCCTTGGCCCCCGGGCAACTCTTTTTTACGTTTGTTATATTAAAATATGAGAAAGTAAGTAGTTTGTGTCAACCCCGAATCATTCCTGCGTTCTTCAGAAAATTTAAACTGATTTTTATATTTTTCGTGATTTCCTAGCTAAGAAAGCACCGAGGGAATCGCCTTCAGTAAAATCCGTGCCAAATTCTTTGAGTTCAACCAATCTTAACGTACCTCAGCGCATTCGATTCCTTGTTTCAAGACCTTCAAAATCCATTCTTTAAAATGGCAAAATTTGAATATGGAGCTGTTTTATGTGCAAAACACGGAGACGATTTGTAAACAAGGATGCCAACATCGGAGTGTACCTTACATGCCCCCATACGTTTATCTCGAAAGGGCGTGCAGAACGACTTTTTTTACCACTCAGAACGTGTTTATCACGCCAAAATAGGAAGGAAACAGTGTTTTGGACCGGTGAGAAGCTCCAAATGTGCGTATACGGCGATAAAAACACTGTACCGCCGATCATAATGGATTTTTGAAGAATTGAGACAGTTCGGATCCATTTCATCAAAACGAGACGTAGCTCAGTGCATTTTAAAGGACCTAAAACAAGCTTCAAAATAAGGTTCAATACGTAGGAAAATATTGACGTAGACTAGAGTTGTTGGGGAAGTGGCTAAATGGGGGCAAATTGGGTACGTTATTTTGTAAACTCTGAAAAATCACTTTTTGGAAAAGTTAAGACAGTTCGGCTCCATTTGATTGAATTTGAACGTACTTAGATTCATTCTAAAGATCTTAGAACAAGCTTTAAAATGAGCTAAAGCACGTTGAAAATTGTTGAGGTAGACCAAAATTATCAAGAAAATGGCTTAATGGGGTCAAGTTGGGTACACTTATCTTATACATATTTTTATCACTGATTCATTACAATTTTAAGGCTCTACCTCAACCTGATTATGCCACCTTTCAGCCACGCAGCGTGAGCCTTGTCTGACACTTCTCGACAGGCAACAGTAGAATATTACTGAAGCGAGGTAAATTGAATTTTGATCCATTCTAATGTTTAATCTGGTGATGCCGGCAAGTGGAAGACCCTCATAGAGCGAAGAGAGTCTGTAGCATACTGGTGGGCCGTGACCCTCGGGGGCCACGGCCCACCACAGGACCGTGACCCCGGCCCATCACAGGGCCGTGACCCCCGGGGGTCACGGCCCACCATAGGACCGTGACCCCCGGGGGCCACGGCCCACCATAGGACCGTGGCCCCCGGGGGTCACGGCCCATTGCGTTTTCCCCGGGGAATCATATGAATTTCAACTTACAGCTAATCAATCGTAGCATCCATCAATAAGTTCTCATTTTCTTGAATAAATTCATGATAACTGCGAATCTCACCTTCAAGTCAAACCAAAAAATATTACTTGAAGTATGAAAACCAAAATTTTACACCCTTATATCGAAAACGCTAATTTATGGACAATCATTGATCAAGCCGACCATCGCTCCACACCAAATTCAATATTTTGGCACTGTTTGCTCACTGATACAAGAAGTAGCACACACATTTCTGTACTGAAAAATTATTGAGGATAATTTTACGAATTCAAATTTCCCTAGAATATGTCCGTTGATATTCTCATGCGAAACCCATTAGTATTAAACGAATCGTATACAATATGGCTTACGTATTCTCATAAGTTCTAAACTCCTAATGACACATAGGTACATTTAAAGACATATGTCTAAACTTGGATATGAATACAACCAATGTAATTCTATATATATTTTGCACTATCTAGCAGTTGAATCGGACGTTTTTGGTCATTGCACTTCGTCACATTGCCTCATTAAAGCGGCGCCTAATTCGATGGAATCTTCATCAAGACTATGAAATATATTTGCAGTCGAAATCTTGTAGTTCATACGACGGAATCCAGTGTTAAACTCTTTAGAAAAAGATTCATCGCAATGATCATTCCGGAAAATTGTTCAGAAACTATAGATTTTCCTTGCTATCTTTGTACTATGTGCCTGTTAATTTTCATAAGATGATCAAAATCTTGCAATAGTCAGAAAGATTAGTGAGCGACCAGAGAGAGAGAGCTTTTCAAAAATTTTGTCTTGATACTGTTCAAATGTGTACGTACAATTGCATCATGTAACGATGTATAAATGTTTTCCAGTACAAATCATCACCATTAATTTTTTTCTCGCAACATGAATCTATGCAATCTGACCGATGTGATTTGGGAAACGAGAGGAGTATGATAATATCTTTACATATCTTTTATCATAAAAGTTCAGTTTTCAACTGCGAAGCACGAGTCAAGGATTTTTGTAAGTCATCTAATGTCATTGTACAATCAATGATCATCCTAGAGACTACAACAACGACTTAATAATCTTCTACAGCTCATTATCCGTCTAATGGCTCTATCTTCGTGACACGAACAACATGAATATTTTAGTATTGATATCTACACATTATTTCTAGAATATCTCAAATGATTCTTGAAAACCAAGATCTCCTGTGTATTTTAATTTTGAGTTATTAAAATAATTCAGATCACATTCTTTCGTCGAGGGTTATAACTTTTGAGCTCAGAGATAGTTCATAACCGAAGAATGATCAATCATCATATTGGAGAATATTTCATGCGCAGTTAAAATTACATCAACTCATTCCTCACTAGATTTTGAGATTCTAGAGTTTCCTCGTCATGATGATGTTTTGATCCAAAACAATGGAAACGTAGATGAGAAGTGAGATAAATCGCGGTATTAGCCTTCCACGTCATCTTGCACTTGATATGATTGGACGTGAACTACTCTTGTAAAAGGCCTAGAACAAAACGGAGTCCAAATCTCCCAAATTCCATGAAACAACCATGAAATATGAATCTCAAAATACAATATTCGTAACTCCATCAAATTATATTGCACATTAAACTCCTTAGAGTTCACCTATAGATCACGTAGAGTTCGAGAGAAGTCTTCCAAAAATTTTCTTGACGTAATTCATGGACCTTAAGAACCTTCCTTCGCATTTAGCACCTTCACACTTACTATTACCACGATATTCCATGCAAAATTCCACTTTTACATGAATCAATCAGAATACACAGGAGTTCTCGTTGAGAATCATCGAAATTTCTCGGCGGACATGGACGATACAATTCACCTTCCCCAACTCAATCTCAAAATATGTGCGGAGCAAGTTGAAGCTTCCAGAGCGAAACCGGCCTAGCAAATACGGTAACCTGTCCTTTTTCCTTTCCGCCAACGAGGAAGACGTAGAGCGGTGCCGGTGGTGGTAAACTTCTTTCACTGCTCCTTTCATTAGCAGCTAATTTTGCCCTTTGCCTTTCGGCCCTTGAAGCGCTTACGGCCCTTCTTGAAGGTGAGCCCTGCTGTTGCAAAAGTGGTAGACTCTTTGGCGGTACTCGGGGTTTCAGTTCTTGCATCTCAAGAAGGTCAGCGAAGGTCTGAGATACAGGTCTACCAGCCTCGTCTTCGAGTACGCTGTCCGGTGGACTGTTGAGCATTTTTGCGAAACGAGAGTCCAGATTGTCATAGGTGTGCGGTGGCGAAGGTGGTTCGTATGGTGTATGAGGTGTGTGAGGTGTATGCGGTGTGTGAGGTGTATGTGGAGTGTGTGGGGTGTGAGGAGTATGAGGAGTTGTGGGTTCGAGAGAGCTGAGCTGGATTTCGTCGAGATTGGTCTCAAGGCCGAGGTAGTTTGGATTCGAGAAGCCAAACTGACTGTCACGTAGCACCTGCGGTGAGATAGAATTGATTTCATGGAACAATGTAGACATTGAAATTCGATGTTTCATTTGTAGAGTTAATTTTGCACATCAGTCAACTTCGTCATCGAAAATTCGAATATCCATCCGTAGAAAATGTCTTAGGAGTCAATACGAAAGTCTTGCAAAGTTGGTGTCCAAGAGCTTGAGATGCAACACAGTTTTTCGATTTTCATAATCACAAGAAACCATTTATGAAAGAGACGATCAGACTCCGTCTTGAAATGTAACAAGAAAGATCAACAAAAGTGCTTTCTAGGATTTCTGATAGATTTTATGAAGTTTTTCGAACACGTGACGAATAGAATAGTATCTCAAATGTATTTTCCGGGCAAAAAGTTGATTGAAATTCTTTTGAGATTCCCTGAAAAGATGAGGCTTGATATTACTCCGTCGTCAATTTTTCTTTCCCCCAGATTGAGTGGCTTACTTTGAAAATCTAATGGAAGCTACTGTCTCGAACTACAGAAAAGACTGAATGGCTCACAATGAAATCGATACGAGTGAACTAATGAACGGAACTGATATAAGAGCTTTGACAAGACTGAAAATGCACGTCAAAAAATCTTCTACGATATCGTCACGATTCTTCAGTATCGGAGTGGTCTGTGGATACAAATTCATCTGAAATTTCTTACTCTTTTTATTTTATTTTATCTTGAATTATAACCAACCTGAGAAGATGAACTTCGTTGACTTTTCGTGCGTTTTGGCCAATCGTCATCGCCCAGTGGATCGCCAGGACTCCGGGCTTCTATGCTTGCATAATCTGAAGTCGATTCTTCCTCATTTTCTTCGAGATCAGCAAAACGGACGGAAGTTGAGTGCGTTAATCTGGCGCATGGCGTTTTAGGAGTCTGAACTGTCTCATAATGGTGAGAACTGTAACCATCACCACGAGTTGGCTGGCAGGCTTGATGGAACGATGCAAAATCTCTGTACGAAAAAAAATTGATTAAATCTACTGAGATTGAGTTCTCGAAGAAGTCGAAGCAACTAGGCAGACATTTTAGTACAAAAATAGATATTAGTAAGACATTGGCATTTCCTTATTTCAAATGAATTAGTTTCAAAGAAGATATTCACTGGAATGATAATCTCTGACGATATCAATGTTATTGTTTCTGACTTGAATATGATTCGAGATTTTAATTTGGGAAAAAGTCATATCTGCCATGCTTGGATCGATGAATACTCGTATCTCCCATGTCCGACATTGATAAATTTTTCAGCTGCTCTCGCTGACTCCTTGATTCAGATCAAGGACACGCGAATCTCATCCTGCATCAATCTAAAATAGATGCCCTCGAGCAAGATCGATTGTTCCAAGTCTTCCCTAAATTTAGCTACCGATACAGCAGCTGCTCACAGGTGTCTGACCACACTCGGATTTATCTACTTACAGATTTACAAGTTTCCCGGAACGCATTCTTATCGTTAAAGTTCGAAGCCATATCCTTTAACTCATCACTAATCTATACAACTATATCAAATTATATTCATTTTACCTTTTATCCTCTTCAGGAACCTCGACAAGCTGACTGATTGGGGGTTCCTTGCGTTTGTTAATTTTAGTCTCGTCATCCGTATCCTCATCCGGATCAACGAATACAAGTCTGGCAGCCTCTACAGGCGTGAGTATTGGTGTTGGCAGTGCTAGTGACCGGAAATTTGGTACGGATATGGGCTCCCGAGTCATACCATGACAACTACCTTCGTAACCGTAATCACCAAGATTACTCAGTAAAGGTTCAATCATACTTGCTCTCGGTGGATCACTCATCCGCTGTTGAAAATTTCGTCTCCGGGCTGCTAAAGCATTTGAACTTCGAGATTTGACCATACCAGTTGCTGGTTCGATCACTTCAACGTCGACCTGTTGAAATGGATAATACGAGTTTGCCTGAGCGCAAACTCAGTAACAGTCAGCCTTTACGCTATTTTTTTGCCAATTAGTTTGGGAATCGCGGTGGATCGATTTGGGGTTTTTTATCTGTCTTTGAATGATTGATGAGATCGATGAGATTTTCAGAAAATGCTTTTTCGTAATGGGGTCAGTGAGATAGATGAAAATTTAATTTGATAGTCGAAATGGAATTCTTGTGTCGTGACAAGACGAAAGCTCGGAGAGAAATCGAATGATTCGTGCGCTGAAAAATTTCGAGTGAGGCTTGAAAAAACTTGGCAACGTCGTAACTCGTCAAAGAGTAACATTGCGAGGGAGCTGAGATTCTATTGTGCAATATTTACTCCTTGAACGAATTGAGGAAGTATGTTTGTGCGGGCGTGAGAAGGAATGGAGTCAGTTACGTAAGGGAATAATTGCAAGAGAAAGTTAACAAGCGAGTTGTCTTTTAATTATGAAAAATTGCAGGTGATTTTAAATCTTCCGAGTCTGCCAGTCCGACTGGCATCAATTCCAAATGCCATCAAGGTACTTTTAGGGAGTTAATTCTTGGGATCCTGGTCTGCACCGTTGTTTGTTTTGATGTCTAACAACTTTCATTTCTTTATCGTTCTGATCGATACTGATCGATGGATCTCTTTATCATCAAGAACGAGAATTTTCTAACCAACCCTCAAATTTCTTAATGGGAGCCAGAATTTGCTTAAAACTAAGGTTCTTATGCGGTCTTACTCATTTGATCTGGTGGCTATGCTTTTGAGATTACATAGAAAGATGAAAAGATTTGTGTCGATGCCATAGTTTCATCCGACATCTATAATAACTAGATTTTCTGAACTCATTCCGCCATCGTGGTACATACAAGAGTCAGCGCTGACCACGGCGATCTAATAAGAACCACGTGAGAATTCTGATTTTTGGTCACAATTGAAAACAATCAAATTTTCGCATATCACTTGATTATGTGTATATATCGCAGCCTTTTGGTAGAATCAGCCCAGCCATTTGGTCAAACGGCGGATCGAGCGCAGCCTTTTCATATCAAAACTTGCACTTTTCAATATTTGGCGGTAGGCTCGTGAACTTCAGCTCATGAGAATCAAGAAATCGGGGTTGCATAGAGCTTGATACGTGAGTTATTACACGTGAAATAAATGATCGGTAAAAAATGATGTCCAGATCTTCTGCGTACGATTTTTCACCGATTTTATATCGTGGAACGTGATCAAAAACCGACCACTTGGGATATTTTACGTGGTTGGTGAGCATATTGGCTTAACTATTGATTTCATTCGATGAAAAAGCACTGACTTTTTCAGATAAAAACATGCAGTTATCGCTCTGAAACGGGACAAGATATCGACAAGCGATTCAGCGCATTTGGAAGGCAAGACAGAAACTTATCAAAGTATACCTTGAAATATATTGTAAAAAGTCATAGTTTCGTATACAGGAGCTTCCTGGAAAATCGCTATTTCGGTTTTCTTCTAGAAAGATAATTTAAAAAATAAGTGTTAAAGATAAGTGTTATCAGAATTTTTTCAGAACCCTGTTTTGGGGAATAGAATTGAGTCGCGATTTTGACGGAGTTTTCAAATGCGCTGAACTTATCGTCGATGTCTCTTTTCGCTTCAGAGCTATAGCTCTTTCGATGCGAAGAAGTCAGCGCCTCGTATCGGCGCTTTTTCATCGAACAGATGAAAATTCAAACCAATCTGTTCACCAGCTGGACAAAGAAATTTTTTGATCACGTTTTACGATATAAAATCGGTGAAAAATCATGCGCAGAAGATCTGGACATCATGTCTCACCGATCATTCATTTTACGTGAAATTACTCATCTGTCATTCTTCCTTAGATTGTTCCCATTACCTCATTTTCACGAGCTGAAGTTCACGAATCTACCGCGAAATATCGAAAAGCGCAAGTTCTAATATGAGAAGGCTGCGCGCGATTCTCCATTTGACCAAATGGCTGGGGTACGTTAGCCGTTTGACCAAAAGGCTGGTTTTAGCTTGCCCGATTGTAGAATCAATCATTTTTAAATGAAAAGGCGGCGTTTGGCCAAAAGGCTGCGACATATACATCTTATCTGCTACAATTTTGGGGCATAGAATCGCATTTGAATGTGTTCAAGAATGAACTCACTATTCTCTAAGATATTTTTCTGAGAGTAAGACCGCAAAAGAATGCCAATTGTTCATTACAAGCCAATTGCTGATGTAGACTAACCTCTCGTGAACTGTAACGTTCATCGTGATCCTGACCACTAAGTACAGAATAACTACATTTGTTTGGATGGCTGAGCCTGGACAGATTGATTTGCGACAATTTAGTAATTTCCCGCAGGAAGCTTGGCCGAGTTGGAGGATCACTGGGCGAGACACCGTATCCGAGAGATCTATTCCGTTGACTCCTCGTTCGTAGTCTCACATTAGAATTACTGCTCATACCGACGCCACTACCGCACATTCCACCACTGAAACCATTGTTGCCGTCCACGCCATTTCCTTGGATCATCAATTCTGATACCGCTAGTGCGACACTCTCGGCTCGTGGTTGTGGTTTAGGGCCCGTTACCGTTAATCGTTCCCACGTTTCCGTTCCTGTCATCAAGGTAATTTACAAAATTAGTCCAACGCTATTTCTTTCGGCCAATATTATGAGATGCTGATGAAAAGTCCATAAAAACCTCATTTTTTATCATTCGAAGGCTTTGGAAAAAAATTATTTGAGCTCTACATCGAATGAATCCTTGGAGTCGATCTTGTGCTAATAATACACGCAGGATACTGTGAAATGCTTGGTACTTTAAAATATTTGGTCAGCATATTTTGTCGATCTCATCGGGTATCTGAATTTTGAATTATTCGGTTCCTCATAAAACATTTGAAAGCATGGTACGAACTCTATATTGAATTTGAGATGCCTAGTTAATTCGGAATATTAGGTTGACGAAACTTTGCAGAATATAGAAATTCTGCAGTACACTGAGCACAATAAGGTACCCATGATCGACTTCAAGAATCTATACCAGTGTGTTGCAAAGTCAGAGGACGAAACTTAGTATTATTCATCTTGAAAAATTGTCGTGATAACTCACCAAAGTGAAACCTCCAAAGCTCGTTAGTGGGCAAACCACCGCTTTCACCACCAAAAATAAGCATACAACTGGGAAGTCGACACGCAGCGTGCCCGTGTAAAGGACCTGGACCTATTTTGTATTTTAATGCACACCACGTTGATGCTTGTGAGTCCCACCTCCAGCAATCACTACGTTCCTGAAGATCTGTCATACCACCATAGACGTACATTGAGTCGTTGTGCAAAACTGCCGAATGCTTGTGCCGGGCAGGTGGGCCTGTATCACACGGTGACAGCAAGTGCCACGATTCTGTGTCTGTTGAGGTAATTTACTCAAAATTAGACAAATGAATGAGAAGAAGCCTCAGATTCATTTGTTGTTCAATGAATCAATATACGCGTGCACTTTTAGGTCTGGGTTTGTTATCTGAGTTCCAATAAAGTCTCATCTCATAATTTGAAGGAGATTCAAAAATTTGGAGCTACAAGGCAAGACTATCGACACCAACAGGAGTAGTGTGATTTTTTTCGTAAACTCGTGAGGATTTTATAATTCTTCTCAGAAAACTGATGAGATTATTTGTGATGCGTTGATGATTTAATCTTTTGAGAGGATTGTACAGAAAGCTTGGCCACATGCAGCTTCACGTTATCGTAGATCCCATGTCTGTACCAAAATGCATAAAAAAACCTGGCTATCTTCACACGCTTTGGAAATGCTTCCTATCTCAATGAATCACAAACAAGATATTGGAAACTCGTCCACAAAAATATCCTTGACCAATAAATTTGATTCAAATGTTTTTTCATTCGAAGCGGTCGAGTAACTTTTTTTAAAATTCGTCAAAGTGAGATGAACGATTAAAATCATTTTACAAAAATTTCATTCGAATGTGTGCGAATGAAAACGAGATATTCCAGAATCATGTTCCAAGATTCAACGGGAGTGCAAAATATCGAGATTGATCATGCACTCTTTGCTTTCGTTCGATAAGAGATTGTGAATGAGAACATTGGAAACGACAAGATTGCAAAATTGAAAAATTAGGGTCGAATATGCTATCTTGGCTATTAGGGTAAAAAAAACTCACCGAAGTGAAAGGCCCACAGCTCGGAAGAGCTACCCCGTAGATCCTGATAACCGCCGTATATCAACATCTGTCCGCGGTGCACAAGTGCCGTGTGACCTCGCCTGCCTCTAGGAACTGCACATCCCTGCTGAGCTCTTATCTTTCTCCATGTGTTTGCCTGAAATGGCGAAAGGAAATGTTTGAGCTATCTATGTATGTACATACCATTTTGACTGAGTATTTTGTGGATCGACATCTAGAACTCCATTGCTCATCCAATCTGTTTTGATTTCATTTGAGATGGGCGTAATCAAAAATTGATATCTTTTTCTACATGAATCGTATCTAACATAAAATATGCGTACTGAGAAATGGAAACCACCCACCAATCCTCATTGCCCAGTACAAAAAGTCAGGGCATAAAAATTTTCTTCGGAAGTTCCGAATGCAATCATCCGACACATGAATGTATTGAAGTTCTTGAGGTAGAGATCTTGAAGTGAAGTATTAGTAAAGCAGATCGAGAAGTTTTCTCTTTTGGATTGGTGCCAATTTTTTTTACCAGGAAGGTGACTCCAGCGGGCTGAAACTGCAAGAAATTTCTGAAGATAAGAGCATTCCAACAGAAGTTTGGATGCTTTTATCTTGACTGATGACCGATCTGACTGATTGGACAATCGATGGCTTATTCAATCACCAACAGCCTGTTTTTGCAAGTATTAGCCTTTAAAATAGTTTAGAATCTCCATTGTCTCATCGTATCAGGAGTAATCACCACGATACATCTTTGATATAAAATATTGAAGAAACCACCATCTATTCTGAGGAGAACTACCAAGACTTGACAATACTCAAGACTTTTGGAAGAACTTTACCCATGATTTTTTACGCCAGGACTCATTCAAAGCAAAATCGAGTTCAAGCTAGCACGTGTCTACCTGACTAAAAATGAATATTGAATCCTTCGTGTGTGTAATCATTACCTTAACTGAATAGCACCACAACGGTGTCTCGGTACCCGCTGAAAAGCCGAGTTCACCACCAAAGACGTATAGGCAATCCTTGTAAGCGACTGCGCTGTGTTCCTGCAAGGCCGGCGGTCGTTCTCCCGAGGGACGTAACTCCTCCCATCTGCTATCACCTGCAACAACGATGAATCTCGTCTGTGAATAATGTACGCCTATGCAACCCAAAGACTCCCCTTTCGCTTTCTTTTTTAACATCAAAAGGTTTTTCCAACGACCTCGATTTCACTTTCATTCGCTCTTTCTCTACGTGCCCTTTTTTTCGTACGAAAATCTAATGCGTATGCGGGTAAATGAACTTGGAAACCATTCCTTTCGAGGATTCTCCATTATTCAGTTTCAGTGTTACATTGGATTGAATTGATTTTGTTACCGATTTCTGCACTGTAAATGTATCTGAAAATTTGCTCATCTGTATTTGATGAGTTAGAATTGTACGAGATATGGATATGGCCCACAAAATCTATGGACAACAATTTATAAGTGTTTTGAAAGAAGACTTTTATCAGCAAAATTTCCATGTAACGGCCTTATGTTGATTGCAGAATAACTCTTGGTGAAGTTTTGACCGCTCTTGCAATTTTGAAATTGATTACGAAATTCTAATATTCATTTTTTGCAAGCAAACTGCTCGAGATAAAAGGGTTTGTTTATGTCCAAACACTTGCAAAATGTAGGAATCCGTAATTATCCAGATAATAATACGTAGACAAATATCAATTTCGTAGTCACTTATTATTCCAGTGGAGGTGACTCTATGTATAACTTCGGAACTCAGAAATGTGAAGATTGAGGTGGTTATGAGTTATTTTAGAATGGATCTTCAAGCAAGAGCCCTACCACCAAAACCTCTGAAGCTGAACTTTTACTTTACTCTAGCTCCGTCGGAATAATAGGGAGTCGGTCCCAATCCACTGATTTGCAGTGAAATTCACTGAAAATCAGTGCATTTTCACTGCAAATCAGTGACTGGGAGTGATTTTCGATGATTCCAACGGAGAAAGTAGATATGAAATAACAATCTATGATCATCATTCAGCAATCTGAATACACTGGAGACGATTGATATAATTTTCTAAGACACTGAAGAGGAAGAATTAGTTGTTGAATTAGTCATAAAATAATGTTCGGAGGTAATTTCATGAATACCGTCAAATTGGGTAATTTTGGTACGAATTCGTTACTTTTTATTTTCTTTGGCTCCGCATTCTCAACATACATTGACAAAACCCACTTCCATTAGTGGTCAATCTCAAGCTTACAGTCTCAGCTTTCGATTGACGGGCTACAACGTTTATTTTGATGAGTTTGAACCGGAGCTGTTAGCAGTTGAAGAAGTGTACCAAAGTTAGACCCCGATGGGGCAACTTTGGTACACTTACAAGATATTTCAACTCTACCCACCATCATGTGAGTGAACTAATTTTAATCGTTCAAAAGTTTTATTTTAAGCTGTTTGAAACATTTTAAGACCTCGTAGACCATCACTCGACTCAAGATGAGATGAGAAGAAGCTGTCATAGGAAGTTGTACTGGAGTTACCCTATTCTCATGCTTCTTACGTAGAGTGGGGTAACTTTGGTACAATTTTTCATGGTTCTTTCCTCTGTTTTTCATTCATTAAAATTCCGAATGCTTCAAATACCTCAATGTAACGATAGTTTCTCCAATATGGTGATACATCTGGTCGAAATGTTAGCATTATCCATCCGTAGTTCGTTCCGGAACACTTCTTGCCAGGTACACTAACTGGACCACTCGCGTATCGCTGCTAAATCAGTCTTTTCGGAAAAAGCTTCAATAAACGAGTACAATCGTTCACGCGGGATCTCCGGTGGCTCAACACACTGTTCATGCGTGTGCCGAGAAGGGAGAATAGGTTTCAGAGCAATAGAATCGTTTACCTTGCCGAACACAGGTTTGAAAGTCATTTTTCACGGCTGTACCAAAGTTGCACTCACTGCCAATTTGACAGTATATTGAAAGTTAGGACCTTTCGATTCTATGAGAAATTGATGGTAGATTGGAACTCTGAGTCGTTTCTTCGAATCATTTTTCTTCTCATGGGCATTAAAACTTGTAAGGTCGGGGTCTGTTTCAAGCATCTGTGTTACAAAGAGAGTATCAACATTTTTTCGTTTTGGATGAGTCTGATCAGTTCTTTGGATTTATTCACGATTCAAAATGATTTCTATACATAATTGACCGAGAATCATCAATCATGAACGCATCATCAAGGAATTACTCATCAAGGACTATCAACTGTTTACTAATTGAATGCATGATTGCAGACAGATATTACTGCTACTATTTCGATTGGTACATTGGAAATAGAATACCTCAATCATGATGACCTCTACAATGCGCTATTGGATCATTGCCTGTTTGCTTGCATTAATTATTGCACCCATTTTCATATTTAATAACGAGGATAATTAATCTAGTTACACACGGAAAAATCATGACAAGTATATCAAATCATACGGGTTAAATGAATTAAAAAGTAAATCTATGCAAGACCTGTGTTGAATGGAATCAGATCGTCGTAGAAAATAGTTGTCAATTTTCGATAATAAAGGAGAAGCAAAAATTTTATGAACTACCCAAATACACCCGTGTGAAGAAGTGCTTTGCTCCGAAGTATGATAAAAACGTTTTCAAGAAAATTTAATGCCTCTTGAACAAAATTACCAATAATACCTCACTCCACCATCAATCTTTGACAGAGTATTATCAGCTAAGCGCATCGACCTCCAAAGAGTTAAAAAATCACTTCCAAGCACATCAGCAGCAGCATCGGTGCAAAATACACTACTAAAAGGTAAAAAAACCGGAAAAAGACTATAGACACGACAGTCGACAACCTCTGCCAAGTGAGTCAAAACGTGCTCGGAAACAATGAGACTCGTCTTCGTATACCTTAAATACCGCTACACAGAGCCTATACAAAGCTTTTGTAAAGTATGCTGACACCACAATATATAAAGTATAAAGATTCGCTCACAAAGATAATACTCGAGGACGACGACAAACGCTTGACTTCAAACTGTAACAAGATTTTCTGCAAACCATCAAGAATCGATCGATGCCATTTTTGCAATTCAATATACTGTACATTGGTGACCCATAACGAGAGTACAGCTGATTCTCGTGATGTGAAACAGGGTGACCTCGTTGTCGTTGGTCTCTAGAAGAATTTTAGTATTTCTCTGGCACTGGTGCAGTAAAATAGACCCCGGGGATAGAACAGGACACATGCATCTCGAACTGAATGGATGTACTCCAGTTGGCGAACGTTTGGAAATACGATGGCTTCCTGCTGTTACGTGTTATGTATAGAAGAAAGGAAATGCTGGGGGCTGGGGCGTAAATGCGTTCTTGGCACGAAATTATTTTGAGAATTTTCTGTTTTGAAATTAGACGAGATGGTAGCAGTGAGGAATGCTTTTGACGATGACGAAATTCTGCCAGAATTTGAAAAATGGAAAGTGGGTCTGTGAGTCTTATGAAAAAAATTTCTTCAATGTGAAATTGTTGACACCGATTCAAACGAGAATGGAATAAACATCAGAATCCATGATAATTTGCTGAAACTAGAAAGGAATAAAAATTGATATTCTGCGTGATGCCAAGTACTGGATATAATGTTGAAAACTGTTTTACGATCATCCGTTTCCAATAAAAAGTTATAGAAATATAGATACAGAAATATATATAATTTTCTCCAGTCACGGACAGTCACCTTGAACATCTCCGCTGCTCTTTCCATTTTCTGTGCAAATCGTCTCGCAAAAAAGAAGCTCACGATACTTTCAAGTTAACGCTATATACTTTCTTCGAAATCTCACAATTTTACAAAGTTACAGCATACGAATGACAAAATATTCAAGAACTTCCGTCAAGATGGGTCGCTTGAAGATAAAAAGAAAGTGAAAAATAAATTTTGCGTTCAACCATTTATCTACATTCTGTGGATTACTGTACCGTACAAAACATTTTTTCAAATATTGAAAGTGCTTCTGGATCGAACATTTTGGAAAAATCTTCCTCTTTCGTAGTTACGGTATATCAATGCTGAAAGAGTATCATCAAGGGAATTAGCATGAAATTGGAGAAAATGCAACGATGTTAGAGGTTAAATCGTAATTATTTTGAAGGCGACGGAACAATGACAAGAAACTTTTTGTACAAACATATTGGCACAAAATGTACAGAATTATTGTACTACAAGACGGTGTACACGAAATAATCTAGACGATTCAAAAAAAAATTGTGTAAACAAATCTGATCTAATAAATTGTCGTAACCAAATCACTTCTTCTTCTTATTCTTCTGCTTCTTTCTGACACATCCACAAATATGTCCACGTTTATTTTTACCCTTAGAGCTGCCTTTTGCGTTCTTTTTGCCTTTCATTTTTGATTTGGAGTGTTTGACTTTTGGACAATAACCGCAACCACCGGTACAATCTTTGCAATCGCAACAACTTGGTCTTTCCGGTACCTCTGCAACGTCGGTCATGTAATATTGCCCATCTCCACCTTTCTTTATCAGACCAAATTCTTCAAAGCGTTTCAAAATTAGGGGCAGCTGCGGGACGAGAAATTATTCAGTTTTTATATCAAATGTAACTCATCGCCTGAGAATTTGAGAATGAATTGTGGAAAACTAATAATTCAACAAAAAATTACTGTACTTTTTCACTGTACGGTGACGAAATAAATATTCAACTATCAGTTAAGTTTGTTTATTGAAAATCAGATCAGTTTTAGAAACAGTTTTTACTCTTAAATAGCTTTCCCAATCCTCATTATTCAATAGTAAGAATAGATATGTGATTGGTAGTTTGACTCTTACCTGAACTTTTATAGCATTTCTCACTATCTTCCGATTTATCAAGATATATTTCAGAATCTCTCGATCTGATACCTTGCTGAGTTCTATCATAGCTTCAATTAGGCTGCGCAAATCAATATTTCCACTAACGGAATTTCTATGCATTGTTTTGAAGCATAACAGAGTGTGTTCTACATAACCTCGGCACTCGACTGATACTTATGTGATGTGATTTCAAGCTATTTTCTCATGCAAATTTCTGATTCAAATGGATCCAAATCGACAGTAGGTGAAACGCTAGCTCGAAAACTTCCCTGGTTCACTTTAAATTTACAGATTTGCCAAAAAAGATTTATTTTTATTTAGATACTATTCAAGATTAACCCATCGTTGAGAGCTGAAAAACAGCCACTGTTGAATGGGGCAACTATAACCAATTTGATCGACGGATTCAAACCGGTTGGAAAAGAAACAAAATCGTCTGCTGCTCATTCGAGTGAACTGATCACTAGAAATTTTCCAGTGAGCTTTGAGATAATAAATATTGCATCTCTTGAACGAGGAACAAAAATGTATTCAATGACTATTGAATGATAGGTCCACATCATGAATACTCGTTCATTCAATGTAACTGAGGAAAGATTTTTGATACAAATTAATTATATCCTCAAAGTGAGATGTTACGAATCTGTATTATATAACTGTGATTATCTATGATATGCAGGTATTTGCCAGGAGTATTCTATATCACATAAGATCAAATCAACCATCAATTCGATGAATATTCAAACGTCTTTTTCTGATAAAAACAGAAGGTTTATTCGATTATAGAGGCCTGGCCGATCTGGTCAGCCTAGCCGTCTCAGCCTGGCCTGGCCTGACCGAACGCGCGTTCGGCGGAGTTTGGCGTGGCCGAGTCAGACCAGCCCTCACCCCTCATATGTGCTCAGCTATAATTTTTGTTGATAAAAATGTTGCCGAGTGCTCATTCCTATTCATCATGTGGAATCGGGCTGACGTCAATACACACGAAATTGAGTTCCTCAAACTATTTACATTGAGGTAAATTGGGATCAAGCATCAGCTGAGGGGAGGGCAGCTGATCGGGCCTGGCCATGCCGAACCAAGTCCGAACGCTCGTTCGGGCAGGTCAGATCATCAGGGCAGCCATGCCGATTACGCCGGCCAGGCCTCCATAATCGAATAAACCTGAAAAATCTATTACTCGGAGTCAATGGATACTTTCCGAACGATTGCAGGAGTACTCACAACATTTTCATTTGTTTGCATGAATAATGCAACTTGGTAAATCCTCGAATATGAAATTACTAGAATTCGACACGCGCGCAAGCGCGCTGATTGTTCATTCTTGATGGGTTGAAAATCAAAATCGAATAATAGGAAAATATTGAACTCGCAATAAAATGAGTTTGTTGAGCCAAGCCAAAGCGTTACTTTTTTTGCTAAGACGAACATGGTGTGTGACAGCTTGAAACAGATTTCTTGGAGAAATAAATTTACGTTTCAACCTGATAGTTAAATTACAATTTTCAACTTGACTACTGTTTACATCAACTTCAACTTGTTTTCGTTTTTTAAAAGTTTATATCATTCAATGTATAATGTATTCTATGAGACGCCAGTTCATCTTGAGATGTTTTAAAGCTATGGAATTTTCTACTAATATCTTTCGAAGGATCAGGAATGGACATTGAAAAAGATGGTTGATACTTGATTGAAGTTTCAAGATAAACAATAAATCAGGTCATCAACAGAGCATTTGATTCTGAAATTTTTGACTGCAAAAACATACTTGCTTTATTTCTGATTTGAAAATGATACTGCTTTAGGCGCTTTCTTCATTGTTGCTGATTTTGTCTTGATAATTATCAGTATACAATGTATAACCTTACATTTTTTGTTGATACTGAGGCTCAGGTCTATTGATTTTTTTTTATGAATTTACAAACAACAACAACAATCGCGCACCCTGGAAAACAAATACATTTTCGAGATGCGAGCTATCGCAAGTTGCGATACTACTAACTTCTCGATCGTACTGCGGATTAATAGAAGGGATTGCTCAGCATCACTCTGATCAGACCGAATGTATGTTACCGAATAAATCAGACATTCCCCTCGAAATCATCCATGGACAGAAAATCGAATTCATCGAGATTTCTACAGAAAATATACCACAAATTTCACCGATAGAAGTAACAAGAATTCCAAGAGGGCGAAAAAGCTAGCAAATCGACAATTCATGAGAATTCTTTATTCATCAAACGAGAAGATTGAGTTTCCGCGTCTGAGCAATTTGTCTTTTTCTTTCTCGCCCTACATCCCAGGGTCTATCAATGATGTATTGTAACGGCCTATTCTCTGGCTGATCTCGATAAATCGAAAATAGAATGAATCCTGTGCGTAGGTGACTATATGACCATCCTTATCCTTTGGTAAGATCAAACAAATGAAAATCGCTTTGTCGGCACAGTGGAGTGAGAACAAGATGTCCCTTTTCTCAGATATGTGTGAATGTCTGCCGCGGTGTCGTACCAGATTCAAACCCAATCATGCTGGTCGTGTAGTAGCTCCCCCAATACGAATAAATCACCGTGCAGCTCACGTAAAAATAGACACCCTCTTGGGTATTAGACACCCCTACTCGTAATCAGCTTATATGTGTAAAAGACGAAGAATCTTCATACTTTCACACTAGACCTGAGTGAATCGTTTTGATCTGATTGAAGATCTAAATCATCACGCCTATTCAATGGACAGGGTATGACGTGAGATTAATGTGACATCGGATAATCATCTGAGTCTGGCCCTTATAACGAATCTGAAGATCTCACATCTGCACATCAATCTAAATAGAAGAAAATATTGGTTTAAATGGAAAATTGAGCAAAAAATTTGCTGTGCCAAAAACAACCCTTTCTCTTTAGAGAAAGCAAAAACATACTTCTTCTGGGGTATCAACAGGTAATTCTGTCGGGAAAATGATCTATGATCTAAATTGAACGATATGAGCTTTGCCTGAAAATTTGTGACGTTTCGAAAGGCATCTAACAGATGAAACCAATTACACCCAAAAAAGTTTGAATCGATCCAAATCCAGTGAGTCTTATTTTAGTTGGCTTTGTGAATTTGGTCATTTCTTCCTTTGGTAAGAAGAGTTTCAACCTTTACTCAAGGTTACTTTGCGGTATCCCAACAAAGACATCGAATCTGAACAATTCCATCTTCTTCCAATCATATGAGTAATTCCGTGGAAACTTTGAAATAACGTGTGCTTGCTTGTATCAACGCTTGAAATTTTTGGCAAAAAATCGTACATGTCATTTTCGACGTTTCGATTAAAAAAATTATCATCGTGAAAGGAATCAAAATGTTAGTTCCGTGTGTAATGTGCTTTTTTCCGGAAATTGCAAGTGTGGAATGCCACGGCGAGGCTTGTTAGGGATTGGGACGGGCAAATACATACATCAAATATAATGGCATAAAGCACCAAACCCTACTGGAATAAAAGCCCAAACACCACTTTTTGTGTGCATAATGAGCACGTACATGCATTTTGTGACGCAATTTTGCATGAAATTTCTCCCACTCACGAGGAGCACCCAAGGGTTGTGGGCCACGGATTTGGTTGAAACTCTGGAGATAGTCTCCTTTTGCCACTAAAAGCTGAAACCCAGAGCCACACTTGCAAATGCCCAACCGTTTTCAAGCTATAGCCTATGACATCAACATTGCCCATATGGGCCTATGTCCAAAAAAGATATACATAGATATACTCGTAATGCTAATGTTATGAGCTGCAGCTCGGAAACGGTTGGGCATTTGCAATTGCGGCTCTGGGTTTCATCTTTTGGCGGTAAAAGGAGACTATCCCGAGAATTTCAGCCAAATCCGTGTTCTACAACCCCTGGGTGTTTCTCGTCAGTTCTCCTCGATTACAGTGAATTTGCCTAATTCCAGGTCTTCCAGCGCCAATTTTTTCTTTAAAAAAATCGTCAGCCACAACTTCTCTATACCTCGAAGTATCAACTAACAATTGTTGATTCTTTATGCACTTTTAGCAATATGTATCGGGTAATTTCTCTTTTTCATCATTGAAGAAAGCTTCCATAAGTTGTATGTGAGTAATGTATTGATATTGTTTTTGCCTGCAGGCAGAATAAAACGTTTATCTATCTATCTATCTAACTATTCGCAAAGTACTTTTCGGCGAAAATCTACTTTTGCTGAATTTTTTGGCCAGTTCCGTGCCCCACTTGTATGATCCTTGAGCGCAAGACTACGCGGAGGCCTTAGTCAGTTTTCTCATGTATCTGATGGCCAGATGAAACCCCCGAACCCCAAGACTGTAGCTTGAACCGTTTGACCGTGAGATGAATTTTAGTGGCAAATGTCAGGGTTCCGTGCCCAACTTAGTACTCAAATTGTCAGTTTTTCCTGAACCTTCCAAAGTGAGATTTGGCGTTGGCACATTTTCGATCTCTAAATATTGAAGTTGCAACGGAACTACTCGTGTATCAACAAACAAGGGAATAAATGATAATGACATTCCTTGCCAAGTATTTTCAAAAAACCTCATTGGAGAAAGAAGATATTCAGAACGTATTCCATCCACAGTCTGAATCGAACATTCCAACACCTCCATCTCATCTTCTAAATAATTCCGAACCAAGATAAGTTCGTTGAAAGCTCTCCAACCGTCGAATCTCTTCATCCTTCACAAGTTTCCTCACAGAAAGTCGAAAGTATCTAACGTACATACATGTAGGTTGAAATCTCTCGAGGTGCGCTAATCCGAGAATAAGCTCAAGGGAGCTGCTGCAGCAGCAGCAGCATCATCCAAGTCTATATAATGGTATAGATAACATATAGACATCAAACTAAAAGCTCAACTCACCAAGACTATAACGCCAGAGATCTTTGAGGGGTAGATTGCCATTGCGCCCACCTAACAGGTATACGTGTCCGGCAAGTAGAGTTGCGCTGTGCTTACTTCTGGACGGTGGTGCTGGTCCGTTTTCCGCACCGGCCGACGTAACTGAGCTCCACATCCTTTGCCGGATCAGCTGAAATTTCAGACGGTTTGTTATAAGGTATATCCAAGTTTAATTGACTTCCAGCAGACGGACAGTTATACAAAGGGATAGTATTTTATTGGTTCATTGAGGGTCGTGATGTGTTGTTGAATAGGGGTGAAAAGGGGGGCTGAGATTTGTATGTATTGAGACGATTTGATATTGATTGACGTCATTGAGATTATATTCCGATTGAGGGGTACGATCATTCACATAATTATGATGGCGATAAGAAGTCTTTTGTAATAGGGTGATTTTTTATGAGGACGCAGTTTCCATATTAGGGCATTAATATGGTGTAACTGTAAGGAAAGGTTTTTCAGTCCATACGTTGACGCGTTTCTTTCACTGCGATGGGCCTCACCGAACTCTTTTTGCGGTAGTAAACGAAATCTCGTCAAATGGGCCCTACCGTTGGGGCCCATCGTACACAGGAGTCGAACGCGATTTTCGCCACCGCAGTGAACGTGATGAGAATGTTATTCGCCTCAAAGTACTTGCACAATGATAAGAACAAAAAATTAGCCAAACATATAGACACAAACAATTTTACTCGCATTCGAAAATGAGAATTGGAATCTGACATGGATAATTCAACGTAATCGATAAATACTCGGTCGCAGGAATAATTTAAGTAGATCAACACTACGATTGGTCAGACGGAAATTCTCAAACTCTTCTCATTTGGTCGGATTTCATACGAAAGATCCTCATCGATGATTACTGTGATATTATTCAGTTGTGTCACAATCAATTCCTTTGAAAATTGGTTTAGTGATGAGAAACTTTGCTCAAGAGAGAAAGCTCATTTCATTTCATAGTCTCATCATCAAAAAGTCTTTCACATGTTCTCATAGGGCGCAATTTTGACGATAAGACCTCAGATCAGTTTCAATTATCAATATTACACCCTGCGACCAGGGAAAAGATGAAAACAGGGAATCTTTTCGACTGTACATACTAAAAATAACAATGGTCTGTCATAAATCGACGGTTCGCATCGCAAAACTGACAGCTAACGTTTTTTTATGCCGTTGGATAATCTGATCGTCTCTGACTAGTTTCGCTCATTCCGTATTGAGATGAAGCTAATTTAAGTTGAGGAAGTTCAAAGTAATACATTTATTACTGAGAATGCAACTGATGTTGCGCTCGTTCACGCGAATGCTTTATAGAGCAAAACTTTGAGATGCTCATCACATTATGATAAAATTAATCTCTCTGACTTGGCAAATGGATTCTCAAAGTTTTAATCAAATTTTCTCCGTGCATCGTTATTCTAATCTCCGCGAGGGAATTCTATGTCTCTCCAAAGTTTTTGTTCTGTCTCTATCGCAAGTTTGACTGTTGATTCCATCTCCCTCTAAGACAATGAGCTAAGATTAAAGAAAAAAAACTGTCTTCAATATGAAAAAGAGTTGTCGTAAAATAATTTTTACAATTGAAAAACTAGTCACACTTTCTTGTGGGATCAAATGATTAAATCCTCGGCTATTCATAGTACATCGTAGCATCTGTATTCATCTCAGAAGAATAATATTATTGAAAATATGTGGCTCTTTTAAGTGTGGAATCAAATGATTAAATTTTCGGCTATCAATAGTGGATCGCATCATCTTCATCTCAGAAAAAATAATATTGAAAATTTTGAGATGTTCAAAATCTTTACACTAATGTAAAAAAATCAAGTCGAACTCATCTAAAAAAATCAATGACCTTGCCATGGTCTCAGTATCTGTCATCATAAAGGTCATCGACCTCGCACTTCAAATCTCAAGTTTTCGTATCAAGATATAGGTAGGCATGTATGTATGTCATGAGCAATTATTATTAAACACCTGCAAGATTATATGCCTATATCTACACATGTATAGAAGACCAACTTCTCGAGTTTCACGATCGAGTTAAGGGATGCGAAGCGCACATCCATAGGTTAGAGGGGCGAAACAGGAGAAAGACGACGACGAAGCACGGGATAATTAAGAGAACTCGACCGAACACCCAATAAGCGCAGCCAGCGTTATAACAGTACAGTAGCAGCTACTGAGAGTGAGAGCTTGAACTAGAGTACGACGAGTTCGTGTACAGGGTTCACTCAAGCGTGGCTGAGAGAAACCTTATCCCCGAGTGACCTTCTCTCGCGACTTGAAGGCAGCTCAGAATCTTGTGCAGTACATAAGGACGTCCTAGCCTAATGATAAGATCAGCGGATTCTTGGGTTGGTTTACACGCAGTCTTGACATGCATAAAAGTAATCGGTGTTTGATTTGAGTAGTTATCGACTTGAACAAAGTTTTGAGTTGAATTGTAATCATAAACTGCAGATGATTCCCAGTATATCCTTAGAGCATGGCCGAAATTCAATCGATCCATTAGATATCCGTGCCAAAAGATGAATCAAAAATCTCCCCCCCCGTCCCCTACAGATTCTGAAATTCTGCACATAAAAGCAAAATATGAATCCAACATTAGCTTCCCCGATCATTCTTTTATAGCATCAAATCTTTCCACGTTATTCGTAATACTGAGTATGAGCCTGCAAGTTCGTAATGTCAATATTTGAAATTTCTGTATAATGGAGTAAAAACAAGGGATTATTCATGAAGTGTAAAATATTTCACGTTTTGTCATCTGCTTGTTAAGATTTCAAATAATTAATCATTATTGAGTACCAAGTAAGCGATCGTGGTCACAGGTGAGTTCAAAGATCTATCTACGACTCGACTCTTACTCCATGCATCGGCCATCGTCCAGTCGAAATGTGTTCCGAACGAAATGAAAATTTAAGAACATTTATGCATGTCAATGGCGACCACAAAGGTAGTAAGATTTCCATTCAGGGGTACGTCAATACTAAGTCAATTAGTGCAATGACTCCAAAACTTTATTTGATTTTTATTCTTGAAGGATTGGTAATTTTATAAAATGAGCTAGTCAGTGAGACTCCAGGGGGATAGAAAACAAGGTTCCAGTTGAAAGAGATTGATTTCTCAGGTGAGATCGGGTTGTAATTCTGATAAAATCTCCGGATTCAACATCCAAAATCAATTGAAAATATACGAGAAAAAGACCAGCTCTCTCAGAATAGAATCTAAGAAAAGACCTTTCTAGACCCGAGAATTTTTTCAATACTATTTTTTGATTCTTAAGTCTAATCGTGATTTTCTGTGGGTCAATTTGATCCACAGTGTAAGAACGTTCCCGAATGAAAAAGATTTCGTTCCTCCAGAATTTGAAGTCAAAATCGAAAAACAGATCATCTGAATGAATATCTTGACATAAAAATTTCGGGTAAAATGAACTACAAAGTAATTCCTGGTCATTGGCATCAAAAATTTTCTTCTCGTGAGAACAACAAATGCTCTCATGTTTTTCATGATTTGTAATTACTACGAAACATCCCTGCAGTGAGAAGGAGTCTGACCATTGGAGTATCGTGCATGAACTATCTTATTCACTCCCTACTCGATCGATCATCGTCATTGATTATCATGAAATATTTTCGTAAGCAGACATCTCGACAGAAAACAGAATATTCCACTCAAATTCACAGGGAAATGAGCATTGAATAGGAACAAAATCAAAAACAGCCAGATCCATCAAAATGAACATAATCGATCGAAATAAAGAAGAAAAATCCACATTGGCGTATTTGAACACAAACAAAGAAAGTTCCAGCATACATCAAAAGTACATCGGACCCATGTCGCGCAACAGATTACAACTCAAGCCCTGAACAATTTTACCGCAGCAATCAATCTTCGTACTCGCAAGCATCCTGTAGATATGCCACACCATATACCCATCAGATATACATACACGAAACAACGCTAAAGCACACGAGTCATATCGCAAAGCCATTCATCAGCCACCTGTCGCGGGTATGCCCATATATACTTCACTTCTATCTCGTACTTCAGCATCACACAACATCATGCACCACCATGTTTACTCGTCCTTTCCTGAGAAAGGGAGACATGCATCTACACCCTTTTGTAATACATCTATAGATATAACATGGATATAACCTATAAACTTGAAGATATCCTATGCAGCCTAGAATGCCTACTCGATCTCTGGTGATGGTATCTCGTAGCATATCGTTGACGATGTGGATGCCGATGGTATAATAGAGTGGTGGTCGGTTGAAGCTGCACCTGAACCCTCTATGCCATTACGAGTTTGTGGTTTGGTGTGCAAATGTGGGATATAGACAAGTGGACTTTCGAGAACATTATACATACGGAGAGCTTGACTGAGGGATGATGTGGGATAGGGAAAAGTGAGGGTATATCCGGTAGCTTGGAGAGAGAGATAGAGTCGATAGAATTTCAGATGATGCAAGGGTGGATCGGGTTCCCGAAGGACTTTTGTGAACCGCTGTCGCTTCTGTGAGGCGTTCTGGAATGTATTCATGAGTAGGGTTCTACTGGGTTTTGACGCTTGCATGGAAAGCTTCATGTTCATGGTCGTAATGGCTTAGGAGATCGTTGAAATTGTCGTATCTTGGAGTTGGTTCCTGATTTGATATTTTTTATTTTTTATCTGAGCCAAGAAAGTTTCAAAGCTTGAATTTTTATATTGAGGTAAATTGAGGGATCTGACTGCAAACTCCAAATTCCTGTTCATTCGGGATGCTATAACAGACGATAACCGATTTAATGAATAATTTTCAGTTGAGTCTACTTCAAAGATAAATGAACGCTCCCAAACCATAATAGTAATTAAAAATTCGAGTCCTTATGAAACAATTTGTTGTAGTAGGTGGCCTTTGTTCAGAACCATTCAAATCAAATTATTGAGGGTTAGAGCTCATTGGTATAATTTTATAGTGATAATCATTTTACTACAAAAATGCGCCCCCTATAGAACCAGATACAAAAACCCTTAAGGCTCTTGTGAAACTCTTGAACTAATTTGTAATGCTCTGGCCCGAGACTACACTACCGGTCAAAAGATCGTGTACACCTGAAAAACAAAAGTTCGATTCTGATCACTCAGTTGCTCGGATCTCCTTTGTCCAAAACGACTCTACTTCAATTCATTTTGTAGCTTTTTTCAAGTTCTTCAAGATCCTTTTAGAATTTCTTCCACGCAGACCAATAGATTTTTGCAGAATCACTCTGAAGCCTAGTAAAATTTTATAAAAATCGGGTCAATACGCAAACCCTTGCAAGTTTGTCGGGAAACAATGGATTGAGATGATTTGAAAAGCATCTGAAAGTAGATGTCAAGAGCTTCAATACCCGTTCTTGGAAATGCTTCTAGGTTACTCCTTGTCTGAGCTGTGACTGTTTTTGTAAGCGATGATTTTTCTCGATAAGAATGAACCAGTCATTGAGAAATCATGAATGAACTCATATTTAAATTGGTATAAGCACTGTTCTTGATTTCTTCCACCAACAATACGGGGAAAAATCAAAGAAATATCACCATGCATCCGATTTCCTCACCTTTCTTGAGAAAAATCTCTCCTCACGAAAACAGTCACGGCTCGGACCAAGAATAACCTACAATAACTTCCAAGTTTGGATATTGGAATTCTTGACTTCTACTTTCAGATGCTTTTTGAATCATCTCAATCCAGTGATTTGCGTCAGACTTGCAGAGGTTTGCGTATTGACCCGATTTTTATAAAATTTCACAAAGCTTCAGATTGACTTTACAAGAATCTATCAAGCTGCGCAAGAACAATTCCCAAAAAATCTTGAAGTTCTTGACAAAAGCTACGAAATGAGTTGAAGTAGAGTAGTTTTGAACCAAGGAGATTCGAAAAGTCGAGTGATCAAAATCGAACTTTTGTTTTTCAGGTGTACACAAACTTTCGACCGACCGGTAGTATACGTGAGTAATCACTTAGTAACGAGTGTTCCAGATTACAGAATTCTTTGAAAGTTATGAATTATTTGTATTTGTTCTTTGATTATAGAAATAGAATTTTTCAGAAAAGTTTGATTTTTTGTATTCTGTTTTGTTGGGATCAGAAGATTTCGACCAATTTTGATGAGCGAGTGAGGAATCGAATCGTCGATTTAATATCTCTCACAAGAGGGGACCACTGGGTCTGGGTCGCCAATCTCGTCCAAGACTTTTTTACAGTTTTGTATCATCGAAAAGATTAAGAATCCAGAAAAATCCCGTCAAATGGGCCCTCTGTCCGAAGTTACAGCCTACGACATTAGCATTGTCCATACAAGCCCATGTTGAGAAGTGATATATATAAATATACTGACAACCTAACGGTTTTGCTTGTAGCTCTGGACAGAAGGCCCATTTGACGGAGTGGCTCTAGATTCTTCATATTCTAGATGATACAAAACTGTGAAAAAATTTTGGGGATGATTGGCGATCCAGACCCCGTGCCCCCCCCCCCTTGTCAGTCTCGCATTAAGAGCTGACACAATTTGTGCCTCTATTACTCTTTATGTGACCAGAAATACATTTCGCGGATCTAAATCTACTATAAAACCATGGATGACTCTACTGTTGTTACATACTGTTGTAAATATGTGTTTCGGTCCGATTCCTCCGTTGGCCTCGTTAGGACAACGGCGGAGGAATCTGTTGTTGACACTGTATGATTAGTATGAAAATTTGAAGGGAACTGGATTTGAAAAGTGTGAACATTGCCCCTATATGAAAGGAAGAATGAATAAGGATGAGAAATTTCCCAGGTTAGCTATGACATCATACATTGTGTGATGTAGTGCTTTACAGTCTGAAACGAGACTATTGTTATTACAAGTCATACGAATGACAAATAGAATTTATCACCACCATCTCTGATATCCTATTTTCATAAAAGTCAATTTGAAGCAGAACAGCTGTGAATCATGGACAATCCCAAAATTGTGCCACAAAATCATGAACCAAAATCCATGGAATGATAACCAATTGAACAAAATATTACTATTATCTGAAATTTAGTGGTAAGATGTTGGGAAAATCTCAGTGATTCGTTCATGCCGAACATGGAAATTCCTATAGAACTGAAACGAGTCTGAAAAGTCTACTGAATTTACAGGTCACTGAAATCTCTTGTTGGTATTGAAACAAATTTTCCTCGCTACAAACGATAGTACCATGATACCGAGATATGAATCAAACTGAATAATTCTGCAAGCCAATGGAGTGCAAAACTGGTAAAAAAAAAAAGACCAAAATCCAACAGCAGATCCGGGGCTATCGGTGCGCAAAACTAGACCGACGCTTTCGTTACCAACCCACACACACCAGTACAACCAAATTTCCATACAACCATTGAACCAGCTGAGCCAGCTTGGCAACGCACACTCACACACAGACACTCACATACAAAGAGATAGAATCAGGGCAAAAAGTCCACTCCTCTGCCACACTACATAAATTCATTTCATTTGGCGGCTAGCCCAATGTAGTACCTATCGCACCCTATCTTCACCTCACACACACATACAACGAAAACTCGAGCAAGAAAAGCAAACTCGTATTCCTGCGAATAGCAGCTTCAGAATCACCAACGGACAAAATGCACGCGCCGCACGGAATCTCATTTACACTGCAGCAGCTACTTACCCTATCCAGTTGGTAGCTTTCAGCGTAAATTCATAATTCATGCACCTTATCCGTACTCACGCGCTCCACAAAACTCGACATTACACATACCAAGCAGGAACCAAGAAACAGCGATTCTATACACGCGAGTAAGTAGAGAAAGGGCCTCAACGGATGCGGAAAGCTCCTCTCATAACCCCCGTAGTAAATGTATGGCACATTCGGTACATACAGCTTTCAGAGCTTGCAAGCACCTTTTAACTGGCTTATTCGAACCTACTCGCGCGTATTTTCTGTGAGCATGTGCGTGTGCGTGTGTGTGTTTGTTGGAGTGTATGGTGTTATTTTTAAAGTTGTATGGATATCTCGTTAGTAGACGAGCGACTCGTGACCCACATGAAGTGTAGAGGGTGGCGATTAATCGCAGCTTTTCCCTTTTCTCGCGAGTTGGAAAATCGTCTCTAGCGAAGCAAAATATAAGAGCTTATGTTGGTAGTGTAGTGAGAGGGCAAAATGGGCTTTGATCGTTTTGGAGATGGCGGAAGGAGAGGGATGGGAGGGGGGTTCTCGAGGGCTCAGTTTAGAGCTCTTTGAGACTTTTTGAGGGTAACTTTTTTGGTATGAGAAATGTGTGATTGAGCTGGGAGTATAAGTATGTGTGAGGTGAGATTGCAAAGAGATGAGGTTCGTTCTGCGATAGGCGAGGCAGAGATGATCCAGTCTGTCGGATGCGCGACGAGAGATGCTGATTCTGTGGTTTTCTGAGATTTTCTCACGAGTGAAGAGTTTCTCGGTTTTAGAGGTGAATCGTCGTCGGCGTTATGCGCTTGGAAAATTCAGATAACTGGATAGCTTGGTAATCTCTGCTGCAGTCCCGAGATTTATTACGATCTGAATCAATATTTTCTCAAGGGATGTGTGTTTGCAGTGTGCAGAATCTGATTTTAGCTGATAATCACATAATTATGCTCGTGTATTTGTGAATGAGAGCATCCAGTTATCGCGAGTGCTTTGACTGAATAAACAAATGAAATTATAAGATCTATGGGATATGGAAAGTTCCCTGAAAATTCAATCAATTCTGAGCTCGTATATACTCAAAAAAATTTTGAAATCCACCCAACAACTCTCAAGCATTTTGCATGAGAATTAGGCATCTTATCTTTAGCTAAATGGCAAGAAAATTCCTTGAGCTGTAACTCCTACCGATACTCCTTATTTTTGAATTTAAGTATCGAATTTTCATCACAAACAGAAGCTAAGTGATACGTCTTCATGATTTACGCTACATTTTTCTTGATTATGGCAAAATTTAACTATAAGTCTGGAATTTCGAAAGAGTTGATCAATAAGGTTGATTCTCCTCTTCGAACTTTCAAATACTATTGCAAGAATATTAACCTTATGACGTTTCTAAGTATAAGGTGAGTGTACCCTACTTGCCTCCTCATATGCTGATCTCACAAATGGGCACTCGTTGACCGTGCCTCAAATTTCTTTCACATTTGTTTTGTTGAAATATGAGGAAAATAAGTGATTTGAATCGATGCTGAATGATTTCTCCGTGTTCCGGAAGATTTGAAATGCGTTTTCCATTTTTCGTTTTGGCGCAACTAGGAAATCACCGAAGAAATTGCGTTTCGTAAAATCGGTGGTAAAATTTTTTGGTTCGATCGATTTCCAGTTCCTCGTTCCCAATCTTTTAGAAATCCCTCTTTAGAATAGCTAAATCGGCGAAATAAGGAGATCGTCTGCAAAACATGAAGGCCAAAACTGATGTGTATCCAACATGCCTTTCATGTGGCTATCTTAAAAGGGTTTGCATAATAATCTTTTTCGCCACTCAGAACGTGTTATCACATAAAAATCAGCAGGTAACAATGATGTGAGTCAATGGAAAAGCTTAAAGTGTGGTAGCTCGGATATTGAAATGATTCCATGCATTACATTGCCGATTCACATTCTTAAAAGGATGTGGGAATGTGGTTTGCCTTTCCCGAATTCGCAAAAAATAGTTTTCGGGAAAGTCGTGATAGCTTGGCTCTAGTTGGTCATAATTCAATTTTGAGACAAGCCTCAATTTGAACTGAAGTGCGTTGGAAAATATTCAAGTGGACTTAAACTGTTGGCAAAACATTCAAAAGACTGATAAGAGCCAATCTAAGGCAATCTATGAATAAAGCTAATCATTTAGCAACATCGCTCTCGTTATCAACAGTCCCAATCCTGATTTTAAGCTAAATCACTAATTAGTCAAGTCTTACGTCTTGGCTAAACTGATAATCTTGATCGTTATTCCGGTAAGAAATAGATCAAATTTCTCAGTATAATATTTTAAGAAAATTCTATTGTTCAACGAGACTAAAGTAAGGACCATAAAATGAATTTACGACTTCAGATGTAGCGTTGAGATCCGGTGCACGCGATTATATTACAGAGTGGCACGCGAGATTTTAGAAAACCCCTGAAATCGTTCCCCGAGTGAGTAATAGGATGATTATGCTTCATAACTTTTGTGACTAGTCATAATGCACAACGATTGTGTCAATGATATCTATGTCAAAGTCATGATTGCGTGTATTATGAAATATACCATGAAGGTAGAGAGAGCCATTGTAAAGTTGAAGTTTTGAATTTTTATTGCTTTCGCTTGGAATTTGTGTGTAGTGACCATTCGTTACTTCTTTTCACCATTTTACTGCAATTTTTGGATTATCTTGAATGTGCACGAATTTTTGCCATGACAGAATATCTAAAATTTATTGATTACAGATTTTTTCACGAAAATGGCTATAAACAAGACAAAACGGATCCTCCTGAAAACGAGCGATTTGTACAGCCTTTCGTGAATTGGATCACATGAAAAATATTCAGATGAAAAACTGAGAGAGATGGCCTTGCTTTATAACTTCTTATCTATTCATTCATTGGATATGGAGGAAATTTGGATTTTCGGTATTATTTCGTGTCTCGTATCGAGAGTTTATTAGAAAAAACATCAGAATCATCAAATGAATTATTGATGACAAATAAAATCTTATTTGTGACACACTGCGCGTGAAGGTCTTCTCGTATGGATTTACCACGATACTTTGAAACAGAAGCTAAATTTCGCACACCCATGACATTTCCAACCTTCACCTCCACCTCGGTCCTGGAAAAGTCACTCTGTATGCGAAATCAACTTTCATGCTCTCGTATTGCCATATACATTTTCCTTGATAGACGATTCACGGACGGAAGAGTCCATAAGGAAATCTACGTAAAAATTATGTTGGTTCCATTCAGATTTTGCCGTGGTATCGTATGAATCTTTGGTTTGATCAACTGACATTTCTGAAACACAACCTCATTGATACCTTCCCCATATCTGTGAAAAAACAACCACATGTAAAGACGAAAAAGTAGTGAGAAATGGTGTGGAAGAACAACAAGTGATGATTGAATAATACCCCGGATACATTTGAAATTAGACATGTTGTTGATCTTATGAATTTTGGATTCAACAACGTTCATATTTTAGACTCTGAAAACGAGTGAAATTTGCACGATTTGAATGAATTCAACAGCTATGGTTCGCGTGGTTTCAAAAAATATTCGAGAGCTGGAAGCTTTTCTGTGTTGCATTTTCATTACTCGACTCACAAATAGGAGGAAATAACGTCAGCTCTGTCACTATGCGTTAAATACGGAATTCATTCATTCAGTCTCTCACTGAGTTAGTCTGACAGACAGAAAATGTTGAAAGCGAAGTGAACTTTGGCCAAGTCAGTTTGAAATGTTTCTGACCTGATATTCCAAAGGGAATTGAAAAAGTGGTTTCTTTCAGCAGTCTGAATTATTTTGACGTTAAATCCTACAACCTTTGCACAAATAGTTGGAACTTCAATTTCAAGAGCTTTAAGATTATTATGATTACGGGGAAATAATTCAAAAGTTGTTGCAAGGAAACACTATCACCAAATCAACGATTACCAATGAATGCAGCACAACAAACGATCGATGACTTCTTTCCATCTGATAACAGTAAGATATGAAAAATTATTGCACTCATCACTTTCGGTACCATAAAATAATAACCCATCATCCCCAAAAATATTCATTTTCATGCTTCTGATTTTCCGATTCAACCCGGCCCCTCAGCTCGTGTGAGAAAGTGAATTCTATTCATCCACGAAATCGACAATTTGGAAACTTTCAGATCAAGCCCTTTTCATCAAACGCTCGCTATCCATTATTCATGGTGTGCACTCTGGTAAAAAAATCCATCAAAGGACCAAATTTTTTCCGTAGTCTATTTTTATAACGATCAATTTACATGTAAATTTATATTCCACAGGAAAGTACTGAAAAATGACGCAACTGAATCGTTAAAACCATCACGTTATAGAGCACCTCATACACAATATGCACCTGCAACCTACAAATTCAATTTCAAGTGGGAAACTCTATCGCAAAATGTGATAATTGAATCAGTAACAATTGTACATGCATTCATGCACAGCAGTACTCCTATAATGAAAAATCAACATGTAAATTGATATTTCCGTCCAATCTCGAGTTTCATCTCCAAAATTCATTGGCCAGCATCCAAAATAGTTGGTCAAGTTCGAACGCAAAGCCAGTAGTATAGCAAATTTCAGCTTCAACTAAACCTAAAATTTACCTCCAGATCATATAACAACTCGGAAACCAGCATTACAGAATACCAAAAACTAAAAATTGAAATCCGGAACCCTTAGATTATACAAAGTCAACTTTTTATCCCTCCTGGCACATCGCTACAGCCCGTGAACTTATAGAATAAAACATACCACAAAGAAAAACCAAGCGCGTCGAACTTTTTCTTCAGCTCCATAATTCGCATAAAGCTCAAAGACGACTTCAATCAGATTATATTTCCCCAGCCGCATATAGTCTTACACTCGACATCATTCAACTTTGTAAAACATAAAAAGAACCAGTATTCGTCTCGAGATTTCCGGTTCCTAAGAATTTCAACGACGTGTACATATGTATATACACTCATACACACTTTTACATTTCATACACCTACTTTTGTGTGTACTTGAAACGTTTTACAAAGCTTGCAAGAGCGTAACAAATTGCAATTTCCGTCGTCCCGAAAGGATTCTCAATCGAGACACACACACACACACACACACACATACATGGAAACTATACAACAATGAGGGAGTAGCAGACTTCAGCTTAGAGAAAGAGAGAGGCCTATTACAATAACGAGACACATTGTAGTGTATATCTCGCTAAAAAGGCAGAAAAGTCTGCGATGCTCTTTGCGCCTCGTCTACTGCGAGTGTCGCACCATTACAAACCCGCCTCTCGTATCACCTACACACATACAATATATACTTATACATGAAAGAGGGGTAGACCATGTTCAGAGATAAAGGTTATATCAGAAGGGGGAGCATCACATCACAGCCCTATAATATATATCTCCGTGAGCCTCTCGCGGTTTTTGCAACGCACCAATATATGATGCCTTTAGGCTATCTATATATAATACAAACGAACCCTCGAGGTTTGGTGAAAAAAAGTACAACCGTGTCGAGAATCTGAGAGACTTGAACACCATCAGAGTACAGTGTCTATATGTAGAAGATCTTGAAGTTGGAAACCTCTTTGAGAAATTCTGGTATATCTATAGTCTGGAAAGCTCAAACTTGACCGGAATGTCAATGTGAATCCAGTGAATCCCAATTAATGAGAGAATACAGAGTGAGAAGGGTTAGGTAGTTGAATCTCTTCTTCTCATTTGAGAAGACGAATAATTTGGCAACGTCTGACAGGGTATAAGTAGGTTTCCTACCAAAGTATGGAAGAGGGATATTGCCTTCTGCGTTTGACTTCTTGTGAAATATTGATGGCTGTGAACGAATCGACCTTTCGTTATCCAATTAAATTCACTGATTGAATCGAATTTTGCTCTGGTGTGTTTTCTCAACGCCTTCGATTGGGGTGAATTGTTAATGAGTTTGATGTATAGACGGCTCATTTCAACTGAGGTACTACTTATTTTTTTCTTTTGTCTCTGGGAATTAGGATGAAATTTTGTGTGATCGACAAGGGAGAATTTGCTAATATTCCATATGATTCGTCGAGTTTTACACGATTCATCTCGTTTTAGAGTCAGTAGAATGTAGGCTGTGGGTCGAACATGAGCTCGTTCAAAGTTATTACCGGCCATGTAACTCTCCCTTGGTATATACGTTGAGAGGCCTCATGCCGATGACTACTCGAAAAATTGACCTACATTCCATTCCGCATATTTCCCTGGGCACTCACTGAACGCTTGCAACGGATATTCGGATGCATTTTTCATCAAAAATGCTCTCGTAAGAATTTTATTGAGCTTAAGAATGCTCGTTGAATTTTGGAGAGCGGAAAATGGTTCGAGGAATCTTTGCCGTATAAGTACAGTAGAGGATGGAATAGAAAGGTTACATAAGGTGATTTATGATCAAATTGTGTTCTAGAATACCTAGCAGACTGTGGTACTGGGAATGATTTTCATTTTTCAGAGGAAAAAAGGCACCGGTTGAAGGACTCGGAGATTGAGCATCGATTTGGTGATTCAACTAAGGTTTTCGATACTTTTGATAAATCATGACAGAATAGCTGAGAGCGAAATAAATTTTTCGAAATTTTCTACTCCATCGTGACGAAGTTACATCGTGAGCTCTTCTACACCCAAGTCTCGTCCAAAATTTTGTTGAACTCGTTCACAAATGAGTTTCGGAACTTGATTCAACTCCAACGAGAAAATTTGAAGCCTGGATCACAGTTTGATCCGGGAAAGATGACGAGGACGGTATCCAGTTTGGACATTTTTATCCAAACTTCCTGGGAAATTATCGGGGCTCTTAAAGTAGACAATGTAGACTACAAATGGAAATCGAGTCAAGAGTTTGAACGGGATCCAATCCTCGACTCTTTTATAAATCTAGATTGGATAAAAAATCTGGACCGAAATTGAGCAGTTCTGTGAAATTGATTGACACCTTCACTGCGCTGCGGGCCCCACGGATGGGGTTCATCGCACACAGGATCCGAACCCGCTTTTTGCTTTGGTAGCGAACGTGTGCAGTTAATTTCCAGTCAGGCAATTCTTCACGAGAATCAGTGATTTTCTTTTGAGTATTTTCATGAACAACATTCGCTGAGATCAATAGGACTAATAAGATCTTACTTAGCTATGTACACTTCAAACACTTGAACAAAAGCTGAGCTTACACGTTCTCACTCTATGACTTCTGAGATTAGCAGTGTGTCTAGTTATAATCTTCTTCAGATGGTGTTACAGGGACGCTATCCTCAATTTACGGTTTGAAAATCACAATATATATTGCCTACCGAGTATCATGTAATAACTGAAAAAAATCCTAGAGTTCATTTACAGAAATGCAATCCTTTTTGGTTAACTTCGCCTACCTAAAGAGTTACATATCTTTGCGAGGAAAGAATTTCTTCATGTCTCAAAAAGTGAACTCATCCAAATGCATCGAAATATAAATTTTACTACTGAAAGAGTTGATTTCAAAGAAACGGCCTACTGGAGGGGAAGGTGCATAAGTTATTAAGACCGCTCCTTTGAAGATCTTCGAGTTTGATCAACTCTTAATATTTTCTAAATCTCTCCCGAAAATCTTTCAGTTCTCGTCTCTTATAGGAATTTTCATCTCTATTATGAGAAAGTTGATTGTGAAAATACTTTGTTAGTGCCCCTGTTCTTTGTGAGAACCAAATTTCAAGTCTTGGTGGAATGATTCCATTCTTTTGTGTGTGTGTGCGTGTGTGTGAATAAGAGGCGGGGGCGGGTTATATATTGGTATCCTGGTGTAGCGTACTCGAGTATTTAGGAGATTCTCCGAATAATCAAGATTTTGTGGTAGAAAGTTTGTGCGTGTTGTCTGCCGTGTACATCAGGATACAAAATTCATATTCTGATCGGGAATAACATCCCGGAAAACTGCCCTCCCACCGAAAAAAATCCATGTTGACACGACCGAGATTCCATCCAGGTCCCTTCGAGCATCAAGTATCAACCGACTAGAGGCCGCTCTAAGGCTCTAGCCAACTGAGCCACGGACATTTTTCCCCATTCTTGTGCAAACGGTCTTTTTGAAAAAACTACCAAAAAATTTTCAGAGTTCAAGGGTCTATACGCCTTTGCTAAGAATTGAGTAAATCTAATGCTCTCGAAATATTGGATGACTTGTCAATGTGCTTAAGCATTTTTGTCCTTCATCTTTCCAGACTCGTGAGTCCCACAAGAATTTTACTCACGTGCCGTGAACATCCATGGAAGAAAAAAAATCAAACGTGACTGATTTCACGCTTTGCTTCAACATTAAAAATGTCTAAGTTCAAAGCTTGTCCAACTCACAAATCTCATCATTTCCGATCCTTACATCTCGCCTACTCGCCCAGAACTTTTGTTATTCACATTTGCTTCAAATTTGTTCCAAACCACAGAATCTCAATCCAATCAAAATTCGTATAACGCGATCCGACACGTACATTATTTCATACCTAAAAAAGCTCGCCTGACAAAGACTTTGACGCTCAACAAGATGGAAAAAGTTTTCCAGTCAGCCGCCTCCATTTCAATTTTGAAACTTCTTCCACGTTCAAACCGTCAGGCATATTTCCTTCCTGCCAATGTGAAAAAAAAAAATTGTGGCAAGTTAAAGCTGATGTTGCACGTGTATAAAACTGATTGCTCGTGACTCGCGTGCCACCACAAATTTACCTCCAGAAGCCCAAGCATCTATATAAAGTAAGTCCCGGTGATCTATAGTGATGGAAAAATGGCTTGTCGACAGATAGAGCGGCCTCAATCTGCAAATCTTGCCTATCTACACCTGCTTCTAGTATCTCCCCAGATACCTCACCTCTATCACCTATACTTATAGTTTCGATCTCATCAATCTCTCAGTGGATAATAATTGACTAGACGTTTAAGAGGTTAACCGACAACCTCATCATCATCCCCTTAATAAACAAAATTATCGATTCCATCAATATTAATGAATCCCCTCCAAAATCTTTCCCGACATTTTATCTTAACCAGAGTACCCTAACCTCAAATTCTATCTCATTTTGTATGTTAACAGCCAAGGCCTCTGTATAACATCGTGTCATCTACAATGAGGGTCTGAAAAAAAAACACTCAGTTTGAAATTGTGTCACGTGCCGCTGGAGAGAATATCTCTTTCCACTACACAAGTACACAGCCACTACACCTACATCCCTATGTGTAACCCCTCACTTTTTTTCAAGCCTTTACTTGCATCAATGCCACCTTGTATATGTACGAGTGTGTCTATGTCTGTGTATGTGTGAGTGGGAATGTACAGAGGGCAAGACCCTATCTTTGCAATTATTGATGTTTCGCGTGCAATAATATACAACGGCAAAACGTATGTAGACTCTCTTTCTGACTGATGAGAGAAAGAGGGGGTTGTCCCCGCGGTCGACTTTCTGAATAAAACATATATATGAAAGTGGAATGAGGGAGTGAGATGGTCTGAATCAAACGAGAGGCTGGACCGTGCGTTGGCTTACCCAAGAGCAAACACACGGACGAGGATGAGGAATATTGTAGATAGAGGGAGGCTGAATAGATGAAGAGGGTGCGGGTGCAAAATACGAGGGGCAGAAATTAAGAGAGATGTTAGGGGGAAATACATCTATAATTATATAGGGGTTTTTTAAAGATATGGGTGAGGGAATTTTTTGAAATTTAAAAGCAGTTTTGTGGATACGAGGGGTCTATTTGAAAATCGGGTGGTATATACCCGTCTCTTATCGTGAGGATGCTTTGTTTGAATTGTGCTACCGGTAATGGCTCTTCTCTACCTTTATTTCAATTATGATTCGCAGTAGTCCTTCGAATGGAAGTCTTTGCGCACTATTTGATGTTTTGCTAGGGTGCTTAGAGAATTGTGAGAAATGTTCGCGAATTCTCGGGTCCTTCGAAGTTTTACACTTCAGCTGTTGAAATGGTGCAAGGGATGGGGGGTTATCTCGTTTACAATGTGCAATTCTGTGGCGGTCGGACTAAAGGGCGTAAGTCCATTTGAATAAAAATCGAGAAAAATGCGTTTGAATGCTATCATTATAATACAGGAGAGTGGACTTACGCCCTCTTACAAATGGAATTTTTTGCCAGCAATGCAACATTTTGGTCTGGAAGGAGTTTCAAGTGATGAAGATGATCCAGTAGAACATCGTAGATGCCTTAACTCAAATTTTATTAAAATTGGACTTACGCCGTTTAGTCTGACCGCCACAGAATTACTCCCGAGCTCCTTGATGTCTCACTTGGTTTCACTCACACATTCTTTCAACTACCCATGTAGAACATACATGTATGACCATGGAATCCTCGGATTCCATGGTCATACACAAATCCACTTCAAACATTTTTTTATTCCGGGAAATTGTGACACATTGATGTAAATTTGTTCCACCATCGATACATCACGATACTGATCATAAACTTCCGAGAAAGAATCTTCCCGGGGGAGTCGGTCTTGAATTTCGAATAAATGACATTTTTGACGAACTAATGTTCAAAACCTGGGAATGACTCCGGGAATGATTATTCTGGGTTACGTTTGATCAATACCGTCGAGTATTGATGCTCCACCAGATGTGAATCAGTGAATCACGTATTTTCGGAACGAAGATAATACATTTTCGAACCGATTTTATATATGATCGTATATGACCATGGAATCTTATGTTCTACTTGGGCGTAGCTACAAAAATCCTGTTTTGCTTCAACATATCGAGAGTTGATTTGATTTCAACAAATATTCCATAAACGGAGGGTGAAATTTCAAGCATTCATTTTTATATGCGCGCTGTGACGAACTACTCACGATTCAACAATAAATCATAGGAAAAACTTTTTCTTGAAACTATATAAATCTAATCACCACCTCATCGAAATAACTCCAAGATATAAACCTCAAAATTATAAACAGACGTGATGTTTGCGGGGTTCTAAGAACATCAGATTTCAGATTTTTCGTACTTTTTTCTTCATTTTATCGCAAGGTAATCATTATGATATTTTCTTCATTTACCCTGTATTTTTGGAACTCCTGGTCAAAAATTTCTCATTACGTTCGTCAATTTTCATCGAAATTTCGAAAATGAAGCTGGCTGCAACTTTTTCGCAATTCTCCGTGAGAGCCTTTCATGAGGAACTTAGAAATTCTGTGTGGAGTTTTGACGTGCATGTTTCTGACTGTTAACGCCCTCTGAGCAATTTGGATAAGGTAAGACTCCCAAAGATGAAGAGTTTAATCAAGCAAGACTCGTGCTGTTTCCCTATATGAATTTTCCGTCGTACTTTTTGATGAGAACCTACGCAAAATGGTCCGAGTTACATCAAGCAAGGTTCACGAGGAATTTTGCCAATGATGTTGAAGCAAAAGTTGAACGTGCAACACAAAATTCCATCCGGGAAATTCTCACAGGAATTTCCTCCAAATTCGGATAGCTCGTCACTGGAATGTTGAAGTCACTCAGTACAAACAAATGGACATGAATAAAATTTCAATTCGAAATGTTGTGCAAGCTCTCAAATTGTTCACAAACCAGGAAAGCTGCAGGACATCTGAAGGTTGTTTTCATTGTTTAAGCAATTTTCGACTTTATTTTGGAATTATATCGTAAGTCTTACAGTTACAGATAAGTTTTGAACTATAGAAGCCACTGAAGAAGGCACTTATGCAAATTCACATCGGTGCTGGCTAAAAGTCGAAACTAGGCCCTCTGCGTTGATGATTAGGTGTCAGGATTTTATCTACGAGGCTACCGTCGCTTCCGGGATCTTGAGAATGAATGTAATGTATCATTCTCAGACTTGCATGGGAGATCAAAATGAAATATTCGACGTGGGATTTTTGCACAGACATGCATATAAACTTGTGTGTCTAATAACAAATTGTAAAATTCTTCACACGATTTCCATGCGATTTTCCCTCACATTCCAGAGGTCAGTAAATTTCCTGACATGAAAATCCTTGTTGTAAGTTTTGCAAAGAGAAACTCATACAAGAAGTAACTTCTGTATGATGGATGTATTAGGGTTCAAAAAAGATGTTCACTTGACATCAGTTTATCACCTCTCAATAAAAACATAGCCTCCTCTCCACGAATCAACGTATTTCTAGAATTCTTGTGCCAACTGAACCGATAAGAAAACAACTCAGAAAGAAGATGATTCTTCCTGGTCGATTTCCATTATTTTGACATTTCAATACTGGGATCAATTATGGAAATATTCAATTTCCACCATAATTATCAATGCGCAAACTCTTTCACAAAAATTGTCCGTCTCGTGACTCTCGACGTATGACGGAAAAGATGAGGTTTAGAACTAAACATTTTCAGTCTTCTCATTAACCTGAATGATACGTAGGGACTTAGAAGAGGATGAGCAAAGCTCATAGATCAAAAATAATCGCATAAGATATGGAACGATTGCTATTCTATCATACAATATCAAAACTTGTGAAAAAACAGCATGTAAAAATGTGTCATGAATCGACACTCTAACAGCGATAATGGGATAACCTCTAGCAAACTTATATCTCAACACGTGTGCACTACAATCACGCGTGGTCAGACTTGCAGCCAATAGATTATACTGTGCTAAAGCGTTAGATATACAGTATATCAGTACTGAGTCAAGTCACGCGATATACAGTGCAAAATCAAAACGTTTAAGCTTATCCAAGCCGTTACATTCATTTACTCACACATTACTCTCTTTGCATCTACCTCCTACAATAAAGTCAACACGCACACCTCAAGAGACGCATCATCCAATAAAAGATAAAAATTATCTCAAGCTCAAAATTACTCGAGCAACGATAAAATTGCAATGGCCGAGATAACAAAAACGCAACAAAAAAAGAGCCAAAAAGAAACCGTGCTTGCAATGGAGCGAGTTTATCGTGAATGTTTACTACGGATTCATCCCTGTAAACGCGAGCATCTGAATTGGAGCGCAAGGGGTATATCTACGAACACATAAGACAAACGAGAAAAAAAGAAGAAGAGAGATGAAGAAAAATTGTGTCGAGCTTTGTGATTTGGAGCTTGCGAGCTTTAGAGAAAACTACTGAATATGAGTAGAGAGAAGCTCACAAGTTGTGTAGAATAATACTATCCGCCGAGCTTGCAGTTTGAATTTGCAAAGCACAAAAGTTGCATTTTGTACAATGTACAAAATTCTGGACGCTTTGCGAATTTTTTTTTTTTTTCACGAACAAGCTGGCATTGTCCGCGCTCTCGGACGGGTGAATACTCGTTCAAAGCTCTTCAAAAGTACGTATTAGCTCCCCTACAGAATATCCAGCTGTACCCAAACCCTTTATGTACAACACTAAACCGCGCTCAGCCGGAACACGGAAACTCTCGATTCGCGAAAGTCAACTAACGAACTTTTATCATGCACTCGACGTTGTGGCTGCCTTTGAGGGGTGCGCCATTAGATATTCTCACTCACTTCACTCAATGCCCGTAGATCATTATCTGCAGATAAACTAGGGGTTTGATATATGTATCTTTGTCCCCAAATACTTGAAAAAATCACTTTTCCGTTGATTTGTGACAATTATTGCCTGTTTGAAGATTTACCAACCTGGATTAGCCTATTATTTTCAAATCTCATTCTGATTATCAGAGTATTATTATAGTCAAGTTGTGCTACTTTGCTCTCATTGGTAGAATGTTATCAAGATCAGCGAGTATCAAGGCATAAGATATTGTAAATTCATCATTGACATAAAATTCTAAAGTCCATCTGTCACCTGCCAAAAGAATTTTGAGCCTGAAGTAGGGTGACTTCGACCTTTGGCTTACATTAGAAGATATTCTGAATTACTCCAAAGTCAATGCTGGAATGGAAGGAACAAGCTCAATGATATTCTTTTTGAAGCCCTAAATTGCACTATCTGCAATCCATCAGAAGTAACAAAATTGAGGAGTATTTCAATCCATATGGAAAATTTCGCACCCTTTCGAATTACATCTCTTCTACTCTAAATTTTGATAAGCATAGGGCACGACAAGTTCAAAGAAAACTAAGGATATAAGAAGATACAAATTCGGGCCAGTGCGTGAGTCCGTTATCAATTCCTCGCAGATCCAAGTGAACCACAACAAAGGACCAAAACCTGCTGGCCACCCTCCTGCACTCACACCATCACCACCACCACCACCACTAGAGTATCAACAATGGACTTTGCCCCGTGCCATTCGGCTCCTCGCACCACCTCCCTGCGGTCCTCAACCCCACACCATAGTACATATATACGCAAATTGAATTGCGAATTCCATCTGGTAGATCGAGCAACATCAGCAGACGTTGCACCCCTTCATCTCGCTCACCCATCAACACATGTCAACCCAATAGTCCACACGTGCGTTTACGTTAAACGTGACAGACATACAGAGAGAGAAATTTACAATACATGAGATAACGGATGCACCTGTGCACCAAAAGCAGATGACGACTAGTGGGTGAAATGTCATGAGGGGGGGGGGGTTGTTTTGGGGTTGAAGAAAGAAAACAGAGCCAGTCGGGCGTCTGCTACAACTCCCCAACACGGAAATCATACATACACATGTGTACAGAGGTTAGAGTGTAGGCAGCGCCACTCGATACAACAACATGCACGCGGAAGAGTAAAAACCCCCGGGTGAGGGTGTCAGAGTACAACACAAAGCACAAACTCACTGGGTGACGATCGTCAGCTTGAAACCTTCAGCTTCACTCCATTGAAAATCACTGAAGAACTATCCCTTGACAGTAGCACTGTCGAGTAGACATAGTGAAAAAAACAACCACGTCCAGGGGGTTTGACACTCGCGAGTAATACCGCAGGTGATGATATTCTATGTACAGCAATTTGCACAGTATACTCGCGCACAAACGGCACCGTAGCCTGCACTAGAGCCGCTCCGGGCAAAAGCAGCACGGCCGAGCTCGCAACCTGTCTTCTCTCTACTTTGCTGATCGTGGTGGCCGCGCGCGCAACCCTCTAGCCGGGGTTTATTTGCGCACGCGCAAGAGGGGTGCAAAATACCAAAGCCTCCCGCCACCGACATCGGTCACATGCCTCTATGTAGATGTGAAAGTGAGGGTGTATGGGGTGGTGAACTCGGTAAGGGATGAATGTGAGGTGAATTTGTGTGTGTTAGTGCAACCCCCTAAGTATGTGTTGGCGATAACCAAGAGAGATGGGACCAGTTGAGGGAGCAAGCTGAGGCTGATGCCTCCTGTGAGCTAAAGGGGGTTGCGAGCAAGGACCTGTATGGGTTAGCTCCTTCCGCGTCTGTCTTTGATGCATAGCAGGGGGGTGGCTAGAATAGTTGGATGGCGAAGGTGGCACTGTGTGAATATGAGATTCGATTGTCAAGTTTGCCGCGCGAATTTGTTCCTGGACCGTCCCAGTCTCGAACGAATCTGTAAATCTTAATTTTCAATGATAGCCACGAAAAATTTCATTGTTTTCAAGGTGAGTATCTGGAATATTTCTTCATCGATTGCTGTATCTCAATGTAGAAGGTGTACTGCCAAAAGTGGAATTGATTATAATTTGAAGCTTATTTATGAGTTCGTACTGCATATGCCAGACGCGCAGTAAAATATCCGACAATCCACCTCAAGTGAAGGTAATAAAGAAAATCGAATGGAACTTTGAGCTGCTAAACACGAATCCAAACTTGGAACAGCACGATTCCCTGGCTGTTTTCGATTTATGGACATGGTCATTAGGGTGGGCCGAAAATAGTATATTATGGCACGAGAATCCAAAAATCATGTTCAAAGTTGCGATTTTTAGGTTAGAGTGCTATAAAGGGCTTTTTTCGAAAATCGATACGCGTTAGCGTGGAAATGTTGTGTTTGTACATATAGATGTGAGAAAAATTTTGCTGGACGCTGAGAAATGAGGTTCTAGGTCCCAGCAAGAGCCATCAAGCTTTCATCGAAATTAACGCAGGTTTAAATGGGAATGTGCGTAATTCGGCACTTTTTTCTTGCTAACTTTGCTCGCATTTCTGGCGCATCCAAGCATTTCTCAAATCACTTCAGCTCATTTTAAAGCTTGTTCCAAAACTTACAAATCGAGCTAAAGTACGTCCAATTTCGACTAAACCGAGCCAATCCATCTCAATTTTCCCTAAAAGTGATCATTATTAAAAATCCTAAAAATAGGTCGATTCTCCCTTCAAACTTTGTTTGTATTTCTGGTGCATCTGAACATTTCCCAACGTTCTTGAGCTCATTTCAAAGCTTGTTTCAAAACCTACAAAATGAGCTAAAGTACGTCCAATTCCGACTCACCCGAGCCAATCTATCTCAATTTTTCCATTGCGAGTTTTGAAAGGAGTGAGGCGGGAGGGGGAAGTCGCTTATTTTCGGATTTTTCAAAACTAATCACATTTTAGAAAAATTGAGATAGATTGGCTCGGGTTAGTCGAAATTGGATGTCCCTTAGCTCATTCTATAGGTTTTGGAACAAGCTTCAAAGTGAGCTGGAGTACGTTGAAGAATATTCAGATGCACCAGAAATACAAGCAAAGTTTGAAGGGAGAATCGCCCTATTTTTGGGATTTTGGAAAATGATCACTTTGTGGAAAAATTGAGATAGATTGGCTCGGGTCAGTCGAAATTGGACGGACTTTAGCTCATTTTGTAGGTTTTGAAAAAAGCTTTAGAATGAGCTGAAGTACGTTGCAAAATGTTCGGATGCGCCAGAAATGCGAGCAAAGTTGGGAAGAAAAAAGTGCCGGATTAGGCACATTCCCATTAAAACCTGCGTTAGTTTTTAATAAAGCTTGATGGCTCTTGCTGGGACCTAAAATTTCATTTCTCAGCGTCCAGCAAAATTTTTTCTCATCTATATGTACAAACACAACATTTCCACGCTAGGGCGTATCAATTTTCGAAAAAAGCCCTTTTTCGGCCCACCCTAATATTCATGGGTCACAAGAATATCTAGGTACGAGTTTCTGCGTTTTGGAGGCGAATTGAGACCTTTAACAGCAAACCTGAGAGCAGGATCGTTTTTATCATCAACTTGGACGTCGAAAACGTATTTCTTCAGGGTTTTTGTACCCCTTAGGGAGCTAGAAAAAACCCTATTTGCGCTCAAATTCTCTATATGCGTAGTTATTTCTACTTGGACCAGATGGTGCCTATGATGGGTTAAAACTAAGAGCGCGATCAAATTACAACCCAAATTCTACGTTGGAAACGTATGTTCTGAGAATTTTCAGCAGTGCCAGGGTCCAGAGATAAAAGGCAAACTAGTAGCCGCACTCTTAAGGAAAATTTCACGTTTATAATTTTACTGACGGTCCAGGTATGGCTCGATGCTTTCAAAAACTCAACTCACTTTGAATGCTCAAGGATGCACTAAGATTTTTTTAGGGCGTTAAATTGAATTAACTATGATTGGCGAGCAATTACGAAAAATCGTAAAATCACTAATAGCCGGCCACTTATCTAGTAGTCGCCCATCTAAGCAATTGTAGACGCCCACCCATTTATTCTTTGATAAAATTGTTTTTGTTGATCTTCTTGCAGTTGGTAATTATTCTTTGAACATTCGTCTACCGTACGCAAGAAATTCCGGGGTGATAAGTACTCCCAATTTCTTTTATGAGGAACTTTGCTGAAAGTAGTTTGACTGAGAATATCGACCAATATAGCAAGACGAAGGTAATTTTCACAGTGGTTCTAAGAGAAATTCTCTAAACTTTCTGTATCTTTTTGATAGGTTTTTCTGCATTGATTCGATACATGGTATGCCAAACTATGATGTTTCACACTTTTAATCCTGACTCTGACCAAAAATACTTACTCATTGCAATAACAACGTGGAAGTGGGTGGCTACTGGACCACCACCGTATGCTAATACGGAGCCCGATGTAAGTAATCTTTTACTTGCGTGATTTTTCAGCTTCTCAGCATCACTTGAAATCCTCATGAAATATCCGAAGTAAAATTCCATGTTTAATTCGATTCCGCACTTAGCTTGAAGCGATCTAGTCACCATTACAGTCCAGGACGAAAATATCCCATCTCGAAAATTTCAGCAAATCATATAAAGTACCTACAAGATGAGCTGAAGCGAATAGTGCCCGAAATACCGAGACTTCACAAAAGAAACCCTTCGTTCTGATGAAATCAGACTTTTTCCAGAACTAACTGCATGAAAAACTATGCAAGACCTCTCTTGATCCGCGAGAGAATCTTTTTTTTGTAGATCTGTGATAACCTAGCTTTCGTTCCTCGAAATGATATATGAAACTTTGCTCGCGCTGTAGATATTTAAAACAGCTTCACAATTGCCTGAGAGAGATACATTGAGGAATATCGAAAGGAGCCGAGGTTATGTGTAGAAGAAACAAAAATGAAAGAGGGCACACTGACCTCGTGTACCTTACCTCGGCAATCTCGAATGAATATCTCCTATTTTCATCAGACCGAAAGCAAAGTCCTGATACACGTCGCGCGTCGTGAATTTTTGATGGTCGGAAAAATGATAAACTTGTGAATCATGTATGAATTTGACTTCCATTTCTGATATAACCTCTCAGTGAGCGTGTTTAATTGGGTAAGTATGACGATATCGTCGCCCTTGATGTAGAAAAACACATCCCCATTGAAAAAACATCGAGAGAACAATGGGAAGTGTTTTTCTTCTTCGGAGACGGTGATATCAGGACCCCGCAAACTCGTTCATATTGCGATTTTTGGAGTTTCTAGATAGACCATCATCACAGATAAAAAACATTGTTCGCTGCTCGGGTATGCGACATGCTCAAACCATCGGCTCGTAACTACGGAAATTTGCATGAACTAAATTCAGACGTAGAATATTATTCGGTATCGAGGTTGAAAGCTCGTGTAATATTCAGTTGAGCATAAACTGAAAGCAGTCAATTTAATTTATTGATTACGCACCCCGAAGGGACTTCCTGAATCGTAAGCGTGAAGAAGATCTCTTAACTTGCAACGTAGCGCACCCAATCTCTATAACTCAAATTTCAAAGTTTCGAGTGCGATTCCAGGTAAACTCAAGTTTTGTCTTGAGCACTTGACTCTCTCGAGCCGCTTGAATTATTCAGAATAGTGCTTGAAAATTCAGTGGGACCTCAGACAAACTTCGATTTTGCTCCAAGAGAGGTGAGATTCTCTGCTCGCGCTATCTTACAAGGCTGATAGAACTTGATTGGAATTTGTTGCATTCTTGATGATGATTGCAGGTTACGACTTATTCCATTTAATATTGAGTTTAGTTGATTGAAGGGCCATTAAAACGCTGAGAGAGTCTGTGAAAATGTTGACATTTTGATCAGTAAATTTCAATGCAAGTTCTAGTGCGTCATTTAAATCAATTGATTCAGCAGTGATGATAGATGAAAGAGGGTTGATGCTTCTTTGGATGGCTGAATCGTTTTGAGGGACGTAACATGCTGAGACAACTTTTCCAGATGTTTTGCTACCATCTGAGTAGATTGATAGGGCATCATTTTGAGACAGGAACTCACACAGTATTTCGTATGGATCTCTTGATAATTTGAGCTCTCTACCAAGCTCTGAATTTATTGGGATCTCCGCAGTACATGTGTCATATTCTGAACTATACAAGAAAAAGTTTTCGCTTGAATCAATGGAACTCGCTTGTAGTAATATATCTTTTATACAATTTTTCACCAGTCACTTTTTGCCTTTCTTGTACTTCGAGCATATGTAATGGTATCGGATGATAGATTGAGCTGTGGATGAGCCTTCACATGATAATGATTTGACGAGATGAGAAAGACACAGTTGTTTGGTTCTGTTTTCTATGGAGCTCAAATTAGATTCCGCAAGGAGAATATTGTTTGGAGTGCTATTGCGATAGCTTAGCGCGATTCTGATGGCCTTATTCTGAACACTCTCAAGTCTTTTTTGAAGAAATTTGGTTTTCGAATAATAAATAGAACAAGCATAATCGATGGATGATCTGACATAACTTTTGTATAAAGTGAGCAGTGTTTCCGGATCGGCTCCCCACCATGTGCCACAGAGATACCGCAACATGTTCATCGCCCGATAGCATTTTTTGAGTAGTTTCCCAATTTGTTCTCGAAAGTTGAGTTGATAGTCGAACTGAATACCCAGAAAACGTGCAGTAGCGCTAGAAGTTAGATTATAGTTACCCATGCATGTCTATTGTGATGTTGCCTGGTAGGATGTTTTTGTTATTAAAATGTAACCAGACCGTTTTGGGAAGAGAAAGTTCTAGTCTTATTTCAGACAAATTCTTCGTGATCTTCAAGATTGATTTTTTCATGATGCTAACCGCTCTTTTGTCCGATGAAAATTTAATATAGAGGGCTATGTCATCACGTTGAAATTTGCGAAAATGATCGTTTTGGATCGATTTAAAATGACTCCTGCGCTTTTTACAACAAAAATATCGTTTAGGCAGTTTTTGACTTTTTCTCAAGGACGGTAAAAATGATGCTAAAAAAACTGGCGTGGCCAATCTTGACGCTCCTCGGCTCATTCATTTGTCTGAACCTCTAAATGCTCTCTACGAGGTTGCAATTATCATTATTGACCCGGACGTGTGCGCTCGATTCAGGCACCGGGGCATTTATTTATTTCCCAAGCAAAGCGGAGGGAATGAGTTCTCCGTGCCCAAGAAGAGCGTGTGAGCACAGAGTCATCATGATCTTCCATCATGAGAACACTAAAACAGCAATTGGCATTCTTGGACTAGAACGATGAAAAACTCGTACTCTAACCGATTTTACGACCGTATTACTGGAGCGAGTGCAATGAGCCTGATCTACCCCAATAGCATTTTTCTGAATTTATTCTTTAACCTTTAAGAAATCATCTATGTGCTTCATACAGTTAATAAGAACTTAACCCGCTCACTTTGCCGTGAAAAAATTTTCTGATACGAGATAAGTCAATAACTAGTTGCAAGATAACCAAAAATGGCAAAATTACGAAATCGAAAATTTTTAGTTTTTTTCCATTTCTCTCCAGACAAAGGGGATCATAGAGACTTCATCGCTATCCAAATATAATTCTGGCATTGCTCCTGATTTTTGAGAATTTTTTCAGATTCTTACTCCGCATCAATCAAAATTTATCACAAATATCGATTTTCAAGCACGTCCACATATGTGCAGGGCACTTTTAGTGAGCGGATTAAAAAGCTGTGAAATCGGCTAAGGAACATCTCATCTGGAATTCAGAAAGCTAAGATATTCCAATATCACGAAAAATTTGAGCAATCCTGTGGAAATGAGGTGGGGCAGATTAGGCACAGTCCCTCTGAGACTCACGAAAAAAATTTTTTTTTTGTGAATTAAGAGGTCTTGGCTACGGTAACTAGAGATTGAACGTACTCTTATTCATTTTGTGGGTCTTAGAACGAGCTTAGAAATGCGCTAAGCTCCATCAAAAGATATTGTTTCGGACCAAAATTGTGAGCATCACAAAAACAACGGGGAAAAATTTGGGACTCTCAACTGATTTCAGCCGGAATTCGGCGTAACCACAAAATACAGGCGTCGGGATAAGGTCATTGCATTGGGCGGGGGTGATTCACAGAATCTCAGCAGGTACCCGGAACAAAGAAACTTCATTCAGCTCTCAGAAGGATGAGCAAGTGATAAGAAAGGAACTTTCTGTGCAGTCACTTACGATTCTCCGCAATTGTAACACAATGCCACCAAGTTGAAAGAAAAAAAACAGTTATTCGAAATTCAATCTAAAATGGATGGAAGTTTTGGCTGCTATATGAATCCGCTCTTATGCTCTATGTTATCGAGTTGTTGAAATTTTATCAAAGAAATTAACGGCGGTGATCCCAACTTCAATATCCCAGTCAGCAAATCAGTGATACAGAACCCATATGAATATCCCTTGTTTCGTCAGCGCGTAAATAAGCTCGTGACTTTGTTGATTCTTTCCATCGACTGTACGTGCACGAGAAGAGCGTAATTTCTTTTCAGAGTCGTACCCAATGGGACTTGTTCTCGAGCGTATATCTTTTCATTCAACACGTTCGCTGTAGCGGGATCCACCGGTAGGCTCCATTAGTCCTACTCCGTGTTCATAACAGCCGCTGATGAAAAACGAAATTTTTCCAAGATGAAGTTGATCTAAACTAGGTGAGATCTTCAACGACATAAGGGAGGGACTGTCATCCTTGGCTACTTTGTCAAAAAATAGAATCAATAGAGGAGTAAGCTCGTGCAATTTTTGGATTCTACCAAGCTGATTTAGTATTTGACAACTAAGAAGAACCGAAGAGTTCACGTCTAGTAAGTGATGAGTTTATCATTTCAACAATAAACTGTGAACAAGCAGATATCGGTCGTACATATTCAACTTACAATTCTTCTGTAGACAATACATGATTTGACAGCAAATTTCAATTAAATTTTCGCGTGAAACTCTGTTCCCTCATGAAAACCCGTTATCCTCGGTATTCTCTGGCCTTAAGTGGGCACAGCATGAAATTTTCCCCAGGGGCACAGAGCTATCTGGAGTTGGCCCTGATACAAGGCTTGCTGAATTTCTACCATTAAATCAGTACTGTACAAAAATCAATATCCCAGTGCAAATTTAGATAGATTTGATAAAATTGATGAGGTGTAAACATCTATTTGGGACTTCTTATCGCATCCAAATCTCGCACATACATTGCAGATCACAGCCTTACCGTGTGTAGAGAGAACCTGAAATCCTTTATTATGAAGAACAGTCCACTATCAAATTTTCGCACCATATTCTTGTGCAACTCTCAGTATTTTTGGTATTTCTCAACTTTGAATTCCGAAAATCAATGTGCAGAACAGAGGATGGGGTCGATGCTTTCAAATCATTTAGAAACCCCGATTTGAAATTGAAACGCGCAGTAACGTCAAATTCGCAATAACGTGGAAAAACGTCATAATACCTAATTCCAACATTAGTCATAATCATAAAAAGATAAAAAGAACATAAAAAGATCCAAGTGAAAAATAGTTTGAGTCAAGATTTGAACAACTCTTCAATAAAACCGAGTGTATAATTTTACATGAATGGTTATGCGTACACCAATAGATTCAATTAAACCTCATATAATATATCGCACGTGTGTTTCATTGAATCGCTATTGAAATTCTGCTTAAAAACGCATCTATCCATTCATGGCAGAAAATTGTATTTGGTATATTTATGAGTTTTACTATTTGATCAGCCGACGATTCTGTTCAACGTAGACCAGGGGATTTTGGTTATATTGAGAGCGATATTATTAGAATACAACGCTCGACCAACATATGGGCCCACTTCACTCTTTATCCCTTTTTCCATTAGCTCTCACCTCTCCATTTGACAATCGGGTTTCTATTACGCTTCATAATATCGAAGTATCTTCAAAATCTTTTGTCACTGATAACTCCAATATTTGATCAAACCTCCAAGCTCGAAATATCGTTGGATATAAATTTCAATATTTTTCAGAGCTTGAGTCAATCTGTACTGCACATTCAAGATGAAGAAACCACTAATAACACTGATTCTCCTAGTTAGTCTTGTTTTCGGCCAAGAAGATAGCGATGATGAAAATGAGGGCAACGGTAGTAGAGATGGATATAAATACCCAAAAGGTAAAATGGTTGGACCGGGAGGAATAAGACCAGAAAATCAATGTGACATCGATGTCGAAGTTGAAGAGGCATTCACATTAGTATTTGGAGAATTGAGAATCGTAAGCACCGGACCCGATATTGTCACTCAAAACAATCCAGCACTGGTTCGTACTGTTCTAACAGAGTTCATGTCAAGAATGAGAATCATCAAAATGAGAGGTGGTCATATCCTCATTCCTCTTGCCCTATTTCTACGAGAAGCAGTCAATCGCTGGGACGACTGTAACGGTAATTTAATATTTACGTATGACCATGATGTTGAAAGGATATACTTCAGACGTGAACCAATGGAAGGATCAACAAATAGTCCAAGACTTGGTTGGCTGGATAGTGTACTTCGAATGTTTACTGGTCCTTCGACCAGTCAAAATACCTGTAGCACATTACCAGTTATACCTTTCGCACATGACCTTAGGTTGTACACTTCCAAGGTTTTAAAATTAGTAAGAACCAACCAAAGAAGAAAATGGCTCTTGGCCCGTGATGCCACTGCACCCTTACGTCATCGACATCATGCAAGTCCACATAATCTGGTAAGGCGATTTTTGAAAATAGCTCTCAGAACATTACGCAATGCTGCCACGAATGGTCTACCTGTAGGACAGAGAAATTTTTATGTGCGATTGGAACGATTCATCAGATGGACTGTAACTAGTTTAGTCGAAGAAGCAAGGCAAACCTTTGGGACAAATTATTTCGTACCTATTCCAACTTTGGTAGAAGATCTTGACTACGAACGTCTGCTCGAAGGATTTAGCAGTTTTCCACCGGGTGATTTCTTTTTTGGGGTTGATCCAGATGAAAGAGGTCCCTATGATCCAAATTTTTTTTGGCCAAATTTACTCGAACCTTACCCCTTTGATCATGCTATCAGATATTTTGTCGATGTCCATCATTATGATACGTTATATTCGCTTCATCTACGCATACTACAATTTATAAATGGAGGAGAAAATCTCAATGGACGAAATTTGTATGAGCTGTGTTTGAAATTTTTCGCATTTCTTTTCGCAACATCAACATCATCTAGACGTGTAATACCCATCACAACTGAATCCGATTGGGTTACAATCACTTTTGAAGAGTATCCGGAAGAAAGAAGAAATTTTGCAACAGCCATTCACGATAGTTCTATTCTAAATGATACTCAGAAGACCGAAGCATTGACGAAGTTGGCTTCAATAGGAAAGTCGCATCCAATCAAGATTCCAAAAAAGCAAAAAGAAGAGTTAGATGAAAAGAGGGGAATGAGTACTAGTACTCCACCACAGTCTAGTGAGCGATCCAAACGAGCTGTAAATCCTGTTGATGATGAAGAAACATGTGCCACAAAATCTGCATTTGCTGATCGCCAACTACACCGGCTCATCAGGTGGCTGGAAGAGGAATACAAATTGCAAGAAAATGGGAACATAACTCGTGAACCAGAACAAGTTCCTTGGAACTGCCCTCTGCAGAAAGTCAACGCAGCTTATTACATAAAATATCATCAAGACTCAAGAAGTTCATTCCTCCAAGAAGAACAAAGTGAATGCTTTCCAACCCTGGCTTCTTCGATCAAATCTGTGATTCCGCAGGATGATTGGACAGGATGTACAAATTTTGATGGAAGTTGCTTGGACAATCACATCAATTTCAAAGTCGAGGAATGGTGTGCTGCGTTGCGAAGAATCATTATGAACGATATCTTGTCTCCGAACAAAGAAATCATCCTATGCCCAGTCAATCCTGTTGCAAATCATAACGACGTTCCACAATCTTTTCATCGTGATATTGGAATTTTCCTGAACTGGCTAGTGCAAGAACGTCTCAACGGTTTCGTGGATATCCTTGACAACTTCAGTATGAGTACCGTCTCATCAAATGCAGATACCCCATTCTTCCCTGGAGTTGAAATGGTCTTGGAGAATAATGAAGAACCGTGGTTTGACATGATGCTGTGTAGAAGTATTCCGTTTGAAGAAAAATCAATACATAATTTGAGATTTATTTTTTGAGATCTGTGTGATCTTGTGACCAAGGGTGCTGTGCTATCCATTGACGTAGACCAAATCATTGTTGACATTTGATAGAAAAAATGCAGTTTCACCTTACAGACAATGGAGAAAATCCCGTAATGGGGATGAGTGTATGGTCTGAAGTCCGGAAAGCCCCGTAGACATTAGACAATACTGAATTCTAGAGTATTAACTACCGAATCATTTTATGAAATTTCTTTAATCAGTTTGTCTGTGTATGTATTACAGTTTCTGAATAAACGATTAGAAGTCACCCATTGGTGTACATATGATTCCAAGACCCGGAAATTTGATGTTCCATGTAAAATGGCGATAGATTTACGGAATAACACAAAAATGACACACAAGTTTTGGAAGGCAGTTTTTCGCAGTTTTGGTTGATCATCCTTTCGACTGTCACTCTCCGACTGATGTAACTGTGCTGAGTCGAACGATTTTCTGACTTATTGATCATGCTCTTGGTAAGCTGGATAAACAAGAAAAATTGTTTCGTAGAATATTCTTCGATCGAACTTGAGTAAGTAATAATCGAAATGTGGAAAATCATGATCTTAACTGGTGGAAGCCATCGCAGTGAATGTATTGAGATATTCGGGTCGGCTTCTAAATGTAAAGACGAAATTCTTATCACAGGTTTGTTATTGATTGAATAGTGGTAGTGGCGTGAGATATTTCGAAAATTATGATTTGACGCGGCTTTGAGGCTTCTTCAAGATTCCTCGAAATTTAGTCAAAAAACACCCCTGGCAAGAAATTTTCTAAATCATCTCAATGAAGAGTTGATGCAACACGTGAATATCTATTCAAATATATATCTGACGCAAACCCACTTGATTTACGATTTCTCTTTTGATTCGCATTTCAAGGATTTGAAACTCACTCCGGATTCGGCTAATGTTCAGGATCAACAAGGCGGATGAGGGTGATTTTTGAGATGCAATCTTCTGTTTTGAACGCAATCACGATATATTTTCAGTCGATACTAAGTAATCCTCCAACTGCAAAAAGATACTGAGAATCGCCCGGGAGGTCTAGGACGTTCGATTCTTGTAGTTGCATTTACGTGATTTAAGACTATTGAAATCAGATCATGTGTTCATGCCCGATCCAACAATATCGCGGTTCAGGTATATCTCCTCTGAAGATAGCACTGATTATCAAAAATATTCCTCTTGACAAAAATTGCTCAGAAAAAGTGCATGTACAATGGGAGCCAACAAGTCGGGTTGGGAGTTCGGAAAAGTTGAGGTACGGGTTATGACATAATTTCTTTACAGTGTGTTCGTACACGATCCCGCACGGTAATTTCACCGCAAGAATCAGAGTTACTCTAGTGGCGAGGAATTCTGAAATAAAGCCATTATTTTGATTATTCTATAGTATCTACTGTGGAAAAAGTCGACTCTTATACGGTTCTTCGTTCATTTTGTGATCTTGCTGTGACAATCCGAAAGTAATGAGTTTCATCGAAAAATATAATGTATCACATACATTTTTGTAGATTTTTTGAAGACTTACGAGATGATTCGTTTTTAAAAACTCATAGATTCCTTGCTCTCTTTCCCGAAGTTCTTTCAATCGTTCGCAATGGATCCAGTTTTTTCATTAATGTGAGCATATCAGATTGTAGATCTTCAAGAAATCTACAAGAAACTGGTCCATTTTCCGATAAACCTTGTTCCTTTTAAATTATCACGACAAGACTACAAATATGACGGAAACCCGTAGAAGAGAGTCAACCATTCTTCATATCATTTACGATGAAAAAATGTAAAAAATCTCTTCAAAAATGAAAATTCTCGACGGATGATTCTGATTCTCGCGGGAAGATGCCTGTGGGATCACGTAGAAACACATTCTGGAGGGATTTTTTTATTCCCTCATACCTTAACTTCTCCGGTCTCTCGACTCATCATGCCAAGAGCTATTTCATAATACTGAAGAAGTACTACAATAGCGACCATTCCCTTTTTTTCATGCAATCAAAATTAAGCTCATGGAACTTGCACATCTCTTCTAAATATTGATTGGAATTCTTCAAGTTCTACCCAATAATCATGACTATTTTATAAGCTCATATTGGTTTCATACTTATCAATACAATTTGGAATCGTTAAGCTTCTTGAACTCTATTCAGCGTTCTTTTTTGTGGTTGAGCGCAAGATATAATCAAAGATCAAATATTGATCGGGGCTGTGTGGAATAGTCCTAAAATTGAAGCGTAAGTCATCAAATGTGTATTTAACATTGAGTAATACATCATTTTACGTATCACCCAAAATCAACATTATCGAACACCATTACATACTCCTATGAATTCTCTATTCCCAAATCATTTGGTTGCCGTGAAACATACGAGGACTAATTGTCGAATATACCACCTCGCAATTTTTTTTAAATTTCTTTTATCTTTATCTTTTTCAGTTACTACGCGGAAACAGCTTGTTCCCACGTAGGAACGTTCAAAACAGGATACGCGTCTCGCGCCGAAAAATTTGTTCTTCGCGAAAACGATGCTGGACGTCGTTCATATCCGATCATATTATCGGCACATCATCATTATTTTGATTGGCGTTCGCATGAGCAGTTATCCTGGTGGGTACGAGATCATCAAACCGATCGATCAACTAACTCACCGCGAACTCGGCGCCGGCAATCAACCACCTCATTACTGGTCTTATTATTCCTTCTTCGACCCTCCTACACTGCAAAAATTCACAGCCACTATCCTCTACTCGAATAATATGGTGCGTGGCGCTTCGCCATGTTACATAATTCAAAATTAAATCTTTTCGGTCATGTAGTACGTCCAATCTCAAACTACGCATCCTCTCTGATTTTCTCGTCTGGACGAAACGCGGTCAGTATTCCCCGGATGATTGATACGTCTCTCGTATGAGCAGGCTCCATATCTAATAGTCTGTAAAACACATTTGCGATGGTGGAACTCAGTGCATACTGAGCTGCCGTTTGTAACATTATCTTGAATAAACTACTGTACTTATTATAAAGGAATATATACAAGTCTTCATATACGACAGGTCGGATCAGGATTACAAAAATCTGAAAATCATATGAGGCTGTACATGAACTCATAGTATTCATTCCGATACCCACGATGATAAAGAAAGGCCTGGCTGCTCCGTAGGGCGCACGCGTTGCTCAGATGATGCCACCGGAGTCATTTTTTGCCAATATGGCCGCCTCGGGGGGAGGTGATCTGATTGGCTGAAAGAAACAGCAGCTGGCGATTCTTAGACTTCAATATTTACAACAGTACAGCTATGTGTTATGAATCTTCCACAACCGGGCAACCGTCAATCTGGAGCAAATGTCTGCTCCAATTTGTTGTTTTTTCAGCTAATCAGATCACCCTCCTCGAGGCTGACACATTGGCAAAAATCGACTGCGTCGGTATCACCCGAGCAAAGCGAAACCCTGTGGAGTGGCCAGATCTATTTTCATGGTCGTGCCGGTACCTCTGGATTCTACTGAATGAGCTTCGTGTCAATTGTTAAGCTTGTTCAAGAAGTCTTGATTGGAAATGCGATGGGGTAGTGAAGTGGGATTGGTCAGGCTGAGGAATATGAGTGCTGATTTTACGAAACATGCACTGTTAAAAATGTTTGCATGAGATTCCATGTAAAAGCGACGGAAGTTTTTTTTCAAACACTGCCTTTTTCGGTAATGAAGGAAGCTTGGAAATTCATGCATGTGACTTGAACTTCTATTCAAGATTCTTGAGGAGTCATGGATGCATGACTGGAAAATCAAACACTCATGGACTGAAAATTCATCCTCGAGACCAGAAGATTCATCTTCAATAATCGAGAACTTGTATCTTTGCGCATGGCTCGAATACAAAGACCACTACCACTTACCACAATACCTGATCTGGAGAGTCAATTTTCATTATCTATAAATATATGAATGTAATTCAATCTGATATAAACATTGGCGTGAGATGAAATATTCTAACAACAAAATAATATAGAGGCCCGGTTGAGATGTGAGACACGAGTAATCAGGTCTAGAATCGGAGCGCAGGCCAGTATTGATGACTTTCACCTGCAAAAAATGTTCTGAATTTAATTAAAAAGTACGAAAAAGACCTGATGCTCGAACGTGAACACGAATCGTTCAAATACTTACTTACTTGCATTCCTGTCACGATCTGCTCCCCATTTCGCGATGCAGACTGATCGGAGCATATCGGAGCAACTTAGAGAGAAGGAAAGAAAACTGCGGAGAAGGGCCACGCGGGGTCATGCACGCATGAAGGACTGCGAAGGACTGACTGATGGGATTGACGCTAGGTGACGCACTGTGGTCATCAGGGTTCATCCGATTGTGGGACGCGCTACCCAGGAGCGCCAATTTTTAAAACATGTAGGGTAATTTTTCCCTGTGCCAAGAATAAGATGCTTTCTCCCATGCTACTAGGGAGGGTCTTCTCTACCCTCCCTACATGCTACTTACAGTGATATTGCTCTGTTCAATATTAGTAAGAATGAAGATGATTCAGCAAGTTTCAAATAGTTCGACCAGTATGTATGCTTCGACCTCGGATCATAATCTAGGCATCTTAATCAGAACCAGTCAAATAAAATACTTCTATTCTATACCGAAATTTTTGTGAGGTTAGATGAGATGTCACCCAGGTCTTTTTTATACTGATACGGTAAAGATTACCCTACAAGTACCCGCAAAATTTACCCAAATTCACCGCACTTTTTCACCAAATTCGATACAATCTTAGACCTGGAATAATTTTACCAGACATTATAGGTAATTCTTCTCGACACTCATCCGCAATAAGTAGGCTAAAATGTCGGTGCGTGTACCCATACAATAATTACATTTTCAGCGTTGATGAGTTGAAAATTTGAATTTCGGAGGAAAAATCTTGGTAGTGTGTGAAATTTGAGCTGAATATCCATGATTCTCCTATTTAAGCATAGGAAGATGAGTTTTCAAGCACGTATATAACTGAAAAGTACATAGAACTTCATTCAATTTTCAACAGTGAGGAAGATTAGACATGCTGTAGTCCGAAATCCGCGTAAGAATTGTGGTATCAGACTAGGAATAAGGCATTCCGGATGGTGTTAGATCCCAAGTTTCCTCAAATCTCAATATGAGCTAGAGACTTAAGACAATGCGAGCTAGACTCGTGCATGTGCATCTCTTGGATTTGGATCAATTTCACGAAGTATAGTGATATCCTGCGAAAAAAACTCCTCAGGAGTATCAACAGTCATGCGAGCGTGATCGGCCAAACACTGTCACCGTTAGCTGTGCAAGCTACTCAGCCGCCAGCGCATCTAGTGGATTGCATTTTCGTGATATTGGATTGAGGAATGAGAGATAATGGAATGGGAAAAAATGCCTCGAGATGGTATGCTCTCTTCGATTTCGGAGGATCGCAATGTTTCAGAAATGGACCTCAATTTTTTTCGTACCATGACTCACAAATGGTCAGCCATTTGAAAATTTGAACTTCTTGATGGAACATTTATCTCAGTGCACTTGCATCAAGACCTGTAGTTTCCGCCACAATGCCGGGGCAGAAAATCCCGCATTGCCCTTCAGGGAAAAAACGATTGAGCATGCGCATCAGACTGTTACAACGCATGCTCCGACATTTCCTAACCTGTACCACGGTGCGGGATATTTCCTTGGAATCGTGTCGAAAACCGAAGAATTTCGATAAAAGTGTACTGAAATGTAGTACATGCACCTCGGGACGAAAGTGACCCACTGCCGCCACGGATATGGCACCCTCGCCTAGTGGCTGGCAACTCACCCTGGTCGCAACGGGTCACTTTTGGTCCCTCGCGAACGCAGATGCGTAATATACTATTTCCGACCTATCCAGAATTCTCCAATGAATGCTTTCGCACCATCGAGACCGGCTATCAAACAGCATCGCGATATTTTGTGAATCTTATCTTTCAAAATCAATGTGTTCAAGTGTGAAAAGCAAAGCTACAATTGTTTGCAGCATCTCATTCAATTTCAAGGTAATGAAAAACGGCTCGCTGACGTCAATCGACGATCTCACATCAAAAGTTAGAGGCTATTTGTACATACAACACATATTTGATCATTCTGGGCTCAAGGTTATGTTAACGTCATTCTCTAATTTCTGTAACTGTTTATAAGTACTTGGAGTCGTGGAGTGAAAAGAATAATTTTTGAATGTTTCGGATTACCGGGTACTGAGGAACAACTTATTATCCCTGACGTAAATTTTTGTTTTCACAGAAGGACTAGATCTATTCCGTCTTCAATTCCCAAAAATGGTAAGATATGGAGTTGTAATATGTGTAATAGGCAAGCAGAAGGTCCGGGAATTCAACAAAAGTAGACGTTTTGATGACTAATTTTGGTTCTGCTAAGAAAAATCCTCATTCATACGGAAACTGCCGAACATTTTCCTCAAGCACGATTTTTTCGCCGAAAGAATGAATTGGAATCTCCCTCACTATATCAAACAGATGAAGTATAGAAAAGTGATCTAATTTTGATTCGGGAGATTTTGTTTCGAGCCAAAGTTTTCTAACTCATAATGATTTTAAAGCCTATCCAATAACTCATATTTCAGTAACTTGAAGTTTATTATGTGCCAAGAGGCACGAAAAGGGTTCGCGTTATGAATGATGCTCGTGTTGGAACCGAGTTCAGCTCAGAATGATGGTATTTGATGAACCTCAATGCAAATAAGTTATATATTAGTCACCCCAACTTAGTGAAGGGCCTTCAATCAAATTTCGCTTGAGCAATGGAATATGAATCGGTTCGAATACCAATATGGTATCAAAAATAAGAGTCATGAGATAGAAGGATGCATTGAGTACGAATTACTGTAAATATTTATTCACAGTCAAAAGAGTAAATGAATATCCGCGTGACGAGGATGATTGATCTGCCACAACCGATGAATTATTAGCATTTTAATCAGTACCTCTTCAATCTTCAAAATCGATCTGGAGGAAGGGGTTGGGTGATGACATGGCCATGAAATGCGTATATAAGCGGGGAACCGAATCTCTTAACGGCAAGATATTCGTCGACTTGAAGAGATATCGAGGTAGTTCAAGTCATCATCAGCAGTTCGTTTTCGCTGCCTTGTCAAAATGAGATTCGTAAGTGTTCTCACTTTGAGGAACGTCTTGTCCGGTATGTATCCCGGATCTCTTTATCTTGGGTCGATTTTTGATCATGAAATCAGTGGAATACATGACGCATTTCAGATTCAGTACAAGAGTAGGATAGTTTGGTATGCAACTTTTCTGAGAAGGTTCCCACTCGTTATGCTTCGCCTATTCGAAAAAATGACAGTTAAATTTACGAGCATATTGTAACTTATCGATAAAATTAAGTCGTATCTCAGATAGGTATATGTCCAACGTCTCCATCCTATAATAGTATATGATATCGTTTTGAGTGAGCCGCAAGATTTTCAAATACTTTTATGCCCTGTGAAATTCTCTTCTCAATTTCTGATGCCTGGTGTAGTCATAAGTTTTCGCAGATTGAAACAGTCGAAAGTATCACGACAAAAAATAGTTACAAGTTCCCTCAGTTTTTCATTGAACATTTCCAAAGACTCCTGTATGCTTTAATTCAACCTGATAAATGCTTGGATGTCATATTGATTCGATCCTGTTGACTTTCAGAATTTAATGTTCCTGGCGCTCGTTGTCATCATCAGCCTGGCCGAAGCCTTAGTGATTTACCCCAAACAGACTGGTGTCCGGAATCAGTACCTTGGTAAGGGGAAAAGTGACGGATATCTGCTAATGACTTGCAAAATTGTCTATCATACGCGTTACATCATCATTTCCCCTAGATCGATTCACCAATACCGATCCATCCGTGAACCATATTATTTGATAATATGCAAAAATATACAGTCCTGAATATTTGCGTTTGAGTCATATTAGGACATTTCCCTTATCTTTGATCGGAGAAAAGTAAACGCTAGAATACTAATTGGGAAGGAAAAACTACTAGCTGGGAATGCAGTGCACCTATTTACTCGTCAACCACTTCTACGACAGCTCTATAGCACTTGTTGATTCTCGTATGATGTCTGAAATTCAAAAAGACTGCTCACCAACCTTCAAGGGGTTGTTTTTCAATAACATTCTCGACGAAGGCATTGCTGTGGGCAAGTTCCGTCATCGTATTCATTTCAATTTCTAATTACATTCATTTCTGTTTGATGCAGGTAATGAAAGAAACCCAAACCAGGATGGAGCCTATGATTTTCATGGATACAACGGACATCAGGGATCGCGTCAGATAAAGTTGGGTGTCATCAACCCACTGGGAACTTATTAGCCAATACTTGATCAATCTCGATTCCATATATGATTTTCTACTTTTTCTATTATTGATTTAACCACCTGGGTATCAAAGTATCTCCCACTGACGAATCGTTAGTCCCTCATTTTGCATGGAAAGTTCAGCTGGTTGCAATGCTGGTCTCACAATGTATACTAATGTTTTGTGATTATTATTCACCTTCGACTGTCCCTATCATGATTATTTCTCCCAAATCGAGAACCAGTCTCCTCATGTTATCGTTAAATGCTATTTTATTTTGCTATATTGATGCATTCAATTATGATGACTATGATTAATAATTCACCTCCTATATTGTGTTTGATAATGTGAATTTTGAATGAAGAGAATAAAGAGATTGTGTCTGATATATGCAATTGAGTTCATTGAGCCTTATTCTTGAAAACAAGTATTACCGTAATCTGGGACCACTTGCGTATCGGTGCTGTAGCACGTTTTTTAGAATAAACTTCAATGAAAAACTACAATAACCACCGACGCGGGATCTACGGTGGCTCAACACATTGTTTATGTATATGTCAAGAGGGGAGAATGGGTTTCAGAGCGATAGAATTATTCACCTTGCCAAGTACACCTTTAAAAATCACCCAATTTGACGTATGGCATCATCAAACAAGCTCCACTACCACGTATCTTACCTAACCTCAGTAGCAGTCATCAGCAAGAAGCTACATCGAGAACATATGTAATTCACAGAATGTACTTCTGATTCGGTCTATGTCTCGAAACAAGTACAGGCAAATCCGTTTCGCGCGCTTAATTAATTCCAAAAAACCACCACGTGGAACGTCTCCGCGTGAAATGAAACATTATAGCCTTGTTGAGGATGAGGGGTCTTGTGCAGGCTTGATACTGTGAAGAGACTTCAAAACTGGCTTCAGCTCTAAATTTTCTGCGATGAATATGAGAGTGCAAATAACCACCGCCTTGAGAAAAAAAAATTGATTGTGAGAAGGAGTTTATTCACCTAAACGGATGAATGAAGTGAGATAGATTTTTTCTTTAAAAAGTCCGTCAAAGAAGACTGTTTTGCACTTCCATCGCTTCCACTGTAGAGCTTTTCATAAGCAGCGGAAATACGTCGAGTCTCGTCTTTTTTTATAGAAATTTCTGATCATGGTTGGGTCGAACTTGACCACCAAATCCACAGCCTAATTGATTGCTTCCTAAGTTCCGGACGAATTTTTCGATTGTGACACGAACTCTTCCGCGGACTTACTTTCTGGAGATTTCTTTCCTTCAAGGTCTTGACGAAGGGGTTTTTCAATCACCATGTCAAATTTTTTGCATCAGTAACAAGCTAGACAATGGCACTTTCTTTAACACGTACGCTGCGATGGATTCCACCGGTGGGTCCCGCGATTCTTCATTCTTTGTTCTTTGCCAATCCAGACATGCTCGGGATATACTCCCAAAACAATCTGTCGAGGTGGTTTACTTCACCACGGTCGTAAACAATGAGCCAAAAACGTGTCTAGTTCCATAGGAGCATTTCTACCCAATTGCGATGGTCCAGTTTATGACTAAAATGGAATTACGGAAAAACAGCGACGCAGCGAACGTGTTAATTTCACGAAAACCTTCAACTGTAATTAATCTCATCAGATCCATAGTGCTTTGAATTGCATTTGACAAAGTTCACATCTTGTTTTAAAGATCTGAATAAAATATCGATTTGCGTGAAAGTAAAGTTCGATTCGTGTAAAATGGATAATGATGTCAATTTTCGAACGGCGTATGAGTGGAATCGTGGAAAAATTCGCGTGAAATGGGTCTTTTTGTATGCAGCGGTGAATTGCAGAGTTTGCAAGCTACCTCGCGCAAAGCCAATATCTAACAGCAGTAAAATCAGCTTTGCCATCTTTGGACTGTTGAACCCCAACTATACTTACTCATCATGTGGTTTTTTTCAAAGCATTCTGGGTTCTGTGGAGGCAAATGTGCACCTATCCCTGCATACCTTTTACGACGACAGGTGTAAAGTAATTGAGCGCTAGGCTCGGTTTGCACGATTGCAAGCTCTGCAAGCTCGGTCATCGTTGCGGTAGCCTCAGTTGGAAGTGATCACGTATACACACTTGCATATTTTACAGCATGTGTTTAGGTAGGAGGGAATGAGTGGCATGAACACGAAACAGGTATTTACACAGCCTAGGAGTAGATTCTGTTCGGTACATGTGGGTGATGCCAACGTGATAATCACACTCGGAGCTGGAAATCATCTAAGGTGAGACGATGGTTATAGAAATTAGCTTCTAAATTCCGATGCACAACAAATATGTCCCTGAAATATGCTATCCTGCGCATGCTCCACAATAGACATTTTGGTGACAATCTTGAGATGAAATTAACAGAGACGACTCAACGTATCAACAATGATCCCGTTTGTGATCTCATCGTCAACAACTCTTATTATTAACATCAGTATCATACTCATTATGAAATGTGTGGAAAGTATATGAACTTTTTCAAAATTATTGAGCTATTTCAACTCATTCTCCAGTTGAGATGGTCGATTGTCAGTAACAATTCACCCCTGTTAGCTGGCAAAACGCGTGGAGCCTACAAAATTTATGCACGATTCATGAAATTCAATTCAAGAGAGGAGAAAAACGTCGTGATTGTACAGTAAGACCTGTGAAATTGGGACACGTCTAGTTCCAGTTCAACCCGCCTATAATGAACAGGTGCCCAAATCATAGAGGGGTCTCTAGGGATTTAAAAAAAATATCTTTTCATTACTCTAACCTAAAAATGCCGCGTTTAAATAGGATTTTAGGGTTCTCGTAATGAAAAAATATATCCGCGCCTCGCTTGCACTGGTGGACATGCCTGTCTCGCTTCGCTCGACAGACAAACTGTCCTAGTGTCCAAAATGGGCTACCGCGCTCAGTACGGAAATATACTATTCCTCGATGATAATTCTGGAAAACATCCATAATTTTTGCACACGATACCATTATTAAAGACTTGTTAGCTGTAAATTCCTGATTAGAAATCAGCTGATATCGATTAAAGATCATATCATGTGTAACAACGCTGACATTGAAATCATATTGTTGATTGATTCATTCGAATTTCCTGTTGAATAATCAAGTACACAATGTAATCATAATCTTTTTGGTCGGTCAAATTGACGCAGAACTCACAAAATGGAAGATTTGTGCTTGTTCCGATGTGGAAACGTCTCTTCCCAACGCATCCAGAATAAGCTTTCGACAGTCTTCTCGTTATCATGTTGGGATGGGTATCTGGCTCATTCTGACAACTGGATAGGGTGCCTACGATTCACAGGTTCATTCAACACGTGACACCACATGGTTGAATACGCAGGTGCCTGAGTTATAATAGGATATGAATACCGTTTGAGCCAATGTGTTAGAAACTGGCTACACGGGAAACCCGCGTAGAAATAATTTTGTTTGGGAAATGTTTGGGAAATGTTTTCCCCTCGCAAGCATTGGGCCAAACTTAAAAAATGAGACATCCCCAAACTTGGTGATTACGACCCATGTTTGGCATGCAAACTTCTCGCAACTTCTCAGAAGCTTTGCGTAAGTTTGGGAAAACTTTGGGAAATGAATGCTTTCCGGCATTTTTGGCAAATTGTTGCCTACCCAAACTTTACAGATATGAAAAACTAGTTACGAGTTTCGTTTGGGAAAACGTTCGCATAACTTCAGCGCTATTTTGAGAAGCTATGGCAGGGCTCGCAGAGGTCTTTTCGAAAGCAGTGGTACTTGGAAATTATATGGAAAAAGTGCAAGCGTTTTGAAGAGCTGTCTGCAAGCTCTGAGATAGTCTACTTTGCGTTTTTGAGAATGTTTTGTACACATTTCTATCATTACTTTATAGCCAACGTTTACATCAAAGCACGTGCTTCATTAACCTGAAAAAATAATTAGCTAGAAGGAATCTTGCGCACTTCCGGAAGAAATCTAGAACCATCTGTGCGAAGAAGATTAGAATCAAAATATTCAAATCGCGAAAGTGTTTGAAGGTTATCACTCGGTTCTGCGTACTCTGGCACAGTTGCGGCACACATCATCTCGACACGAATATACTCATCTGATACCTATTGCTGTTGACAGCGAGTGCTTTTCTTTTCATTAAAATGCACAAGCGATCATTCTCTGAAGCTTTGATGGGTTTTTCGTAAGTACTCGTTGAAGTCTAGGATGGTTGAATTATTTTCAAACACAAAAATGGCATCAGTGTGGATATTTGTCGATCTCCTTAGTTACGATCGATTTTCTATGTTGACAACCAACAAACAAACAGGCTGGTCTGCAGATGCAGAAGAGTCTGCTGCGAACAAACGCCAAGGCTTTGATGTGATGAAATTGCGCGTCCACCAAAGCTTTAAAGAAAGATTATTTAGACATGGTGTATGGATGAATTAGAGTACTCATCGTCAGAAGCACTCGATATCAGATAAGTAAATTCGTATCGGTATGATGTGTTTGTCGCTGACTGTAACTAGCAGAGCCGTATGATAACCTCCGGGGTAACTTCCAGCCTCTCTACACATTTGAATTTTTTCCGCGACTCTTGATTCTAATCTTCTTCGTCTAAGAGGTTCTAGTAAGTTTTTGCTTTTTTTCCAAATTAATACAGCGCGTGCCTTGATTTAGACTCGAGCTAAAGTATGATAAAAACGTGTATGCGAGATATTTTCGCGAGAACGCAAACTAGACTATTCATGAGTTTACAGATAACTTCTCAAAATGTTTTCGCTTCATCCATATAATTCAAAGAAATCACTGCTTTCGAGAAGACCTCTTCGAGCCCTCGATTAATGCGCTTCATTTAAGTTCTGCCATAGCTTCTCAAAATAGTGCCAAAGTTATGCAAACGTTTTCCGGAACGAAACTCGCAACTAGTTTGTAAAGTTTGGATAGGCAACAATTTGCCAAACATGCCGGAAAGCATTCATTTCCCAAAGTTTTCCCAAACTTACGCAAAGCTTCTGAGAAGTTGCGAGAAGTTTGCATGCCAAACATGGGTCGTAATCACCAAGTTTGGGGATGTCTCATTTTTTAAGTTTGGCCCAATGCTTGCGAGGGGAAAACATTTCCCAAACAAAATTATTTCTACGCGGGAAGTGTCCATAATCAGGAGTTTTAATGGCTTCCGAAAATTAATGGCTTACGAAATTTAATGGCTTCCAAAAAGACAGATTCCACTGTATTTCGGTTCAGGATAATAGAGAGATTAATTTCAAAAGGCGTACTTGGACCGGTGACAAATTCAGCACTGAAAACCCATCTAAAACTCACGACCTGATCGGTGAAATACCCTGTTTAGAGTGAAAGCCGGATGCAGCCCGGACTTACGCAATGTGTGCGAGTGAGAAAACGAACATGGGAATCACTTGTTCCCGATAGGACGCTCGGATTTATTTGGCAATGTTTGCATAGGATTGACCGGGGATTTTTTTGTGTTTAGTATTCATGCATCGTGGAGCCATTGCGCTTGATAGATTTTCCCTACAAACGCCGCTGAGCTTGAGCTTGTGATTCATGTCCACCAGAAATCATCCGTCGAAACGCGATCTGTTCAGTCAACAAACTCTTGGCTTGACATAGAAATTCTCAAATAGTTCCTAGCATCTGACTGGACTTGAAACAGCGCGAAAACAACGAAGATTCATCTGGATGAATAATAATTAAGATATCCCGAAAATACCGAGTTAATAAGAAAAAGCATTCGCATCCTGAATTCAAGATGACTATTGATGACCATGGGTTGACTCTGAAAAATCTATTTCTAATAAGAAGACGGAACGAGACAAAAAATTCCCCGCACTCTAACTAAGGTAAGTGTATCAAACTTGCCTCTGTACCCAACTTTCCCCCATATGCCAATCTCAGGCATGGGCAGTCGTAGACCTTCCCGATTATTTTTTTCACATTTGGTATGTTGAAACATGAGAAAATAAGTGGTTTGGATCGACCCGGAATCATCTCTGCGTTCCTCAGGAAATTGAAAATAAATTGTTCATTTTTCGTGTTTGCGCAGCTATGAAATTGCCTTCAGTAAAAGTGGTGCCAAATTTTCTTAAATCCACCAATTTGAACGTATTTCATTGCATTCGATTTCTTTTTTTAAGATCTTCAAAATCCGTTTTCCAGAGTTGCGAAACTTGATTTCATGAGAAAAATACGGAGATGCTTTGTGAAGCAAGAATGCCAACATCAGAGTGTAGCCAACATGCCTTTATATGGTTATCTCGAAAGGGCGTGTAGTTACGACTTGTTTACCACTCAGAACGTGTTCATCGCGTCAAAATAAGTCGGAAACAGTGGCTTAGACCGGCGTGAAGCTTCGAATGTGGCCACACAGCGATACGAATGGATCGAAACGATTTTATGCAATTTATCGCTGATTTACATTGTTTTAAATGATGGAGGCAAGTTGGGTACCCCTCTTTTTAAACTCTCAAAAATCACTCCTTTGGAAAATTGAAACAGCTCAGCTCCAGTTCATTCAAATTAAACGTACTTTAGCTCATTTTGAAGGTCTTAGAAAAAGCTTCAGAATGCAATAAAGGGCGTTGAAAAATATTGGGACAAACCAAAGTTATTGCGAAAATGGCTTGATGGGGGCAAGTTGAATACACTTACCTAACTACTGGGCCTTTTTCGCTAGGTATTTAATACATGCCTGTGTTTCTGTAATCCCGATCATATTTCACTTTGAAAAGGAGACGTGGCAGAGTGAGATTAATTATGAAAACCAGTCCCCCGAATTACGCGATTCCATGCTAGAATGTCTAGACAATGGAGGATGAGATATATTACAGCCGAGGATTATGACCCCGTAATCGACTGTGCGATGGAATTAAACATGAGCACCCGATTGTCGCGAATAATATTCATATATGTATATTCCCGGGAGGATTGCAGCAGTAGAGATACTCTTGCACACGCTTCAGCTCATCCTTCATTACCGAGTAATACCATCAGATCCAACTAAATCACAATGAACGAGACAAGCCCGAGCTTCCTCTCTTTCCTGCCCCCCCCCCCCCCCACATTCACACAATAAAATTACAATTATGTAAAATTTACATGTATTTGCCATCCCGTGAGGAAGAGGGGGTGAAAGAATGTGTGGCCTCCCGGAGTGCAGGGTGAAAATTCAAGCTACTCCACTACATGAACAAATGAGATACAATCCTCGAAAAGACGCGGGAACGGCGCCAGCAACGAAACAAAGAGCTTTGTCTAAAAAGAAGAGTGAAATGAGGGCAGCTTGAGTGGAATGAATTTCGCTTCATATGGTGCTCGTGCAGTAAGTTTCGAGTAATGCTAAAAAATTCAAGCTGAGATATGGAAATTTATTGCTCAGTAATGAGCTCAGACAGTAATGATAAGAGTGCACCAAGTATTGCAAATTACGATGGGATGGTCAAGATATGTGGGGCGACTATATAATGAAATTTCCTTGCTGTTTCAAGCTACCCTCGTGCCGGCAAAATTTTACTTGTCGAATTCTTCCAGTTATACTTTTGACTAAAATCTGTGGCTGAGTTCAGTGATAGGATATCACAGAATCCTGATATCAACTATTGAAATGGGGTTGTAACGCACGTGCAGAAGATGTTTGATCTTGATTATTTCTTTGAAACATTTTCGACCAGTATTGATATGTATTTGTCCGTTTTTACAGGAAATGATCGAGTAGCCTATCAGTTGAAACTGACAGTAAGAATTGATCTCTTACGTCAACCAAGAAAACGCTCAAAATTCATCCCAAATTGTGTTGTCCACAGTCGCAGTCCTCAATGTTCTACGTGACTGCTCATTCTAACTGGTTTGTTGCCAGTGATACTACGGAGGCTTCAGTTGAAAAAATTGATACTTTTGAAATCATCATCCAGACAAAAAAATCTTCACACTCAGTGACTCCTTACAGAAATTTCATGTGGGAAATTGTATCGAAATATTGTTTCTTGGATCATTTTCAGGAGTTTGCAAACGCGTGGTTAAAGAAATCAAATTTTATGGGCTTAATCATAACTCTCCTCTAGAGATATGTCGATAAGAGTGGAGCAGAATAATTGAGTTTGCATGACACCAGATAAATGTTATATGGCGGCATCGGTTGAGATTACTCGAACGTGCTTGATGAAAAAGACTGTGGGAGATAATGTTAAAAACTAAGGAATCAGGTGATCATTTAGAAATGTCATAGGGTGGGCAAAAATTTCAGATTTCAGAAATTTTATGTCCCTGGAGTCGCAAAAATTAGGTATTAACTGGAAGATGTCAATATTTTTTCGCGATTGTACACGCTCAAGTCGGCCTCAGTAAGTCAACGCGCCTTGTTTGCCTCATGTAAAAAATCTTATTGCCAAATAAATCTTGTTCAATCAATCACGTAATGAACCATTCCCATCTTATCTCACACTGTTCAACTTTTGGGTATAAAATGGACACGCTCAGCAACGCAGACTACTCGATTTCATTTTCAAATCATCAAAAGAAAGAAAACTGATCACCATGCTCTCCAATCTCTTGAGCCTTTTGGTTTTCGCCATTGTGTTGGCTCTGGTATCAGCAGCACTTGAGTCTGTAGCTCCGACACCACAAGGGGAAACTTATTCTAGAGCACCTCTAACAAGCCCTGAATTTCATGACGAAATTGCCTATCGTGGAATCCACGGCGGACACCATGGAGGACACCATGGAGGACACCACGGAGGACACCATGGAGGACACCATGGAGGACACCATGGAGGACACCATGGAGGACACCACGGAGGACATCTGGCATAAGTTCCCCAACTCGAGTCTGATGGTTCACTCCACTTCTTCGCTCTTTTTTTATTCTGTTTGAGGTGAGTTAGAGTAAAGGAACCATTATTCTGAAATGTTTGGATCACCGAAACGCGATTCGAGATTTATTTCCACTTTACAAATAAATATTTTGCCATCCTGCAGAGAAAATCATTACGATTTCGCAATTCAATTTTGTCTCAATATTTTATGTGGAGCTCGATGTGGAGAGTATTAGACTCTCTTAGGATCATGTCTCAGGGACTGGGTTTCTAACTTTCCTCTAACAGAGAAAAGCAAGAAGCTGTTTATAATCCTGTTTGATGTCAAACTCTCTTCAGCCGGTCCACCGACTGAATTGATGATATTTCCCATGTTATTTAAGCCGTGCTGAGCCGTGAATATTTGAACTCAAGCCAAATTCTCAATAATTCAACAGTGAACACGGAAGATTCCGACGAGCCACAAGAGAATCCGATACTGTGGAACAACCATCAGTCGACCCAAAATTGGTATTCCTGAGGTTCACTCCTGGTCATCAACTTGCCGTTCAGTGTTTGACTTGGCTTAGAGTTTTCTATGGAATTGTAACTGGTTTAGCTCCTGAAGCTGAGGATGATTGATACCAACGTTTTTCTGTGAACCACAAAATTATGTAGACATTAAAACGTTTTGATCATACAGATTTCTTTTATTATTTCTTAAGCTTTTTCTATTCCTATCCAGCCATGTACGTTGTAGTAAACCAGGTCACTTCACTTTGGGTGCAGATTCAATGACTCAATAACGAAGTGACTTCGAAAAGATTAAAAAATTCCATTCACGAGAACCGAGATTATCGCTAAATCCAAAAAGAATGGGAAATAACCGTGCATGAGTGAGACTTCAGGACAGATTCTCCTTTTCAAAACGATGACTTAGAAATTGTTCCACATTGATTTGGAGTCCGCATCTCCGATCGGCATGAAACCTATCGCAAATCAATCCTTATGAATCCCTGAGATCTGATCTGACAAGAATTTTGCGAACGCATTCCAATTCTAAACCTATCTACGGCGTGTTCTTATATCCTAACCTCCAAAAACCTACTTCCCGGTTCCCAGCGGGAAGTTCCCGCACCTCCAATCTAACTGAAATTTGTGTCACATGTGATTACTGACTAAAATGTTCGTTTACATGCAATAAAGCAATTTTGAGACAAAACTAGTTCGGATCTGATCTTCATAAATATTATGAGTTGAAAAATATTTCGTTCGCCTAGCCGTTAACGGATTTCCCGACCATGACAGTATACTGTGTCTACAACTCACAATGCAACAGTTTTTTAGAATATCAACATCTCCAACCAAGTCGTCATGTAAAAGTTCCAGCTCGATTCCCATTACAGTTTCATTTCCTCTCGTCAACAAATGCTTCCGACTCACAAAATCCGGCTCGCAAAATTCACAAAGCTCGTCAGCAGCACGAGACTATCAAAATCCACCAAGGGGTTGACTCCAAAGAGTCTCAAGTATACATGTATAGCACGGCTCGCTCACAGAGCTTCCATTCACAGCGAGACTATAAGCAAAATCTGGGCCAAAGCCCGCGAGGCGGTCGCCCAACTGCCTCCCATATAATACACCTCAAGTCGTGTACAGGTTAAGTTCTCACACAGACCAGCTGAGAAGCTTTCCTGCAAAAATTCGGCAAATTTCCAGCCAATGAGCTTGCGCAAAAGCTTGTCCATGTAGTAGTGAGCGCCAAGTATACCTATATAAACAAATTTTAAGCGAGGGTGACTGACTTGTGCCCAGCGCCGCTCGGGGCCAAAATAATATTCCTCTGGGCGATTCTATACTGCTGCAAGCACATGATGAAAACGACGGGATATTATGGTTGTACTGATGCCTGTATCGTGTTTTTCGCACATGAGGCAAAGCGCAGGCGCGCAGCCACCGTTGGTTGCCAAGCCGACCATCAGAGCTTTATAACTTTCGCAGCTTGCCATCACCAGGTTTCTCACAGATATGCGATATCGATTGCTCTCTCGCTCTCGCTTTCCCTCGGGAATTTCTCTCTTTTTCTTCCGAAGCTTCGTCCCCGTATATGTGGTGCCACAGCCGTTATTCTTATTTTCGCCTCTCTATAAGCTCTTTCTTTGCGAACTGTTGCGCCTTAAAAAGTTTTCTGCGGTTGGTATCTCATGATGCACAAAATTTAGGCTTGTAAAATAACCGTTCCGTTGAAAACCACATGACTCTAAGAGAGTTCAAAAGTAGTCCGATTTTTTTCCAATGGAATCCGAGTAATTGCAATGAAAATTGAGCCATCCCGATAGACTTGTATTCCTTTTGATAGGACCCCATACGCTTAGGAGGATGCAAATCCTTTTGCTGTTTGTGAATTTCTTTTATTCTCAAATAGAATTCATCACATCTCAAAAATTCCATTAGTTTTTATTACGTACTTAATTCTATCACTTTCTATAAATTTCATTCCAATTGATGCCTTAGGATCTTGTTTGTCCGGGAACAATTTCATTTTGACAGAATCCTATATATTGCTGAAGAATCTCCGATTCGGTAAGTTCGATTTATTCCGATATAATTTCCTTTTTTTGTTGTACCCGACTCTTCCAAAAAAATTCCATTCACGATGGGCAAATCTCACCCATCCTCTGATAATACGACAGTGATTCCGAGAGAAACTCATTCAGCTGAGTGCATTCCACTTATAAGAACTAATACGATATTCTGTTAATCACTCAAACGAAAATATTGCTAAGATCGAATTGATCAAATACGTATTCAATATAGGTGCAATCCCAGTCATCATCCTCTGAAGAATTTTTCACTGACTGATTAGTTCTAATTCTTGGTTCTAAAACTTGGTGGAGGTGAATCGAATCGAACAGTTTCATCTTGACAAGTTGACTAATCGTCGCGTATGCCAGTAAAAATATAAAGTCCATCGGAATAACTGGACTCTACTTAATTGCGTGGGTTTCGAGGTTCTACCGTAAAAAAGGATACTGCGTTTAATTTTTCTCGATAATGTTCGAAATATGGTGATACAAAGCTATATTGATGTTGAGAATGAAACGCTTGTAATACTTGGATGTCTTTCGCTAGATGGAGATTTTGCTCATGATTCCTGACTGATCAAATGTGATAGCACGGGGGACTTTCGAACAATTATTAGCGATGTGACGGTTGAGTAGATAATCTCAACCATCATCTCTCTCTCCTGTCCCGAATCAATATGATAATATAACCTTCTTACAGAATATAACAGAGCATCCGAGGAGAGAGCAGTAAGTTATACGTGTAAGAGAGAGAGAGAGAGAGAGAGAGAGAGAGAGAGAGAGAGAGAGAGAGAGAGAGAGAGAGAGAGAGAGAGAGAGAGAGAGAGGAGAGAGAGAGAGAGAAAACAGAAGAGGCCCAAATGATTCCAGGAGGAATCTGATGCACTGAAGAGGGAAGAAAGAAGAAAGAAGAGAGAAGAAAGAAGAAAGAGAGGGAACAATGAAGAGTGAAGATAGAAGATGCCGACAAGTGGCCGAAGAGAGAAGATGGAGAAGAGGAACGCTCGCAATCGAGCGCGAGACATGCCGCTCATCCTGAAGTAATGCTCACGCGGTTCCGGGATGAGATGGTAGATGCAGGTGGATCTCCTTCTTGATTGCCCGATGCCCTAGGTATCGGACATCGAGGGGAGAGGGATATTACACGGCCGGGCCCACCTCTCGGTGGGCCCCACCCAAACCCGTGTCCCGCCTGGTATGGCCTGCGTGGGCTATGCGTAGTCCGCGTAAGCTGAACCAGTCCGGTGTCTGGGGACGGATCCGAGGGATCCTGAGGCAGATTTTGCCCTCTAACCACCTTAAAAAAAAAAAAAAAAGAGAGAGAGAGAGAGAGAGAGAGAGAGAGAGAGAGAAAGAGAGGGAAGTGAGGCGCCTCGAAGCAGGCGAATCACAGTGAGTCTGCCGACTCAATCAGAAGAGGTCCAAATTATTCCAGGAGGAATATGATGAACTGAAGAGGGAAGAAAGAAGAAAGAAGAGAGAAGGAAGAAGAGAGAAGATCGAAGAAAGAAGAGTAGGAAAAGATCGAAGAAGGAGCAACAACACCTGCAAGTCGTGAGAGAAGAGAGTCGCTTGATCCCGAGCGCGATACGCCTCCCACCCTGAAGTAATGCTAACGCGGTTCCGGGGTGGGTTGGTTAGATAGTGGTTAGCTGCCCCCAGTTCTGCAGTGATGGCTTGCCAACACTGTGGGGTTGAGAGCAGAAGGTTTTAGCCCACAGGGCACACGGGCGCTGGATTCATGCTCATCCGGTTCACCGGGTGGGCAAAATGAAAGCGCTCATGGTCTGCCGGTGGGACATCCAATAGGGATGTCCTGTCATCAGATTTTTCCTTATATTCCACTTAAAAAAAAAAAAAAAAAAAAAAAAAAAAAAAAAGAGAGAGAGAGAGAGAGAGAGAGAGAGAGAGAGAGAGAGAGAGAGAGAGAGAAGCAAGAAGTGCGAAGCAATCGTGGTCACAAGACGCAGGAAGTTTGACTTGCTCCACTTTTACATCAACGGGCAAGAGATCCCACGCAAGACAGAGCTGAAATACCTCGGCGTATGGCTTGACGACAAGTGGTCGTTCAAGAAGCACATCCAGGAGGCCGCTCAAAAAGCGAGCAGGGTTGGTGCGGCGCTTCAACGGCTGATGCCGATTATCGGAGGACCCAAGGAAAAGAGGCGCGCACTTCTCAACACCGTCAGCACCTCTATCATGCTCTACGGTGCACCCGTGTGGGGAAAGAGAGTAAAGAAGACCATCATCGAGAAGAGAATGGGGCCTGTCCACCGGAGAGCGGCCCTGAGAAGTATCCGTGCCTACCGCACCGTGTCAGGAGATGCGGCTTACGTATTGATGAGTACACCGCCCATCCACTTGCTCATCGCGGAGCGAGTGAGGATCTGGGACCGCCAGAAAGTGATCGGAGCCGAACGAGTACTCACTCCGACGATGAAGGAGATCATCCGCGACAACGAGAAGGAAACCACCCTTGAGCATTGGCAAACTGAGTGGGATTCGCCATTTGCAAACGGCAGATGGACGCACCGGCTGATCCGTGACGTAGCCAAGTGGGCGGAATGCACCCACGGAGAGATGGACTACTGGACGACGCAGGCACTGAGCGATCATGGTTGCTTCGGTTCCTATCTAACCAGGTTCAAGAAGAGGACGACCCCAGCATGTCAGTCATGCGGGGACGAATGGGATGACGCCGAACATGCCCTGTTCAAGTGCAGCGACACCCGGAGAGAGCGCGCCGAGCTGGATGAATGGCTGGGTGCTCAACTAACACCCGAGAATCTCGTCCCGTACTTGCTCCGCAACCAGGAGACATGGGATAGACTCACCGGATACATCAAGCTGGTGATGACCCGCAAAGAGGAGAAAGAGAGGGAAGTAAGGCGCCTCGAAGTAGGCGAATCACAGTGACTCTGCCGATTGAAACAGAAGAGGCCCAAATGATTCCAGGAGGAATCTGATGCACTGAAGAGGGAAGAAAGAAGAAAGAAGAGAGAAGAAAGAAGAAAGAGAGGGAACAATGAAGAATGAAGACAGAAGATGCCGACAAGTGGCCGAAGAGAGAAGATGGAGAAGAGGAACGCTCGCAATCGAGCGCGAGACATGCCGCTCATCCTGAAGTAATGCTCACGCGGTTCCGGGATGAGATGGTAGATGCAGGTGGATCTCCTTCTTGATTGCCCGATGCCCTAGGTATCGGACATCGAGGGGAGAGGGATATTACACGGCCGGGCCCACCTCTCGGTGGGCCCCACCCAAACCCGTGTCCCGCCTGGTATGGCCTGCGTGGACTATGCGTAGTCCGCGTAAGCTGAACCAGTCCGGTGTCTGGGGACGGATCCGAGGGATCCTGGGGCCGATTTTGCCCTCTAACCACCTTAAAAAAAAAAAAATTCGTGTGCGTTTGAGAAACGCGTAAGGAACGAAGTTCCAAGGCTGTCTTTGGATTGATGATTGAATATCGATATGATCTGGAAGTTTGGATGAGTTATAACTGATTTTCGAGATTTTCCAAGCTCATCATGACGGTATTTGAAAAAGATATACGGTACTAAGCCCCTGAGTAATTGAGATAGTTGACATTATTTTCTCAAATATAATATACCATGCATTACCCAAATAGAGTTATGACTTTAGCTTGGGACGGACTCCCCAAAATGTAATGATAGGAGACATATTTAAAAGAAGTTAGCAAATGTGATTCTCAATTATCAACACTGAGTTGCTCATGAAAGGCATCATAGCCGGTGAAAAACATGGTGGAAAGGTGTGAAAGGAAATTTCATTGGAATTGATTGGATCATTGAGACTAATTTTTAATGATCAATGAACCCGTGTACTCATTTAGTAAAGTGAAAAGCAATATCTCATTCATTTAAACTCTCCTTTTTGCCCAAAAAAGACAAACATCTTCTTGGAGCTGATTGAGGCTTTCGACGATGAATGTGTATTCTAAACAAATTTAGATTCTGATGGTTCCTCACACTTATATCATTTCACTTTTCAATTGGAGCTCTAGAAAAATGATGAGAATTGTTTGGAATCATTAATCAAGCACAAGGATCAAAATTGACAATAATAGCTCTACAAACCATGGGGGAATTTCGACTTTTGTCTCAAATTTTTGTTTGAATTGATGCCCTTATTCAACAATTTACAATATTATATCAAGTAATGTACTCTCTTAGATTGTCTTCACTTCATTTTAGGTTCATAGAGAATCACAAGTAGTATCCTCTGTTAATTTCCATATAAATATTCAATGTATGTCAATGTGAGGAGTGCCTAACAACATCTGTAGAGTGGAAGTGATGATACGCGTAATCCATATTTAAACTTTTGGCCAAAGATGACCAAGGATTGAACTCTTTATGATTTGATGCAATCTTGTACTTACTGGGTAGGATGGAAACCATTACCCTATTGATTAGCGAGATCACAGTTCACCTGCTGTACAGAATACACACTCATTTCATCTAAGCAGGTTATGGGATTTGACGACAACAATGTTAGTTTCACAAGTTGATGCTGAGATGCTTCTGAACAACCTTCTTCAATTAATTTCACAATGTAAGAGCTCTATCGCAGGATATTTCTTGAATCGAAAGATTGATACTATCGGTTCTTCCTGCAAATTTTATTTAGCACTGTTTGTGCGACGTTTCGGTTGCTTTTGATTTTGCAACCCTTTTCAAGCTTAGAATTCACAAATAATATTCATGGTAAACTCAGTGTCCCGTGTGTTGTAATAACATCGACAACAGAAGGAAATAACATCTTCCTTCAAAGCAGAGATGACAGTTTTTTCAAAATATCACACCAAAAAAATTTCTTTTCAAATTGCCAAATAAAATAGACTGACCCCAAGCTGTCCTTGAATGGATATATTAGGACCATGGGTTCACCATGAATATTATTTATGAATTCTAAGCTTGAAAAGGGTTGCAAATTCAAAAGCAACCGAAACGTCGCACAAACAGTGCTAAATAAAATTTGCAGGAAAAACCGATGTAATCAATCCTTCGACTCCTTCAATTGAGAAAGAGTAGGTTTATGCTCTAAAAAGATAAGGAGAAGTGTATTGCATGCAGCCATGGTTGAATGCATTTAGGCTTGACTAAAATTGATATTGGTGGACAATGAGGTCTTAGAGGATTTTGATTTTTGTTGTAACGTCTAAGTGAGTCAATGCTCAACTCAATAAATTACAGCAATGTACGCCCTTCCTTGTCAAATCATGTTTCAGAATTTAGATGGGGATTTGAACATGTTTAAATGTGGAACAGTGGCATGTATGTGTTAAAAATGGTGGCACACGAATAACCACGTATTTGATTAAGACCCCATATGTATCCAAAACAGTAATGCTTTGGTTGCTTCAAGAAATTACTTCCCAAATCAGGGTTAGAACAGATAGAAATGAGCTTGCTGAATACTTTAATAAAATGAAGCAGGACAAACGAGAGTTCGGAAAAACTCTCGTTCTGCTGGGAGTTCGGATTGTGTTTATATAGCGTTTGTTCAAACTCGGAAAACCCTCATCACCCACGCAATGAGGGCAGAATGAGGACCCACCACACGCAACACTGCACACTTTTTATCGGGATCACACTACCAAACACGATCTGAATTTCCGTATAAACAACCCGTATAGCAATCGAAGATTAGCGATGGAAGCATTACTCGTTCCAGCATAATGCAGCAATAATACTAAATAACAATAAAAATCATATGTTGCTGTCAGTCGAGCTGTGTGCATGGAGAGCAGAGCAGACAGCAGACGGATCTTGGCGTTGGCATCTGTGATATGCTGAGAATACACGCGGTCCCTCAGCCCATGCAGTATACCTATATCGTATGTCGGTTTTTCGTTGCATTTGTAAGGCGGGTTGCATCGAATCTCGTTACGCGGGGCGGTGTCGGTCGCACGATTCCACTCCTCACCCAAACGAGCGTAAAGGAACTCCGTTCCAAAAAAAAAAAAAGAGAGAGAGAGACCCGTGTGGGGGAAGAGAGTAGAGAAGACCATCATCGAGAAGAGAATGGGGCCTGTCCACCGAAGAGCGGCCCTGAGGAGTATCCGTGCCTACCGCACTGTGTCAGGAGATGCGGCTTACGTATTGGCGAGTACTCCGCCCATCCACTTGCTCGTCGCGGAGCGAGTGAGGATCTGGGACCGCCAGAAAGTGATCGGAGCCGAACGAGTACTCACTCCGACGATGAAGGAGATCATCCGCGACAACGAGAAGGAAACCACCCTTGAGCATTGGCAAACTGAGTGGGATTCGCCATTTGCAAACGGCAGATGGACGCACCGGCTGATCCGTGACGTAGCCAAGTAGGCGGAACGCACCCACGGAGAGATGGACTACTGGACGACGCAGGCACTGAGCGATCATGGTTGCTTCGGTTCCTATCTAACCAGGTTCAAGAAGAGGACGACCCCAGCATGTCAGTCATGCGGGGACGAATGGGATGACGCCGAACATGCCCTGTTCAAGTGCAGCAACACCCGGAGAGAGCGCGCCGAACTGGATGAATGGCTGGGTGCTCAACTAACACCTGAGAATCTCGTCCCGTACTTGCTCCGCAACCAGGAGACATGGGATAGACTCACCGGATACATCAAGCTGGTGATGACCCGCAAAGAGGAGAAAGAGAGGGAAGTAAGGCGCCTCGAAGCAGGCGAATCACAGTGACTCTGCCGATTGAAACAGAAGAGGCCCAAATGATTCCAGGAGGAATCTGATGCACTGAAGAGGGAAGAGAGAAGAAAGAAGAGAGAAGAAAGAAGATGAAGAATGAAGAGATGGAAGAAGATCGAAGAAAGGGAAACAACACCTGCGAGTCGTGAGAAGAGAGACGCTCGATCCTGAGCGCGAGACGCCGCCGGCCCTGAAGTAATGCTCACGCGGTGCCGGGGCCGGATTGGTAAGTTGGTGGATCTCTCCCTTGTCCAATGGCCGGCGCCAACGGAGAAGAAAGAGAGGGTTCACCCGGTTCGGATGGCCGTATCGATGCGGATTCCAGCCCGGGACTGTTGGGGAGGTGCTGGCCAGCCGTGTTTGGCTGACCGGTGCCTCTCCTTCGTACGTCGCAGCGTATTTGCCCTACAACCACCTTAAAAAAAAAAAAAAAGAGAGAGAGAGAGAGAGAGAGAGAGAGAGAGAGAGAGAGAGAGAGAGAGAGAGAGAGAGAGAGAGGCGACAATATCGGGAAAATGTACGAGAGGATGGTGCTCAACAGGGTGGAAAAAGCCTACGAAGAGAGCGGCGGGCTATCACCAATGCAGTTTGGGTTCCGGAAGGGACGAAGCACTGTGCACGCGATCGAGGAGGTCCAAGAGCGGGTGAAAGCGTCGGTAGGGAACCCATACCAAGGAAGAGGGGGATTCTGTGCCATTATTGCGTTGGACATAAAGAGGAGAAAGAGAGGGAAGTAAGGCGCCTCGAAGCAGGCGAATCACAGTGACTCTGCCGATTGAAACTCGAAGCAGGCGAATCACAGTGACTCTGCCGATTGAAACAGAAGAGGCCCAAATGATTCCAGGAGGAATCTGATGCACTGAAGAGGGAAGAAAGAAGAAAGAAGAGAGAAGAAAGAAGATGAAGAATGAAGAGATGGAAGAAGATCGAAGAAAGGGAAACAACACCTGCGAGTCGTGAGAAGAGAGACGCTCGATCCTGAGCGCGAGACGCCACCGGCCCTGAAGTAATGCTCACGCGGTGCCGGGGCCGGATTGGTAAGTTGGTGGATCTCTCCCTTGTCCGATGGCCAGCGCCAAAGGGGAAGGGAGAGAGGGTTTATCTGGTACGGATGGCCGCATCGATGCGGAATCCAGCCGGGAGCCTTGAGAAGTATCGGCCAGGCGTCATTGTCCGTCCGGAACCTCTCTGTGGCTACGTCGCAGCGTATTCACCCTACAACCACCTAAAAAAAAAAAAAAAAAAAAAAAAAAAAAAAAAAAAAAAAAAAAAAAAAAAAAAAAAAAAAAAAAAAAAAGGAGAGAGAGAGACAGTAAAATCACGCGTTTTTGTCCCGAATCATTATCGGACCTTTAGCATCGCCGCAGCGCGCCCCTCGTGTCCAAGCCAATCAACTGACCGGCATCGTGCGTTGCGCCAAATTGAAACTCTATTATCGCCCGTCCTGCCGAGCAGACCTTGTTACCACGAACGGAGCATTATCCCGCGCTTTCCACAATTTCTTCGTGCCCACGCCGCGTGTGCGCTTACTCCTGACCCAATACTCTGGCGACGTGCTCGAGAGGACGATCATCCGGTGGTCCAGATCAACCTTGCGTGTGACCGATACCTGCGTCCTGGACATCGTCCGATAAGAACAATTATAATGCGGGCGGCCGACAGCCAATCTCCATTTGTGAGTACAGCCATGAATTGCTCTCTCTGTCCATTTGAGGCTTCACCCTTTGCTCTCTTTGTGCTCGCGTTCGATGTGCTTCTTATGCACCATGTTCGTTTATTGAATAAATCTTGTCATTGTTGTTCATCTTCAAATCATGCCTTGTTATTTGGCGCGCTTCATATCTCTCTCGCGCGCAATTGCAGCAATATATATCTATATAAAAGTATGCAGCAGACGCAGAGTTTCAACTATTACAAACAAATTTGCTGGGCATTGCACACAGACCAGCACGTGCGGCTAGATTAGCTAGGCAAATCTAGCAGCCGTCACAGCGAATCAAAAATATCGAACTGACAGAGTTGATAGATCAAAAAACATTTATCGCACTCAAAGTGTGCTTTTCTGATCTGTATGCGAAACATTGAATGAAGCGAAAGATGTAAGAAGATTTGGCTACAATGGGATCCATTGAATTCCTCATTCTCCATTACTCGAAAATAACTTCTGACAGCAATTAATTTTGTCAAATGAATAATGACACAAGAGAGACTCCAATTCCATGCAATGGCACAGGTCAAAAAATGATAGCCTAGCCTCGAGCCTAGCTCATAACCGATTTATAAAATCAGGAAGAATAAGTCTTACAATGAGCATCTTACTTTTCACATGGTCGGTGACAAATTATTCAACGGTGTACACTTCAAACACAAAGTATAGGCTCAACTACGTTTCTGAAAAAATATCTCAACCTTCGTAAATCGGTTTCCCAACCACGTCACCAAATTTTTGTGATTCGGTAGTTGGAAGATAATTAATTTTTGTGGATGGGATAATTAAGTCTAATATGAACTGAAACAAATGTTCGCGAAGAAGAATGGCGGGAAAATTGGCAGAAATGTCACTCTTTGCCTTCTCAATACGATGACAGGGTAACCCATATTCCTGTATCATTCATTCTCACCCCAGATGATTTGATCAACGATTCTCGGACGTTTTCTCAGATACTATTTCCCGAATGAATCAAAAATTGTGACAAGAACGATGAAAATACAAAGTAGTATTCCACGCAATTTCAACTAACGAGTAAGTATATACTACGGTACGATAAGCACGAGCTATTCTTTCTACAGCTGTGCAGTGAAGAGGAAATTATAATTACTGATAATCCAAAGGAGATAGAAAGCAAATTTGTTCAACACGAATTCCTCAGAAATGTTGAAAATGATCTAAAGAGCAGCTGTGTCAAAAATATAGAATTATGAGTGTCGATCAGTCGCTTGGAGTATGCCATGTATATCGATCCATATTGAAGAGGTAGATTCCAAACAAGATTTAATGTTGATTGCAATATTCAATGAAAACTCCGGGTGGTACCATCATGTGACGGATATCACGCGACTCAGCGACTCTAGTCGTTCGCCCCCTAATAATCAATCTTAAGACCAAGAAGGCTTCCGAACCCGCAAATATCCAAGTACTGTAACCGAAATCTTTGTCAAGGGAAAAAACAATTCGAACTACCAGGAAGGATCCCAGATTAGCGAATAGCCGAATACTTGAGCTGCTAATTCCTCTTAGGCTGAGACTCAAGAACTTCCAGCGAGAACGATTTAAGCTTCTAATCCGTAAGAAGGTCACCAGTACCGCGAATAATCTGGTGCTCTAACTCCGACTGATGTGGGGTAAAAAATCAATTTCAAACCCCGAAGCATATTTAAAACCGCAGATACGAGGATGCTCGAATTCATAAACCTGTCGGTGTCAGAAGTCGATGATGAAATGTAAGAAAACAACTACATCTTCAGGTTTTGATGCACCTGGATATTCACGGATTTAGGGGCCTTCCCGGGAATCGAGATTAACTCCCCATACGACGGCATTATCCGTTTTAGAACCCGGATATTCGCGGCTTTGTGAATCTTCCAGGGGTTGTATTATGAAATTGCCGGTAAATTTTACCGCTAAACTATAATTTTTACCGGTGACCTATAACTTTGTCGGTATTCGCAAAGATATGAACTTGCTAAGCTACTGTCCATCAAGAATTCACACTCTCGGACAGCGTTGGCATTCGATAGTGGACGCGCAACAATGCAGCTATGTTCAGGTTCAGAGTTTCGAACTTGCCTCCGATGTTCGCGCTGTTCTTCTGCTTAGTGATTAAGTATTATTGTTGGCATACTGTCACAAACGACGACGAAGAAAAGTACTTGCTCATTGTGCCGGCATTTTTAAACTTTCGTGAACTTGAATATATGGCTGATCAAGATGAAAGATCTCCGGGATCAATTGCTTGCCGGCGAAAGAATATCACACCACTAGAGTATGATATCTATACGATAGTGGAAAAATACTCCAACCAAGCAGATGGATAAGTCTGCCGATTTTTCTCTGGAAAATAAAACAGCTCTGATGGCATGCTGCAGTAATATAAAAAGCTCTGATTTGTCTGAATGGAACGTATTCATGCTCATGCAGTGGTGTTAAGATTTCACATTTAGCAGTGGTCCTTTGAAGTCAGTCAAAGTTATTGGCAAAATGTCAGGAAAAATGTAAATCAGATACGATCACCTTACACTTTTTGTTCATTTTCATTACTAAATATACAGTTATTGATAATCATATCAATGACTGTTCATATATTATTAACATATTAATAATAACTAGCGTTATTGCCTACCTCGCTAACGCTCGTCCGGCTTGGAAGTGTCTCTGATATGATATGATCCCCTGAAATGCTTCTGTAGTTCAACAATGTAACGTTGAGATTTCATAATACAGTGGATTCGGAAAAAATAATTTCCTTGATGTAACCTAGTAACTGTGATTGAGAACTATTGAGTTGGTGTAATGTTGCGCATAGTGACGTTCCTGAATCTCCAGTAAGAATCTGGAAATTTCGCTTAATTAATTTAATTTGTTGGAAGGATATTGCGAAATCTCCGATTATTCGCCTTATGAATCCTATCCCACTTAAGATTTGTACCTAGATGAAAAACTAATCACGAAGGATACTTCTCCCTTCAGCAATGAATGAAATGTATACCTTTATTGTTCATCTCGTTTGACTCAATCAATACACTGATTTCGAAATAGTTATTTACATCCGATGATGCGATTATACTGAAATAGACAACTATTCGAATCTAATAGACGGTGGAAACTTGATGAGCGATTTTCGCTAAAATTTCAGTGGAAGTTCCACTGGAACTGTATAAATTTCCACTGAAATTTCAGTGAGAGTTTCACTGAAACTTTAGAAATTTCCACAGGAATTTCACTGAAAATGTAGTTTCACTGAAACTCTAGGAATTCCCACGGGAATTTCAGTGAAAGTTTCACTGAAACTTGAACGATTTTTAACGATTTTCATTGAAATCTCAGTAGAACTTCCACTAAAATTCAAGCGATTTCCACTGAAATATTAGTGATCAATTCCATGTAAGATCAGAAAGTCGAAAATTGCTCAAGTCTTAAATCCCTTCCAGGATGAAATATATGTTTCTAAGGACAAATTAACGAGACACGTATTTTTGGGTTCCGCCCTATGATGCTCTAACTCGAAGTTATCGATTTTTTTCATTTAAAGGGCATTCCGTGGAATCAGCAACTTTTGATCGATATAGATGCATTTTCCCGCGTGTAATGGCCTCGTGGAGATAAGACTTGTTCAGGGGGGTCAAGTGAGTTATATTGCACCAGACAATCTTGGTACAGAAACTCGATTAGTAAGCAGGATCCACAAAAATTGATTTTGGCCGAAATCGAGGAAAGTTGAATAGCTCAAAATAATCATCCTCAATTTTGATGGAGAATTTTCTGTGAGCTCGTTGAAACATGAGGAACGAAATGTACTTGGTCTGGTTTGCGCGACGTGGCGCAGAGTAGGACTAAAGATCATTTTCTGGATTTTATCGTTCAAACTTGTTTTTTAAGATTGTGAATGTGATACTATGATGCTTTGGTGCTATCAAATTTAAGTTTGACTCATCTATGATATCAGACTTGTGTTATCATTCGACACAAGTATGACGCGGAGTATACCCTATCTTCCAGATGGAATTAAATGCAGTGAGAAACAAGGGAATCATTCATCAACAGCTATTAGCGTGGATAAAAGCGTCCAAGTATCGATGCAGCGCTTCACAGACTTATTACGAACTCCATCTGTCCGAACGATCATGAAAAACAAATTCCAACGATGAAATCCAGAAAATGATCTTTAGCCCCACTCTGCGCCACGTCGCGCAAACCGGACCAAGAACATTTTGTTCCTCATGTTTCAGCGAGTTCACAGAAAATTTCCATCAAAATTGAGGTTGATTATTTTGAGATATTCAACTTTCCTCGATTTCGGCCAAAATCAATTTTTGTGGATCCTGCTCACTAATTGTGTTTCTGTACCAAGATTTTTGGGTGCAATATAACTTACTTGACCCCCCTAAATAAGTCTTATCTCCACGAAGGCCATCACACACGGAGAATTGCATCTATATCGATCAAACTTGCTAATTTCACGGAATGCCCATTAAATGAAATGAATCGATAACTTCGAGTCACAGCATGATAAGGCAAAACGCAAAAACACGTGTCTCGTTAATTCGTCCTTAGAAACATATATTTCACCCTGGAAGAGATTTGAGACTTGAGCAATTTTCGACTGTCTGATCTTACGTGGAATTGGTCTAGTAAAATTTCCACTGGGATTTTAGTGGAATTTTCACTGAAATTTTAGTGGAATTTCCACTGAAATTTTAGTGAAATTCTCACTGATTTTTAGTGAAATTTCCACTGAGATAATCAGTGAGATTTTCACTGAAATTTTAGTGAAATTTTCACTGGAATTTTTACTGATTTTTCAGTGAAATTTTCACTGATTTTTTGACCACTCACCCACCAAACCACCCACCCATGACCCAACCATGACCCATACGGCCACCCATCGCCCTTCACGCCCTGCCGATAGGCAACCCGAGACGCGAGATGCTGACGGACAAATTTTGGCTGGGCTCTTAATTATGTTAATTACCAATATTCATTCGCCAGCCAACGATGAGTAGTTGATATCTTACTATGTCTCATGGTAGATATTTCTAAGACAGAGTTTACATGAATATTCCCAGATTTCAAAATATCTCAAGTTGATGTGTTTCATTTGAATGGATGAGCTTTTCTAATTTTACTACAGCATGTCACCACATCAGAGCAAGTTTTATTTTCCAGAGAAAAATCGGCAGACTTATCCATTTGCTTGGTTGGTGTATTTTTCCACTATTGTATAGATATCATACTCTATTAGTGGTGCGATATTCTTTCGCCGGCAAGCAATTGATCCCGGAGATCTTTCATCTTGATCAGCCTTATATTCAAGTTCACAAAAGATAAAAAACGCCGGCACAATGAGGAAGTACTTTTCTTCGTCGTCGTTTGCGACAGTTTGCGAACAATAATAATCACTAACAGAAGAACAGCGCGAACATCGGAGGCAAGTTCAGAACTCTGAACATAGCTGCATTGTTGCGCGTCCACTATCGAATGCCAACCAGCGCTGCTCTCGGAGCGTTTATCCCTAACCTACAAAATCCTGAACCCACAAAACGCAAAACATGATCTCTAATATTTTTGCGAATACCGGAAAAATTACAGGAAAGTTGCAGGTTAGCGGTAAATATTTACCGGCAATTTTATAATACCGCCCCTGGCTCTTGGGATATTGGCTAATGGGTTCTGGGGTTGATTTTCTTTCGTGACAGAATTTCCTCTCTAAACCCGTTGGAGTGAAATTTCACTCCCTTGGAGTGAAATTTGACTCAAAGGTATGAGTCAGTTTCGTGCGCACCGAGCTGGAAAGATTCATCACTCCAAGCTGGAGTCAAATTTCACTCCAACGTGAGTCAATTATCACTCTTAGGATCGAATCAAATGATTCAAAACCAAACTTTTTAACATTCTAGATATTGCTTTAAAAAAATCAATTCACGGCACGCACGCACAATTCAATTGATTTCCTAGTAATTCTAATTATTGATATTCTATGAAAAACGTACTTTACGAGAATTTTGGGAAATGTATTCGAATCGATGGGGATTTGAACACGCACCCTCTTGATTGCCAGGCAAGTGTCCTAACCATTAGACCAAATGTGACTTTGTCATGTTACAGTCAAGAAAGCCTATGTACTGTTGTGTGATACCCGAAAGGTGTTTCGAAAGGAAACTCGGAATAGAGCAGCATCACTCAACAATTGAAAAGTTTTCCACTTTCTTCATGAGTAGTCCCGCAAATCATCCCGGGATTATACCCTAACCTATAAAAATCCATTTCACTAAATGTGAGGAGTCAATTTTCACTCATCTTGGAGTGAAAATAGACTCAAGCTCGGAGCGAATGTGATATTTCTGAGATTTCACTCCCTATGAGTCAAATTTTCACTCCATAGGAGTCATTCTGAGAATCACCCCAAGCTATGAGTCAAAATTTCACTCCAACAATTTTAGAGAGTCCGGTTGGTATATGTTAGTGGGACTGGGGCCGCTCTAAGTGTTGCGATTGAATTTTCAGACTATCGGAAAATTCCAACCCAAGCATCTGGGGAGATTCGAGAGCCTCTCAGATTTTGAGATTGATTTTCTTCTGTTACAGAAATCTTAGCACTAATATTTTGGAATGAGCAGGCGTGAGGACAATTCTACGCGTTTCGGAATCGATGTTCTCGCTCGAGAAAATTTCCAATCCAAGCATCCGAGTATTAACCTCTTTAAAAGCTTGAGTTCTGGGAGTAACTTATTTTCAACTGTAACCATTTTCGTTATGAACATCTTAGTGCTCTCAGATTAGTGAATCTCCTTTGCTTTAGCATGGGACTATTTCTCCCACTTTAAGGAATTCCTTCATTAATATCTGGATTTTGTGGTTTCGGTGGTATTTTTCGATTTTCACACTGATTCACGCCCCCGCAAAATTTCTAGCTCGATGATTTGCTTTTTGTGTTTGCAGGTTTGGGCCTTTGCAGGGTTTTCAGTATGATTCGACTATCGTCAAATTTGTAGTTCAATAATCTGGGTACTCGCAGGTTCGAAAGGCCTTGCCAGATAATGGTATCTATTTTCTTTCTCAGCACAGTTTGTACAATCTACAAATATTCGGGAGTATCGTTCGATTGCGTTTTCTTGAGAGTTATTTGGGCCTACTTTTTGATGTATCGGTCTATCGAACAAAAACAACATATTTTTTGACACAACATCATCATGCCTCTAAAATGGAAATTGAAGCCACTTCCCTAGTATACATTGAACAGGCCATGAGGAACTTCTTCTCTCGACGAGTATTAGGACATTATTCGAATGAAAAGGTGATCATCGCAACGTATAAGTCATAGAAATTCTTACACAGTATGTGTAGAGTAAGTATAGATCACATCTGATAAAACATATTATAAAACTTGTTGATAGTGGATATTCTACAAAAAAAAGTTACAATGGGCCGCTTGTACAGTATTAATTCTACCTATTTGATTGGAGACAATATCTTCCGCATGTAGACTTATAGTAGAATTTCTAGATCACCTGAGTTCATTTCAGAGTAGTTGAAGGAAGGATAGACAAGTGAACTCGGAACTAGATTGCCATTGTGAAAATTTGCTCGATCTATCACAGAAGAACAGACTTCTTCCGAAGCTGCAAAGATGCAGTCAGCGCTTTACATTTTGATTTTTCAAGTAATAATTTTGCGTAAGTAATTATTCCATCAAGGATACCTCGTTTACATGCAATATATGGAATAATACTACCAAAACGATCAATGACTATTTTGGAACATTTATAGACTTTGCAGGTACCTCATTAAAAGCTAATCCACTGATTGATGTTCAAAAAAAGTGTGCGATATATAAAAAACACGCCTGGGTTGTCTTGATTCAAAGAAAGAACAGCCCAAATGACGCAGAGAAACATGTCTGCACTGGTTCTTTGATTAGTAAGAGACATGTTTTAACTGCTGCAACTTGTCTCGAGAATCTTTCAAAGGAGGATGCAGAAATAATCGTGGGATCAACCGAGACACTCTCGTCTTGCCACCAAAAATTAGATATAAAATCATATATCACGTATAAGGATTGGTTTAGCCAACAAACAAAGCCGCCCTTCAGAGAAAATCTCGATGACATTGCTATTATTGAGGTGAGAGAGCTAATTGAACCAAAATTAACTTGAGCGAATTGTTACCCAACTTGCCCCCATATGCCGCCGATCTCAGGAATGAGAGTTCATTGACCTTCCTGGAAGTTTTTTTTTTACAATTGTCATGTTAAAGTATGAGAAAGTAAGAAGTTTGCATCGAATCTGAGTCATTTCTGCGTTTTCCAGAAAATTTGAAATGATTTCTCTATTTTTCGTGTTCGCTTAGCTGAGAAAGCACCGAGAGAATTGCGTTCAATGAAATCGGTGCCAAAGTTGTTTAGTTCGACCAATCTTAATGTACTTTAGCGCATTCGATTACTTTTCTCAAAATTCTTGACACCCATTTTCCAAAGTCACAAAATTCGGATCCGGAGCTGTTTCATGTGCAAAACACAGAGATGATTTGTAAAACAAGAAGGCCAACATCGAATTATACCCAACATACCTTAATATGGTTATCTCAAAAGGTGGACTTTTTTAACCACTCAGAACGTGTTTATCACGTCAAAATAGATTGAAAATAGTATTTAGGGCTGAAAAAAGCTCCGAATGTGCTTACACGGCGATAAAAATATTCTATCGCCGATTTACATCATATTTTGAGGGAAAATCAAGACAGTTTGACTCCCACTGATCGAAATTAGATGTAGTTTACTTCATTTTGACGGTCTTAAAACATGATTTGAAATACGTTGGAAAATGTTAAGGCAGGCTAGAGTTGTTAAAGAAATCGCTTAATGGAGGCAAGTCGGGTACACCATTTTGTAAACTCTAAATGATCACTTTTTGGGAGAATCAAGACAGCTTGACTCGAGTTAATTAAAATCAGACGAACTTCAACTCATTTTTAAGGTCTTGAATCGAGCTCCAAAGTGAGCTGAAGTATATCAAAAAATGTTGAGGTAGACCAGAGTTGTCGAGAAAATGCCTTAATAGGCGCAAGTTGGGTACACTTACCTCATAATTAATTAGTTGTATATAGGGACTAGACATGGTCGTCGAGTTGACGTCGTACACGCATTATTTCTTTCTCTGAGATGGCCACCATCGAAATTAGATTTAGCATTGGGTGCATAGAGCCGTTCAAACATTAGTCTTTCAAGTCAGGATGAGAGAAGAAATGCTGTGAATAATGCAAAAGCCTAAATCCATGCTGAATTTATTTTAAATGTTGATCATCATACGTCTATATGCAGGCAATCCAACAACTATTTCCAATACTCATACAGGAATTTTTTCGTATTCGGGAATTTTATCATCTGAAGGAAAAATAATAAATACGAAAAATGCTTGTGAAGCAGACATTATCTTCATGGGATTAAAAGTTGAAACTTCAAATTATTCACCTATCTTGATTCTTCAATCGAAAAGGAAAGACGATTTATTGCCTCTTGATGTGAATCATTCATTCTCTTGATCACAGAGCTATCAATCAATAGAGAGTATCAGTATTCGCCTTCCAAATTTTGCGTTGAATATAGGTCATGCTCCATTGCCTCATCAATAGCCTCTTCTAGGAGTTTAGTCATTTCGATGTTTGAATTCATCAAGATGTTATCGATCCAAAATCGAGCATGTGTTTCATACACAAGCCAGGCACATTGAAATATGCCGTGGTTTATTACTAAACTCCCCGAGAAATTTTGATAATTGACTAAAACACGACAGTTATCCAGATGTTTGAAAGTTATAAGCAACTTTTGTGTATAATTACGAAAAACATTACGCGATCCCCCAATCACATCAAGTGCGTAACATATGTTGAATACCGAATTTACGTTTCCGGAAACGTTTTTGAGAATCCTATTAATCTTCGTCTAAATAAAATAACGATCAAGACTTAAAACAGATAACAAACCACAAAAACTTTGTCATTTCCTCAACCACACTAAACGAATATCAGCGACTATCTCAAACACCGCAATGAATCAAATTCCAGGTCAATGTCCCTGATACTGGAATTCAAACACCAGATCTATCATTGTCTAAAATTCGTCCTGGAGGCAAGGTCAGATTTATCGGATGGGGTCACGAGCAACAAAACTTTCGTCCAAAGGTTCCAAGTTTTATCGATTTGAAAAAATTGAATAACGCTGAATGTATCAAATACGTTCAAGAATTACGACCATCGTATGTTGAATTCGTACTGCCAGAAAAATTATTTTGTGCAATGTCAGATACACTCGGACTTGGAGTTGAGGTAAGTTACGATTGGAGTATCTTTGTCCCATGAGTAATTCCGCGAGAAAACGATAGACAAAAATGGGGTGGGTCTCAGATTCCTTTTTGAGTCAACCTTCTCGATTCTATAGGTCAAAATATGAAGATCTGCTACCATAAAAAAAATTGGAATTTTTTTTCGAACTCTGGCGCATAAATCAAGATTCAGTTTTAGATTTTTTTCGATCGACTGTACGTAAAGCACTGCTTTACGCCCGGTAGTTTATGTTCACTTTACGCCCAGTCGATCGAAAAACGTATTTCGATACTCGGGCGTGAAGTTTTTTTGCTTAACTCGAGCTAATTTCGACCCTCGCCAAGGCTCGGGCCGAAAACAATCACTCGGAAAGCAAAACCAAACTTCCCACCCTCGAATCGAAAAATACTATTTTATGTTACTAGTGCCCAAAAATTGCAACTTGAACATGATTTTTGAGCACTCGTAACATAAAATATTGTATGACACTGCGTGCGGACGGGTAGTTTTGTTGCGACGGACTTATAACACTCGCTTCGCTCGTGTCATAACCAGTCCTTCGTACAAAACTACCCGTCCACGTGCAGTGTCATAAAGTACTATTTTTGCAAAGTTTTCATAACTTTTTTCCAATAAAAACGTTATAACTCAGAAACGACTCTGAGCAGAGCAACGGGGTTCAACGCATCTGAAAAATGAGTGAGAAATCTTTAAAAAACCACTCCGAAATTTTGGTTTCCATGTCACCTTGACTATATATGGGTGAATCCGTGGAAATCATTCTCAACTCTTTTTCTCAAAAAGCTATTTTTTTAGAATATTTAAAAGAACATTCTTCAATGTAAAAAGTTGTGTTCTTATGGGAAAAAATACTTTCATTCTGTATTTCTGGGTTCTAAGGTGTTTTTTGGGCGTTTTTTGAATTTTAATGTTAAAAAACCTCAATTTTCTGCGCATGCGCGAAATTTGGGGATTCCGAAGCTAATTTTTTGGAGAGCTGAGAAAATTTCCTTGGAATTGACCACTTGCCGAGTTCAATTTCGTTGATTTAAACCAAAGTTTCAGTCACTTTTAACACCGAGTACAAAAAGCAGCTTGGTGCGAGGTCCCTATTCGATTCGATAGATGCCTTCATGTTCTCGCTCAATGCAACCTTCATCTTTCGGAGGCTGCAACTCCGGTTCTAGTTGATGAAATTGAACTCGAAAAGTGACCAATTTCAAGGAAATTTTTTCAGCTTTTCAAAAAAATTGGTTTCGGAATTCCCAAATCTCGCGCATGCGCAGAAAATTGAGGTTTTTAAACATTGAAATTCAAAAAACGGCCAAAAAACACCTCAGAACCCAGAAATGCAGAATGAAAGTATTTTTTTCAAAGAGAACACAACTTCTTACATTAAAAAGTGTACTTTTGAATATTCAGAAACAATAGCTTTTTGAGAAAAAGAGTCGAAGATGATTTTCTCGCAATTACCCGTATATAATCGAGGTAATATGGAAACCAAAATTTTGAAGTGGTTTTTGATAGATTTTCTACTCACTTATCAGATGCGTTGAACCTCGTTGCTCTACTTAGAGTCGTTTCTGAATTATAACGATTTCATTGAAAAAAAGTTAAAACCGAATCTTGATTTATGCGCCTGGGTCCGCAAAAAAATTTTCAATTTTTTTTATGGTGGCAGATGTTCATATTTTGACCTATAGAATCGAAAAATTTGACTCAATAAGGAATCTGAGACCCGACCCATTTTTGTCTATCATTTTCTCGTGGGATTACTCCCATTACAAATTCGAAGGATTCAAAGATTGATTAATACCTGGGAAAATGATCATGCATGTCCTGGGTATAACAAAAATTTCTTCCGGATGATTGCCTCAATTAAGGGAGTAAGCTCACCGCGTGAGTCAAATAGATCGACTTTTTTCAACTTTCACAAATTTGCCTACATGTGTGTCTTATGTCTTAATCAGATCTCAATACACCCTCACATAAACTTGCATAAGCATCCGACTCACGAATCATGAAATATCAATCCCTGATTATGGGCGAATTTGTCCTAATTGTGACTTATTCGTGACTTCACGCTGAAAATTAATCAGAACTTCTTTCCAAGCTAACCAAAGCTTGAAATAAAGTTCGAGCACGTTCTTTGTATTAAGATCTATAAGTGAGCGAGACTTGCACAAAAACTGATCGGTCAGTCTTGTATAGTCTAATAATCATCGCGATGCCCCATAAGACAGCGTGTATAACCTCTAAAAATGTTTGCTACGTCTATGGTGCTGATCAGATGGTTTGACTCAGGGGTAGCCAATGCTCGTGAAATTTTGACTGTGTTCAATTGACACGCAAATACATTTTTCTGCCAAGTTTGATAAAAACCTGATCGGTGGATCTTCTACCGAGGTTACTCCCTTAAGACAGTTTTCTAGTTGAGGATAAGCCGTACAGTTTCAGTAACAAAATCTTTGATGACAAAGAGTGGATGAAAATCATTTGCGACATGGTTATTGCTTGTATGTATCAATTGTACATACATCAAGCAGAAAATTGTTTGTCGGTTACTTCAAATCTGCAGCTCTATCCGCTAATTCCTGTAAATGCTCTAGTTCTTTCATCAATATTATTCACCCGTTTTCCTGGTTTTTAATCATACGTGTTTCATTTGTAACAATAGGCCATGTACCTCGATATTTGTCTATCAAGTTAAACATGAGCTCAAAGTGCGCTGCTACTCATCGAATGGAACTAACTAGCCACTTCTTATATTATGTTTGCCATATATTGAATGTTATCATTCGATTTCTATCGCATTGCGTCCTATTAGAAAATACGACAATAGCCAATTGATACAAAGTCAATAACTGTCATCATGTCAATAATAATTTACATTTTGAATGTCTTAAGAATTCGTATCTACTCCAGACATTGACAATACCTAATTGTAATCGTAACATGAATTTTCAGGGCGATTTTGGTGGTCCAATTTTGAACGGTTATCACGCTATAATTGGAATTTTAATTCGACCCTGTCCTACGTCAGAGATATGTTGGAAACTACCCACTCAACCAAATCTTGTTCTCACGCTCAATAGAAACCTTAGAGAATTCATTGCTGATGTAACACAAGTGAAATAATTCTTGCGGTTGTTGAAAAAACTGAGTGAGCCCAGAAGGAACAGTACAGAAGGTTGCAACAACTTACGTTGGAAGGAAGAGGCACCACATTTTCTTTCAGGCATAATAAGGCAAAATTTTCATAGTGATTCAATACACACGTACAAGGAGCATCGCAGCTTTTATTCATCAAAGATAATTAACACAGTTAATTGTAACAAAAATTCATCAAATAAATTAAATCTCATAATCCCAAGTCCTTCCGGCTTACATTTTCCATCGACGTACCTTCCAGATATTCTTAATATCTTGGAGGGACAAATCCAAAAGAACGAGGAGGTTGAGGGCTTGGAGTATCATCGGTGATTGTTTCGTGCACTTGATATTGATGAGAAATGTATTGACGAGATATGTCGGCTGGAGGTCTGTATCCATGTATCGAATTAGCTATTACTTTCGATTCGTCGACGTAATCTGGCTTTGAATTCCCTAGACAGTTAACATGACCATTTTAATCTATGAGTGTATGAAAATTATTCAAAACATTTTAATTAAAGGAATCAATATATGGATTCAAATATCTCGGTACTAAATGGAAAACGAATTTGGGCCTACATCTACAAGAATGTAAAGGTGTATGAGTAGCAAATTTATTGAATAGTTCCTGACAGTTTTGAGGATTAGAGTATCTATCGAATATCTTCGAAATAAATAAGGAAATCCGATCAGGAACTCGGAACGAAGAGCTTTCTTGAGAATTATTGCAAGATATTTGCTTCAGAAAAAAATAAACTTCCTATTTCATCAAATATAACATTTGATTCCGTAGATTCGTGTAGGCCATTAGTCACAACTATGGAGGAAAGCAGAGCGAATATCAGGACACGTTTCCTATTCTAAACTTTGGAGAATGGTATATCTGTCGTAGGCGAATAGGATTCTCAGCCGGATAGCTATCTTCCGCGGCGCATAGCTATCAGGTGGCCGATAGGATTCACGACGCGGGAGAAGTCTATCCGGCTGAAATTCGTAGTCCGATAGACTCGTGTTGGGAGAGGTGGCTATCGGCCGGAGACGTTTCAGCCACATAGCTACTTGGCTAGGATGATAGAATTGGACGAGTCGAGAGTTTCTATTCGACTGAAATCGTCAGTCTGATAGACTCGAGATACTTCATGCATCTATCGGGCTGGTATACACTACCGGTCAAAAGTTCGTGCACTGCACCTAAAAAAATTAATTTCGATTTTGCTCACTCGACTGCTCGGATCTCCTTGGCTTAAATTAACTCTACTTGGGCTACTTTTGTGGCTTTTTTCAAGCACTTGGAGAACTATTTGGTATTTTTCTGCACAACTCAATAGATTTTCGCAAAATCAATCTGAAGCCTTGTAGAATTTCATAAAAATCAGGTCGTTACGCAAACCTCCGCAAGTCTGGCGGAAATTGATGGATTTGGATGATTCAAAGAGCATTTAGAGCTAGAAGTCGAAAGCTTCAAGAACCGTTTTTGAAAATTATTCTAGCTTGTTCCTGGTCCGAGCTGATGTCACTCTCTTTGTAGAGGATGATTTTTCTCGAAAAAAAGGACCAGTCATTGAAAAGTTACGCATGAACACATTTTTTCACGGTTATGAGCACTGATCTTGGTTCCTCTCACCAACAACATGGAAAAACTTGGAAAAACTCAGAGGAATACCACCGTGAGCCCAATTGCTTCACCTTCAGTGGTTTTTGGGACTCTTCTTCGAGGAAAATCTCCCTTAACAAAAAGGGTCACAACTCGGACCAGAAGCAAGCTAGAATAATTTTCAAAAACGGACTTTGAAGCTCTTGACTTCTAGTTTTAAATGCTCTTTGAATCATCTAAATCCATCGATTTCCGCTAGAGTGGCGGAGGTTTGCATAATGACTCGATTTTTTTGAAATTCTACACGGCTTCAGATTGATTTTGCGAAAATCAATTGAGCTGCGCAGAAAAAATACCAAATAGCTCTCAAAGTGCTTGAAAAAAAGCTACAAAATGAGCCCAAGTAGAGTTAATTTGAGCCAAGAAGAACCGAGCAGTCGAGTGAGCAAAATCGAAATTCATTTTTTTAGATACGCACAAACTTTTGACCGGTAGTGTATACCAGCCCGATAGATGTATGCAGTATCTCGAGTCTATCAGTCTGCCGATTTCAGTCGAAAAAAAACTCTCGACTCATCCAATTCTATCATCCTAGCCAAGTGGCTATGTGGCTGAAACGCTCCCGGCCGATAGCCACCTCTCCTAACACGAGTCTATTCGCCCAAAAATTTCAGCCGGATAGAATTCTCCCGCGTCGTGAATCCTATCGGCCGCTTGATAGCTATGCACCGCGGAAGATAGCTATCCGGCTGGGAATTCTAGTCGTCTACGACATATCTATAGAAGCCTAGACCCAAGGGTCTGAAAATGATTCCACCATCCATCCCAAAATGTTGATTTCGAGTTTGCTCGCAATACTCGAAAGATTGACGTAAAACTGGACTCACATTGCAGTGAGTTTCCACGTTTTTATATAAAAATAATTATGTGACCATGTTGTAAATTTCTAGCCTGAAGAGGTTCACAAAATATGTGGACGAAACGTAGCAATACATGTGTAATTGCAATTATTTTGTGTATATTCATCTGCACAAACACTAGTCCTCCACGATCGATTCCAAGATCATCTATATTTATCCATCCCAAAAGTCCAGCAGCGTGCTTATTCCTAAATATCGTCAGATAATCTTACTGCAAAAAATACCCTAATTCGCCCCGCTCTCTCCAATGTATAACTCGATCACATGTGCTCACCTGTATAATATAATCCCCAGTTTCGCTGTGGGGCTATGATAATTGCCTGGACGAGTCCGATCACTACGGTCAGTATTAGGAGCGCAATATCCTGTCAATCATTTTTAAAATTGTACAATGATTGTTTAATGTGAGGACGATTTGTGAGGAGAAATGACACATAAATCATCGAGAATTTTCTATTAAAAGTGAGAACTTGACGAGCATCATGTAAATATTTTCGAGTCGAACCAAAGAGAAGAATTTCCACCAATACGTTACATGAGTGATATGAACTCATGATTGTGTACCCAACAGTACTACATAGTTATAGAGTATTTACAAGGATACTGAACAATAATGATTTTTCTCATCATCTTCGATATATAATGCGAACAATATATTAAAATTCAGGCAAATGATTTACTGATTTTTATATGACATTGTGATGCCTTGACACGTCTTCTATGATCTATTATGCGTACGAAACTCTTTTGTCAAGAAATAGACTTTTGTTCTTCCCAGGGCACACTTCACGGAAATTTGTTTCTCTACTTAGAATGGCATCTAGAATGTGCAGACTCTGAATGAGATTCCAAACTCTCCAAACAATATAATTTTCTCAAACCACAGGCCAATTTTCTTTTTGTGAGACAATGAAAGTAGGGTAGGAAAAATTGTGTACTCAAAATCATTTCTTTACTGAAAATCGCAGCTGGGCAAATCCACAAAAATGCCCGTGCGACATACCATCACTTTCTACTGCCGAATTCATTTCATTCCTTCTCTGAAGTTGAAACAAAAAATCAGTTCAGATCCAGTAATTGTCTTTAGGTATGCGCAATATTTCTTTCAGAATTTCAGCAACTGCATAGAAGAAATTAGGCAAAGGAAAATAACCACATTGCGTAAACTTTTTCGTTAATACGCCCAGCTGACAAATTCTTCGAGTGCATGGTAGACAGCCCTCCCAAATTTTCAATTTTTGCAGTCTCTCTCTCTCTCTCTGGGCATGGAATCCTACATAAATTGCGTCGTCGTGGCAGCTTTTTATCAACTCAAGCGAAGGAATTGCTTATCAATGCCTTGATAATGCCTCACATTTATTATGCTTGTCTTGTATATTTTGATGTATCCGTTTATTTGGCTACAAAGCTGCAGCGTCTTCTTGACACCTGCGTCCGCTTCATCTTTCGATGTCCTAGCGATGCAGCTCTGCAAACCCTCTATGAGCACCTGCATTGGCTACAATTACATCGCCGTCGTGACTATTTTTTGAGCGTACAGACTTATAAAGTATTTTCCACCGGAACTCCACGGTATCTAAAAGATCTGTTTCAACCTTTGAACGATGAAGTACGTCGGTCAGAGCGGAATCAATCCACTCGGATTCGAATTCCTGTTACCCGCACGATTGCATATGAGAACGCATTTCCACTTCGAGCAATGCAACAATGGGAAACTATTACCGTTCAGATCCGTCTGAAAATCCCTTTTGATACATTCAAAGATGCTGTCTCGACTCATTTCCACGAGATGGAAGTATAAATGGAGTGTGTGCGCTGCGTGTTTGAGTATCGAGTTTGCCTTAAATGAATTGCCTATTTATCAAAATTGTTGAGTCTTATAATTGCCTAGTTCTGTTCGCACAATCTATTGTCCTTTTGCGTTGTTTAAGCGACAATGATATTGAAGTATGTTGAATCTACCTAATTTTATCTGTTAAGTCTGAACATATCATCATCATAATTCATTTTGTTGGAAATTGAAGTATTTGATAGAAATGTATATTCGTGCCTTTTGCCATGTACGGTCCGCTGTGACCACGGCATGAATAAACCGTTAATCAATGAATCGAAATCTCTCGTGTTCATTTCATTTCCTTCACGCGGAACTCAATTATTTTCAATGATTGTCAAAATACCATCAAAATCAGCTGAAATATGTTCAATTATACTTGATATATCTGTCTGTTTGAGTTCTGAGTGATTAAAATCACAGATTCAAATACCTATCTTTGAAAAGTTGCACTCAGAACTTATCCATGACTGAAGAATACTCATTCCAGCGGATCAGACGGAGGATTAATTTCAATATGTCTTCCAAAGAAAGATAGAATTTTGTCTATAATTCTCTCGCACAACAAACCTCTTTTACCAAGAGTATGAAAAATCAGCAGATTTAGAATCTGGGTTTGGAAATATGACGTATAAATTGGAGAATTCGATTCATTTGGTTGAAACGTCCTCTGTCATCACGAAGGTGATGCGTCATAGGAAAAGAGTGAAAACTTGTTCACTAACTCTCTGAGAATCTTCAAAAACTATAGGATTTTGATTGTTGTAGGTAACTTAGATATTCCAAAAATGTATATGTTATGAGAATGACAGTATTCATTGATCGAAATCAAACAATTATCAAAAAACGAGGACTAAAACTTTGTATTTAATTCACCGTGAACGGACAGTCTCAACTGATTACATGTATGTTTCTTTGATCGATGACTTCGAATCTCAAAACAAAAACTTCGGAGATAATGATGTCCAATAGCGATTTCCATGACAGATGTTAACTCACGTATTTCATTTTGAAAGCTGCGTAAGAGAATGAGATGAGTCTCGAATTTGAGGAAGATAACTTTGTCTTGATGTTCTGCAACGAAAATCTTGTCACAATCATTTTACTTTGAGCTAGCTTATATAGGTAAAATCTTCCTCCTCTTCAATCAATCTTGAAGGCCGAAGAACAATAATCGTTCAAGGGCTGATACAAGTCAATTGTTTCAAATCAAATACGGAAATTAATGAGAATTCATAGCTCATAAGTAATGACATGTTTTTTGCGTCACAACAATGTTTGATCAACATAATCTAAAATTGTTATTCCGTCTCAGTTTTTCAAATTGTAAATATGGATAGATGAAATTCGATAACAACTCTTGCTTGACAAAGAAAAGCGTGCAAGACAATAGAATCACACAAAATTGAGATTAACATTTCAGTTATGAAGGACGATCGAATTAAAAATCCTCGACAAGCGATTGCAAATATTGTGGAGAAGAGTGAACTCAGTGTAACGATTTTGTCGTTTCAATTTCAGAATCAGCGTTGGCGTAGTTCACTAGATGACTGTGTTCAGGGTGCATTTTTAACATGGGAAAATTGGTCTGAGCGTTGCCGTTTAGAGGATTTTACAAAGTAAAATGCATGTGATGCGCCAACGCTGTTCAGAATCACAGTGGAATTAGGTTATAATTAACATTTTCTTCTGGTCTCTCAGACCTTGTTCGGAATAAGGTCTACTATTATTGGACACAGCGGCCGTAGTTGTGTTCGAAAGTATGGCGAAACCTTGAACTCCAGAGCTACTCGGTTTTTGAAATGCACTGAAAAATGGTACTTTCAGATTGATGACCTGCGAATCGTTTTTAGCTAATTTGCACATATGGAGCATCCCTTTTAAATTCAGTATAAATTTTGCATTTTTCCGAGTTTTTCTACCCAGCTCGGCTCATTTGAAAGGTGATGACAGAATGTACAAAATAAGATCGAGGTGATCTGATTTTACTCACCTCGAACCGGATGCGAGTGAAAGCAGAGTTACTATTAAAAATTGAAAGCAAATCGGTATTCTCCCGATAGCGTTTGGGAGGCATCCATCTCACAGATTCCTTGATCCTCGGAGTTCCTCAACTCAGCTCGGCCCATTTCAAAGGTCGTCCAAGGATCTACAAAGAATAGAGAGCGTCCCATTTCGTCCATAGAAAACCGAGGGAATGCCTTCCGAACGCGTATCGGCAAGAATACCGATTTGCTTGTAGTTTGTCATTGTACATCACTGCTTTCAGCAGCATCTAATTCTCTATCGACGAAATGGAACATTTTGTAATTCGATTCTACAGGTTTTTGAGTGATCATTCAAATGAGCCGAGCTGAGTTGAGGAACTCCGAGAAACAAGGAATCTGTGAACCGGATGCCTCCCTAATGCTATCGATGAGAATACCGATTTGCTTGTAATTTTTAGTAGTAACTCTGTTCTCACTCGCATTTGGTTCGAGGTGAGTAAAATCAGATCATCTCATTCTTATTTTGTACATTCTGTCATTACCTTTCAAATAGGCCGAGCTGTGTAGAATGATTCAGAAAAATGTAGAAGTCATGCCGGATTTGAAAGGGGCGCTCCGTATGTGCAAATCTCCTAAGAACGATTCGGAGGTCATCAATACCACTTTTCAGCGCATTTCAAAAATCGAGCAGCTCCGGGTTTGATATACCAACGCAATTCTACTCGAATGGATTGGTAGAAAATAGCTATGTGCGCCGATTTTGGTGACATTTTTGAACGGATATTCTCCCGCCTCCCGAACTCCGTGCGAAAAATGCAAAAATCTGTTTGAATTTTTTGAGAAATGCAGAAATGATGAGGGGTCAATCTATAGTATATTTCCGTACTGAGCGCGGTAGTTCATTTTGGGCACTAGGACAGTTTGTCTGTCGAGCGAAGCGAGACAGACATGTCCTCCAGTGCCCAAAATGGACTTGCAAGCGAGGTGCGGATATATTTTTTCATTACGAGAACCCTAAAATCCTATTCAAACTCGGCATTTTTAGGTTAGAGTAATGAAAAAGTATTATCCATCTCCCCATTTTTTAATATAACAAACGTGAAAAAAAATTGAGGCAAGATCAAGGATCGGCCATTCCTAAAATTTGCAAATACTGACATTTTGGGTACAGGGGGGAGGTTGGGTGTACTTAACACCTTACGTCTATTGCGCGTCGCTTTGTCGCTGCATTGTATCGCAAATCGCATCGAATCTCGTTGCACGTGGCCGTGTAGGCCAGCTAACCGCGCACAACCTTACTCTTTACTCAGACGAGCGGGAAAGAAGCCTAATTCAACATCGTGGAAGACTGGTTGCAAGCTTTCCACTCTCGATTAAACAAAAATCAATCGACCCCATAAGCAGCTGTTCATTCCCACGCGGGGTCTACCAATCCCTAACAGTGCAATCTCACTTTCTGTTCCGAACTCATCTTACTCCTCTCTCTCAAACATAAGAACTGCGAACATCAAGCCTCCGTCTGCCACCACCACAACAACAAGAGCCACTCCAGACTTTTTCAGCGCTCCAAGGGTACCTTTTTTACCCTGTAGAACTTCCGATCAAATACACCTACACACACTCACAAATCTTTGTCTCAGCCTCGCAAAATTTTACCCTCATAGTTTCTTCCACCCATTCAAACATTTTCCGTTCCACTCCTAAGCTCAGAATTGAAGAATCCATATTATACATATTACATCCGACACAGAGTTGGTTATATAACAAAGCCTTACAAGTAAGTAATACAGATATAGCCATTGCCATCACTCTCGCAATTGTAAAATTGCACCGTTCATTGGTGTAATGGTAATTGTATATATATACAGCATCAACATACTTGCTAAAGATTTTGTGCGGTGACAAAAAGGCGAAGCACCTTCAAGCGCCCAGCCAGCGGAACAAACTACGCGAGGTTCGCTCTGGTTTCTTTTTTTTTTTCAACTCCTCCTATTATGCAAGTTCGGCCTGCCCATCGAGTACATAATACTTCATTTCACGCAACACATCAAATAAAGAATCCAAAGAGAAATACCTATTGGATACATCAAATATGTGTTTATACAGTCAGAATCTGAGGTGAAGATCGGGTTAATCGAGAGGATAGCAAATCCTGAAAATCGATCTTGCACGCGAGAATGTCAAGTTTGTGAAAACGGGGCAAAAGCTCGTTATCGCCTTGCTCCCTCTCTCGAGGGTTGGAAATGCGACTGGGTATGTCGTTCTATTCGGCGCACGTGTTTACGGATCTTCTCGAGTGAGATTTTGAAAGAGCGACTCTAACGTGCGTGATATTCCACCTGCGTAATCCCGGATAGCAGCAGAGACGTCGGTCGTATACCGTAGTTTGAAGAGGAAAAGTTGGGGATTTCGTGTTCGGCGGCTGAAGATAGAGTGAGAGAGCTGGGGCGATGACATAAGATTCTTGGGCGATGTTATCGTCGACAAGATGAGTCTAACTGGAGATTCTGCAGGTTAAGCAAGTCAAGGAGTTCCAAACGTAAACTAAACGCGCCAGAACGAAACTTTCTTTTCGAGTAATATGCGTTGCTTGCGATATCGACTTTTCGAACAATGCAAGATGTCACTATCGAGAAAGGTTGACTTGAGAACCTTTGTTATAAATCAATCTGTTGTACCGCGTTGATCTGTATTCATGAACTAGGAATTGGTTGGAATTCATTCTACAATATCAGATGTTTCATGAGAAAAAGAGTAGGAATCGAGTTCTACATCACTAATCTCTTAGTTAATGAGTAACTCCAATTTCATTTTCTACGCAATTACAAAAGGTTCGAAACCTCCACCTCTTTTCTAGTCCCTCTACGCGAATAATGCAGCGTTGGTTTGTCGTCACTGAGCATCTGATTTTTGTCCAGATAATACTACCATATATTATCACGGATACTGCAAAAACCAAGCATACTGTCAAAGTCGTGAACCAAAATGTTCAATCTTATGGTGGGTGCAGTCAAGAGAATAGGCTCCGTTTGAACGCAGGCAAATCCAAGGCCAAGTGGTTGGTTCACGCTACTTTGTGAGAAAGATAAATGAATTAAAAATTTTTCTAAGAGAGAGTGGGACAACTTAGGACAGGGGCGAATTAGGACAAGCAAGATAACTCGATTATGGGTGAGTCTAGGCTTCAGCCGCATAAAAACATTTTCAATACTATCACAGACAATGGTTTTTATCCCGGTTAGACCTCCCGAAACGATACTGAGAGTCTACGCTGACATAGGGGTGCTTTTTGAGGGCCTAACGCGGTTTATTTTCCAAATGCAAGATTACACGCTGCTTCTGCGAAAGTGCATTGGCTTAATCGCCATTTAGAGGTTAAAAAGTTACGTCACAAAACGAAGATTTTGAGCCGTCGTGGGTCAAAATCGGCCCACTTGAACCCAAGTTATCGCAATTGAGCAAAAAAAACGCTTGGGGACATTTTAGGACACAGTAGACGGGGCGAATTAGGACAATGCTAAATCCCATCTAAAATCAGTCGACCGATCGCGTGCCCGTGTTTTTCGAGGATGATTGCCCGCATCGAGGCGCGTATGCGTTTGTGCGAATTTTTCGAAGCGCGAGAGGTTGAGGGTGACTCGGGTGATTGAACAAGGGTGAGAAAGTAAAGCCACGATGTCCAATGACGGTCATAGGAGTCAGATTAGAGGTCAGAAGTCGCTTTCAACGTGTTCGAAGATAGTGTTTGATTCATACGCATTTTCTCACTCTCGCATTCATCGGGTTGATTGTCGCACTCCATCATTTGGATCGTTGACTTAGAACAAGTGAGGGTACCTCCAATTTGAAGAAAAACGAATGAAAGTCGACACTTAGAAGCTGCGAGTCAATTGCTGATTGCTGAGCGCGAAAGGGCACCATTAAAGCGCTTATTTCGATAATGTTCCAAAATCACATGAAAATGACTCGCTTGCTGAGGCTCCAGGGGGATGTGAGGGTCGCGGGCGAGTTTCCCTCTCGATTTAGGGTTACTACCACGTGTTTTGGGAAGTAAATTCGACTCTAAGGGGCCATCCAGTGATGATGTCACGCTCTTGGGGGGAGGGAGGGATCTAGCAAAACGTGATGAAGTGTAACATGAGGGGTCGGGGGGGGGGCTGTCGAGCAAACGTGACATCACGCCCATTAACCAGTATATTTATGGAAATCCATTGAAATAATCAAAATCTGTAAGTATTTTTACCCGCTAATCTCCGACATGAGGAGTGGGATTCAAAGTCCTTGGACTGAAAATCGATGAGAGATCCTTCAAAATGAGTTCAAAATAAGCCATCCATTCAATATCTTTAGTTAAAAAGCTCTGTAACGCTTAGTAGAAGTTTCCGTCGAATACGACACTGTAGGGTATTATTCTAACAGCGTAAAATATTCTTTCATACCAAGAAAATCAAATTTCCCCCTATTCGGAGATACCGGGGGGAGGGGATATTTCAATTGTGACATCACGGAGAGGGGGTTCTACTGGCGTGACAAGGGGGTCGGGGAGGGGGGGGGGGGTCAAAAGTCCAGATTTTGGCGTGACTTTATTACTTGATGTCCCCTAATACGTGACTAGTGTTGGTGCAAACCTCGATTTTCAAAAACTGTCCTATGTTGCCCCCAAGACTGTCCTAAAAGGCACCCAAACGCGGGGTGAATTACGACAGATTTTTTTCTCAAACTTCCAAAAAAAGTATGAAAGACATGACTTTGGGATCTGCAAATTTTTTACAATCTATCCAATAAGTGAACTTCAAAGCCCCATAACGCGCTTATCGCCTTATATAACCAGATAGCCCTACTGCAAAACCTGCCCTAATTCGCCCCACTTTCCCCTAGTCATGATAGGTGCCGAAGCAATAGAGTACTGCAAAACGATGCTTGGTATCACCCTTGACAGTTCGTTAAGCATGCGTGATCAATGCATAAACATAGCAAGGAATAGTTCCGGTGCATTTAAGCAAACTCAGTTGGTTATGTTCTTTTCGGTTATTGATGATTTCTTTAATGTAGTGATATATGTGGCCGATGTACCGTTATTCGCCCATAGTTCGTTCCGGAACACTTCTTGCCGGGTACACTACCTGGACCGCATATCGCTGCTGAATTAGCTTTTTTGGGGAAAACTTCAATGAACAACTACTGTCACCCATGCGGGATCTACGGTAGTTCAACACATCGTTTATGTGTGTCTTGAGTAAGTGAGTGTGTGTGTGTATTATTGGCATCCCATTGGAGGATTTGGGGACCCCCTTCTGATACGGCCATCAACGGACTTTCTTGCGCAATGCGCGAGTAATCGGGTCTTTCTTAGGACTCCTGCAGGAATTATGAGTATTCAGAATTTTGTGGTGTAGTTTATGTGGGTGTTGTTTGTCGTGTAATTCACAATGCAGGGTTCATCAAAATAGAATGTACTTCTGGTAGAACCATGTACCAAGGGTACATTTCACAGTACCGTATCAGTGTTTTCATGCACAGATTCTTGAACTTCAGTGGCTCGATCTTGTAAGAACAAGACAAAGCTTTGAGAGTGGTATGGAAGTATCCAAACAATAGTGGGTCAAAGCCTGTGATGAATTTGAGGAGATTTTGAACATAAAGACGATTCTCATACACTAAAAAAAATACCAGATATCATCTGATCGATCTGTCAGCAATGAGTAAATTATACTGGGTTTCTTTCTGGTTTTGATGTATTCGTGCCATAACATTGATGCAAGTTTACACAGTTACCTGATTTCATGGAAGCGAACTGAGTACTGATGACATACGTTTAATGACATCATTGAAAAATACTATCGTGATCCCGATTCGGCTTGGTTTCATCTAGCACAACATGTTGATGTTCTACAATCCAACGTGAGTTATCCGAAAAATATAATTTCTAATCGTTTATGGAAAATCATATACGAACGACTGTACAGAAATCTGTGCTGACGGGAATCATCCTCGGACTTTTCTTCAATAAAATGATGGACACATTTGTGATTCAGCCATACATTATTCAAGAATTCCAGACTCAGAATGAGCTCCGGAAGAATCAGAATAGAGGAGATACCACTTGAAAAGGTATATACGCAGATATACGAAGAAGAATATCCCGATTCTACTAAGGAATATCCAAAATCATATGGTGCTAGAAGAAATAATACCCGGCAAGTTATGTTGCGTTGAACAGGATATAGAAAAAATTCCAGTTCTAAGCAATCATCCACGGATACACATGAACACATGGACGGTGTAGAAAGGTATCCCAGGTACTTCCAGGCTGGCATATTTGTGTTAACACCCTGAGAATTCATGATTTTCGACCGAATTGCGGTGATTTGTGTGGCCATTCGCCTCCACTTTCGCTCTAGACGCACTCAAACTCCCGCAGGTGTGTCCACGCACTCCTGGGTCACGGCAAATGATAGGTGGATGATGTAGAAAGGTATTCCAGGTAATTTTAATGTGGCACACTCACGTTTACACTTGTGATTTTCGACCGAATTACAGTGTTTCGTGTGGCCTTTCGCCTCTGCATTCGCTCTCAAACTCCCCCAGGTATCCACGCACTCCTGGGTCACGGCAAATGATAGGTGGATGATGTAGAGAGGTATTCCAGATACTTTCAATGTGGCACATTCACGTTTACACCCCGAGAATTTGTGATTTTCGACCGATTTGCAGAGATTCGTGTGGCCTTTCGCCTCAAAGCTCGTTCTAGACGCTCTCAAAATCCCGCAGGTGTATCCACACATTCCTGGGTCACGGCAAATGATAGTTGGATGATGTCGAAAGGTATTCCAGATACTTTTAATGTGGCACATTCGCGTTTACACCCCGAGAATTCATGATTTTTGACCAACATGACGTTTTTCCATGTTTTCCCATCCCCAAATGGGCCCTAACCCTCAAAATGAGTCGTAAAAAAAATTTTCATAACACATATTTCGACGTAAAATTTTCCGTTCTTCCGATTGCCGTAGTCCAAATTCCAGAATATTGGTGAACATCCTCTCAAAAATGCAAAAAACTCCAAAAAATTGCAATTTCCGAAAAATTGCCCAAACCACCAAATTTGTTTTGGAAACTGCAACATTTTTGTTCTCCATGAAAATTTGCATGAAACGCTTTCCCTCCGAGTTAAACGCCTTATACTGCGTTTTTTCCTCATTTTCGTGCTATTCAGCCTGCCACGAGCGTATGGGTCCAGGACCCTCCTCGGGGAAAAAGGATTCGTATTCTACTATCAAAAAGCTACAATTTCCCCCCTTGCAACTTCCCGATATCGCTCGTTTCCAGCGTAAGATTAATTTTGGGCCTAGAGGTGTTTCGTAAGCTCGTGTGGGACGGAGCCTCCTTAAAGCCAGTCCAGAGTCCCCAAAAGTGATGCTCCAGATAAACTGAAATCTTATTAGACCATGGTTGAAAACCAATTTGGGAGGAAACCGAAAGTTTTCGAGTCTGACAATGGCGGGGAAGTTAAAAATACCAAAACGAAAGAGATGTTTGATGGAATGGGAATTTTCCATATGAAAACTTGCTCATACACTCCGCAACAAAATGGTCGAGTAGACAGTGATGAGCGGAATGAATGTGTGAGGCAGCTAGGTCTGCCATTCATAAACCCAATGTTGATCGAGTTTTTTGGGCAGAGGCCATCAATTCCGTAGTTTTTACACTAAGTCAAACAGGTACTAGCTCTGTGAGTGGAAAGTCACCGGCAGAACTGTGGTCTGGTCGACGAATTGATGTCAAGAAGTTGAAACCATTTGGTTGCGAATGTTATGTTTTCATTCAAGATCATAAAAGGGGTAAATTTGATAAAAAATCTGAAATAGGAATTTTTGGAGGTTATGCTGTAGATGCACCAAGCTATAGGATTTATATTGAAAGGAAAAGAGATATTGTGAATCCTGAAAATGTTATATTTAATGAATCTTTGACGAAACAAATGTGCCAAATAGAGTCAGAAATTGATTAAGGTGAACAAAATATGACTGAAAATTATGAGAAAATAGTATAGAGTAGTAGATGATGAGAGTAATGAAAAAGAAAATAATGAAAAGTCAGATGACAAAAATTTTCCTCAACTTATTCAGAACCAAGTAGCAACGAGAACTTTGCGTAATCGTCAAAATTTTAAAATGCCTCTTAGGTATTCAGATTTTGATATGAGTAAGAGAAACAAAAATGTTGCAATGTTGAGTAATTTGATTCATATTCCAATCAGAGAAGCTTTTGACAAGGAAGATTGGCGAACAGCCAGGCAGAATGAATTTGATTCGTTAACGAACATGAAGGTTTAGAAACTCGTAGAATTGCCCGAAGGTGTTGTACCTTTGACATGCAGATGGATTTTATTCCTAAAAGATGATGGAAAGTATAAAACTGGACTCGTAGCTAGAGGTTTTGAAGAAATTGAAGAAGTTGACTATCTTGAAACGTTCAGTCTTGTTGTTAGCTATGTATCACGTAGATTAGTTCTTAGTATTGCTGCTAGCAATAATATGGAACTGATGAGCTTTGATGTCAAAACAGCGTTCTTACACGGCGATTTGGAAAAAGATATTTATATCTACCAACCTTTTGATGATGGTAGTGGTCGCGTTTGCAAATTAATAAAAACGTTTTATGACTTAAAACAGTCGTTCAAAGGGTGGAATACAAAGTTAACAGAGTTTTTAAGAGGATAAGGATTTGATAATACTGATGACGACCCTTGTATATATTATAATGAAGATGTAACAATTATCATTATAATTTTTGTTGATGATGACCCTGTGATAGGCAAGGACCCACAGAATATGAAAGATCTGCTTCGTACTTTGAACAAAGAATTTGAAATTACGTATAACACAGCTCCTGATGATAAACTCAAGTATGTTGGAATGGGAATTCAAAGGGTTGCCGGAGAGATTATTGTAACTCAGTCAAGCTATACCAAACATATTCTGAGACATTTTGAACTCGATAAATGTAATCCTTTCTCGACTCCTATGGAGAAGGGTATGATAACTGATGAGGAGAATTTTGTGAATGATAAGCCTCTAGACGAGTCCGTGCCATATCGAGAAGCTGTGGGAAGTCTTTTGTATCTCGCCACAATATCTAGACCAGGCATTAGTTTTGCTGTTAATTATGTGAGCAAAACAGTGATCCCAATAAATATCATAGAAACATTCAAAAATCCCTCTGGAAAAAACGCTAAATTCATTACGGAATTCTTAAAATCGTGTAATCTAAAATTCTAAGAGATCTCAAGAATTGATAATTGATGAAAATGGTACAAATCTCAGCAGTTGAATGAGATGTCTGACCTTTATAAAGAGCAGACGACATGCGCAAGTTATTCCACCTGGTAATGGCCAAGAGGGCAGCATGTGGCAGCCCGTCGCCACACAGGAGGAGGAGAAGATTTATGTGAGCAGATACAATAACATGCCAATGTCGAGCCATTGGGCAATGGTGGAACAAATTTTCCAATATCTAATAGGTACAATGAATTTTGGCATTAGCTTCAATGGGGACCAAGAATTCGTTGCTAATTCTGATTCAGACTATGGGGGTGATATACCGACCAGACGGGCAACGAAAGGTGTCTTAGTTTTGAGAGGAGGCCCTGTAGTTTGGTACACTCAAAAACAAAGTCTTGTAGCCGATTCCACATCAGAAGCTGAGTACCGAGCTGCAGTATCATCAACGGACGAATTATGTTGGATTCGACGCGTTAGCAAAGAATTACATCTTGATAACCTTGACGAACCCACAACTGTATGAGTTGACAATAAATCGGCTATCCACATGTTGAAAAGTTCTGCGAGTGGCAAGATAACAAAAGGGCAAAAGCATATCAAAATTCCTAGGAAATTCGTTCAGCAACATATCGGCACAACTATAAAAATAGCTAAAGTCAGTAGTTCAGGACAGTTGGCCGATATCTTAACAAAGCCACCAGATCGCTGTAGTTTTGCGAGAATTAGATCTGAAATAATTGAGGAGGAGTGTTAGATTGTAATTATCTCAGACTTTCATGTGCGCAATTGTATTTGAATGTTGTATCTCTAGATGTATGCTATACGCGCACAAACCTAAATGTAAGTACTATAGTAAGAATCACGATTTGACCTCCCACATTTTTGCACCGTTTTTGTTCTCTTCGTCGAAGCCCGAGCATGTCTAGACCAAGAGTTTTGTCTGACGAAAGTTTGTTCTTGTTCAAACAATGTGTACAAGTGTTGTAAGCCAGAATGATAAGGCGCCTTTTCTGTTCACATTTATATGTACTTTTGCACCTCAACTTCAATTAGTCTAATAAACCTCAAACTGTTTCTACACATCGCCTGTATTATTCTGCGATTTCCTGAATTACTGCAAAAGATTTCTAACACTTACAAGATGAGTAATTTACATTGTTCAGAGCTTGTGATCAATAACAGAACCTTCAGATACCGATGCACCCTTCTTTCTACGCAGACGCGTAGGGACTCGTAACGGCTCGTCTATGGGTCAGGGCACAAAACTATTTCTATTCGTTTGAGATCAATGTAACAAGAGAATGTGGGAGTCTTCTGTACACGTCAACTCTACTTGGGAGAGATAGAAGCTCCTCATACATACATACAGCATACAGATCTATTTATATAGTTTTGTTTGGCATCGTGTTCTAATTTCAGTAATTTTTAACGCTTTTATCAGTTGGTACACACACCAAAATTCAACATGGAAAAGTGCTCTACAAATTCTGAATATTCGGATCACGAAGCACTTTGAGTATGAATAGCCATGATACAGTCTCCTTTTTTGGACAAAATGATTTGTTCGATTTCCGTGACTTTTTCATTTTGATTCTTCATTTTTCGCCTCCGACTTTTTCAATGGATGTCATGGACAAGAAATAGATTTCCAATCTAAATAACATTGTAAATTTTGTAATGAACGAAACGGGTGTATACACTTTTGCAGAAAGTGTGATTCTGCTCAATAGCAGGAGAATTTAATCTTTTTCCTATTCTAGCGACCATAGTCGCCAAAACCATGCATTGATTTGGCTTGATAACCTGAGGAGTGCCTCAAAAAAGACAATGAAGTTGTACTTGGGATGGTTCACAATATGGAGATATCAAACCTTATATTTTCAAGGTTCATTTCTAAATCCAGAGCATGACTGATAATTTGCGACTGTTACAACACATACAACAAGTTGACACTCTTTTCGGAAAAGTAAAAACCAGAACAAGAAAAACCAGTTATCTTTTCCTCTGGAACTCATAACACGTATCAAGAGTTTTGCGTGTGATGGAAGTTTGGGCAAGATGCGAGATCGTTCAGATTGAGAAACGCTCTGACAGTTTATGTCTTGTTTGTGCATTCAAAATCACGAGTAGGGGAAATTGCAGGATATTCATAAACAATTTCAACTGCACACTTATCATGTGTTATTGCATTTGATTATGTAGTTTAGAACACTATAGAGATAGTTTGTCTAACCGTTCACCTGCCAAATGACCAGTTCCCTCCATTTTCTCTGTGATCTTTAGGTACAACTTGGTGTTCATGAAGGAATCTTGGAACAAAATGCGAGCCCAAGTGATCGTCATGCAAATGAGCAAAAGAAATCATCGATGGATGAGGACTTAAATCTATCTCCTTCCGAATCTTTTCGCTGATATTTCGCAGTTATATTAGATCTATTTGGGGGATCATTTCCTTTTTATTCGCTTGTATTGCACTCAGGCGCCGCCAATGGAATCTTGTCCCCGAACCCTTCGTGTGAGTGTGTCATTGACACACTTTTCTCTGTCGGGTATACATGTGTTGGTGCCGAGCCTCTAATGCGCGTACCAATATTGTGTAAATGCAAACGCGTTCGTGCGCGCAGATCGAGGGAGAGAGAGCGAGAGCGTGGATGAGAAATCCACACGCGACTGATGCAGGCGACGCAGCACGTAGCAGCCGAAAAGCCGACGCTTTCACGAGTATGTTGGAGTAGTAATCGATTATTCAATAAATAATCATCGGTAACTATTGTTGTATCAAGCAATGCCCTCGCCGCCCCACAGCAGCCCAGTGGAGTTATTATGTGTGATGTTTCATGTGGTTCAGTTTCAGAGTGCGATGGATCTTGGCTCTGTCCTCCTGTGACTTTGACCTTTTTCCAATCGCCCTTCTCCAATACGTGCTGACAATCTCGCACAGATCTTCCAAAAAGTGCTATTAGATAGTCTTCGCTGATTTTCAAATAATTTTGTGGATAGTGCACAAACAGATGATGAAAAGAAGTTATTACTGAGTGGTGGATGATTTTATCTGTTTACAAGTGCTGTGAGGAGCTCAATTCTTTAACGTACAACCAAGTTTTGTGTCCTGTGAAAATACTGAGTGTCAGCTCTGTTTTGTAGATGATTACTGATCAACCACGAGTGATGGGAGATATTTCATGAGACATTGTGTGTCACTTGATTTGTCATTATCATCAAACTTGCTCCCAATATCAATCTGATATACCACTGTTCAGAATTCCATTAAATCAGTGACGGAATAGATCATTCTCATTATAGATTGTTACAGTAGCTTTACGCATCCCAAGTGTTTGCTCATTCAAACTCTCCAGGATCTTTCATACCATTTTAATATACATCACAGAAATTCAACAGGTCACTTCCAACCACATTTCATGACTCCAACTTTTATGGTGTATTGGTGTTGCAGAACTGTATTAGTATAGAGGCCTCAAAAATCATTCAATTCCTTACATCAAGCATCACTCGACTGTTTTGAATGAACAGATATGACTATTTATGATTGAGTTGTGAGATGTAAAGTGTCATGGCACGTTCATGGATGGAGTTATCCTGATGTTCTTAATAAGCAAACAGTCTTCTAAATTTCAATATTTAATAACTTTAACGATTCATTACAGAATTATTGGTTTGCTGTATTTGAGGGAAGGCATACTTTGAGATCAGCCGTGGCTGATTGCTTTGTTTGCCTCTAATCCATTTGCATTCTACAGCCCATCTTGAAGATTAATCAAAAGTTCTATCTTATATTTATAACTCCAAATCAAGCTCCATTTCAAATTATTAGGTATAAATAAACTAAAAAGATGAGAATAAAATAATGTAAGAAAAGTATTTTTGAATATTCGCTTTTATGCAACGCGGAACAGAATAACATCATTAAATGCGAGAATAATCTGAAATCTCTCTCTCTCTTGTTACTGGCATAAACGTTGGCTAACGCAGTTAATGTACACTTGGGAGCAGTCTGAACTGTCCACATTGCAGCCAACTTGAAAATCACTCTCCCATGCTATTAACATATGAGAGGGGCCATTAAGTTGCCTGCAGTGTGGACAGTTCAGACTGCTCCCAAGTGTACATGCTCCAAGATGTTCATGATTTTAGGTATAAATATAATAGAAGCGTGGGTTGAAAACTTGATCCATCAACAGTATCTTCCATCATTCAACCCGCGGTTTCATCATATTCATACCTACAATCATGAACATCTTGGAGCATGTACATTAACTGAGTTAGCCAACGTTTATGCCAGTAACAAGAGAGAGAGAGAGAGAGAGAGAGATTTCAGATTATTCTTACATTTAATGCTGCTATTCTGTTCAACGTTGCATAAAAGCGAGTTTTTAAAAATATTTTTTTACATCATTTCATTTGTTTTACCTTTATGTTTTCATCGTGACCGTCAGATGAGACGTATATCTCTGACCGAATCCAGGGTGGAGGATTTCACTAACGTTGACTTATTGCAAAATTGCGCTATGCAATAACTCCTATATAGTATCTTCCATCCAAAGCAACCGTCGCTGTATCTTCTCTAGAATAGGAAAAAATTCGTTGTGCAACGGATCCTAACCTTATTTGGGTCAGACTGTAGAATTCGATCAATACGCGTGATCAGCTCAGCTAAATAGTGAATACTATGTGACATAGATATTTGATCTGCGATAACCGACGCATGATCATCAATTCGTTCAGCGCTACTCTTCAATTTTGTAAACAGGGCTTTGGTGAAGACATGACGATAAGATGAGTATATAAACGAGTAACTACATCTCCTGAAAACAGGATATTCGTCGTCTTGAGCAAATATCGAAGTAGTTCAAGTCATCATCAGCACTACGTCTTCGCTGCCTTGTTAAAATGAGATTCGTGAGTACTTCCGTTCAGCAAAATATTCCTTCTGGTGAACATCCCCGATCTTTCTGCTGTATTAAGTCTTTCTGAGATCATTGGGATGAACAAGAGTGATTTGGACTAAATGCGAACCATTAAATAATTGAAACATTCAGAAGTCCTGTTTCCCGGCTCAAAATGTTCTACCTATTTCCAAATGACTGTCAGATTGGACTCGTATATGAGCATATTTATGATTGTCTACGATTGATTTCCCAGGATCTCAGATCACATGAAGTCCTTTTGTAGCTAAAAATGCTATTATTTTCTCATATGTATCACTCATGCATAGAATCATGATATTTACTCAACATAGGTATCATGATGAGTAATGATGATCTACAGAAGTAGCTGCTCCGGTCCGTTACTGGATATCTGAACAGATCCGAAACTATCCTCAAAATCTTTGAAGGGCCCATTTTCCTTGGCTACAGCTCGAATCTGAGTTTAGCTCCTCATTTTCAACAAACCAAAGTCAACTTGAAAAGAAACCGAAACACATAACCTAACTCACTTGGTCACAGTCTAACGTGTGAGGATTTGAAATGGGCTTAAAAGCTCAGAGATGGAGTCCATGTATATGAAACTTAAATGAATCTGCAATAGCAAATACTTCCAACGGTCCTGGAACAAAATTTGCTCCCTATTGGTCATGTTCATCATTCTCATACGACCCGGAGCTTATTGTAATTTGTTAATACAATTCAATCATCAGATCCGGACGATCTTGCTTACCTAGTTCCAACACAATGAAATGTTTGAATATAATGTTCATTCCATTCTGTTGATTTTCAGAATATAATGTTTCTGGTGTTCTTCCTCATCATCAACCTGGCCGCAGCCACAGTGACATACCCCAGACAAATTGGTATCCCAATTTGGAAACCGATTAGTAGTAAGGAAATAAAGTGGAAAATCAGCTCCGCAAAACACTTAAAATGTTGCCTGTCATGCGCAATATGTTATTGAGGCTCCGTCTTGCATTATTCTTAAGTCTTTCATTTCAATCTTTGTCATTCAATACTATCACGAGGATATACGTTTTTGAGCAAGGGTGGTCAAGTCATATGTTGGAACATTTGTCTGATCTTCACTAAATCTAAATTTTTCTAATCATAACGCAGCACACATCTCGAAATTTGAACAGCATAAAAATCCTGTAAAATATACTACTGTAAAGATTTTTGAACAGTAGCACTTTTTAATTATACCATGGCATACCTACTGCATAGTATATCATCACACCATACGTGAAAGGGTGGTTCTGTACGAAGGACTGTTAATGCTATGGGTCCTTTGCAACAAGACCACCCATTTGCACGTGATGTCATACAATATTTCATAGTACGAGAATCTAAAAATCACGTTTAAGGTTGCAAATTTGAGGTTAAAGTGCTATAAAGTTTAATGCACTTCAATCGCCACTGTTTGAGTTACTTTGATCATCTTATTCGTATCTATGTATAGTGACAATATATTTCTATTTGATGCAGGGTATCCACAAGACTATAACGTGGAAGGAACTTATTATTACCATGGATACAATGGACCTGAGGGATCGCGCCAGATAAAGTTGGGTGGTACTCATTCCAATGAGATCCCATGGAAAGAAAATTCTCCGTTCTTTTTATTTTTGGATCAACCACCTAGGCATCAGAGTAGCTCTCATTAAAGAATCCTTAGTTCCTTATTTTGCTTGGAAAATTCAGCTGGTTCCAATGCTATTCTCAGAATGGATACTGGTATTTTGTGATAATTCTTTCTCTCACAATCTATTGTTCCTGAAATAATCATTTTTCCCCATTCAAAATCCAGTCTATTGGCGCCGTATCGAAAAATATTATTGATGCATTGAACCATCACCACTATCATTAGTTATGTGAATTATTAAATGTGAATGTTAAATGGACAAAATATATAGATCGTATCTGATCGGCAGCTAAATTTTGTGGATGTTATTCTCTACTACTATACGAGATCTAGTGGAATGAATTTTTTCCGGTGATACATGATATTTTATAAGCTTCAAATGTACGAGACAAAGATTATTTTATCAAATCATGTGATTGATTCTTTGGCCGTTGAGAACTAATTTTCAATCGGCAAATGAGCTGATCATATGACTGAATTTGTTAACTCGAATTTGGAGTGTGTGCCTTCAAGACTTCTTTAATGTAATATTTCAATTTAAAGGATTTTGATGGAACTGATACCGATTCGAAATTCTCGCGAGCATTAAAGTCACGATCGATGATGTCGATAAAGTGATAGACTAGTTAAGATAATTTCATCATCAAGTTTTGTAGCTCATTCACATTCAAACAGGATCCTACCTAACTTGCAGCACACAACAGACTGCCTGAATGACTAATTGCACAAAAACGACAGTTTTGGCACCGCAACATCGGTTTACTTAACAGACTATGTGACTGTTGGATTCTCCCGAAGGATTATGTAACTTATTCTGGACGAGACTTGTAACTGAACAGACTGTAATGTATTTTGTTGTCTGATTTTATATGACTAGGTCCGTGGAAATCCCGATATTTGATGAAGGAAAATGAGCCAACCATAAATCCCATTATCGAAGATTGTAAGATGCATTTTCAAGATTATTGAATTACATGGAGAACGAATTAACTCACGCCCGAATATAAAAGTTTCAACTCATTGGTACCTCAAGAACAACACGAATTACGTAGTAGCGTAATACGGAACCTGTTATTGTGAGCATGATACGTGACCTGACAATTGCCACTAAACATGATCTACGGGCAAACGGTTTGAGCTACAGTCTTGAGATTCCGGGACTTTAAATTGGACATCAGATGCTTTGGAAATGGCTAGATAGGACATCTGCAACTCCGCATTAAAGGGTGGCACCGGTTCGCCGAGGACCTGAACAAAAAATCTAACAAAAATAGATTTTCGCGGGAAATTTCCCTTTGAAGTACTCCACGAAGTGTGACAATCAACTTCTTTCGATACATTGGGGGATGGAAGAGTTGGGCCTGACGATGAACTTCAAGAGGAATATTGGTCCAAAGAGGCTTCGAATAGAGGAATTCACTTCCATGATGGGGATTGAGTGAGTAAAAAGTTAGGCAAAAATGTGCCAAGGAATGTACGTTCTCATCCAGCGAAAAATGGCGTCTTGGTTCTTGTAGCTGTTGGATTAGATTGTAACGAGCATACCCAAACCTCTCGAGGCCGTCTTAGGTTTAGCATGCTCGTACAGAGCCAAAATGTTAGCCGCTACGGTAATTCAGGATTCGGCCACCAGATGGCTAACGAATCACAAGCAATGTTATACTCTATAAGATACAGTAGAGCCATGAGAACACATTGCAGTCAGTTCACCGCAAGCAGTCGACTCGTATCTTTCTCGTCTCCGGGCACACCCAGAGCCAAGACAAGTTAGTGATGAAGCTGCCGGTACTCCTCTCCATCTTTGGGTTCCCCCGAAGATGGCGAGAAGTCGAACGGCCAGCCGCCGGGCTCTCCCAGTGGCTAGCCTGAAGACACCGTTGATCGCATCGATCACCCGGGTACACCCAGGCCATCGATCACCCCCGGGTACCGACTCCTCCCCCTCCATGGGTACACCCGTGGCGAGGAGGAAAGGCCCACAAGTACACTCCGGCTACCAGTAGAGTCAGTCATTCACATGTAATTCATATTGAAGGTAGACCGAACTATGTAATACACGCACACGTAAACTCATAACGTCCAGGATATATACTAAGCATTTCTCTTTTGTATGTTTCAGATCAACTCCAATGTAAATATGTAAATCTCTATTTCATTTTATTACAATATATTGACTTTTCTGACAGCTGATTCGAGTCCTTTCGAGACCTAAACCCTGATCCTAACATCCCCAGAAAATCCCTCAGTTACAAGATATTCCATGCCGTGATACTTGATGGATATGTACCAGCCCGAGTCCGGACGAGCGCCGACGTGGCGATTCACACTAACCGAGGCCAAATGAAGGAGGAACCACAGGGCATTGACTTGATTCCTCTATCAATGATAACTATAGTGGAAAATATATACCAGTCCGAGCACACACCAGTCCGAGGAAACCGATGGGAGAACAAGGCAAGATAACATGTGTGTTAGTCCGAGCACACAACCAACTGACAACCCAACTCTCTAACCCGTAACTTGACTATCAAACCCACCTATCTGACCCATAACCCATAACCCGATAGCCAACCCATAACCTAACTCTCTAACCCATAACCCAACTCTCTAACCCATAACCCAACTTACTAATGTGAAACTAATATTTCAAGGTCTTTAACCCGTATCTAAGCGTATACTGCCCCGAAAGGCAACGCGACAAGTGCATTGAAGTCCGAGTAGGCCCCTCTCTGATTTCGACGTGTTTCACGGCCCATGTTGCTCCATAACATATATTCCAAGGTATTTGCCCGTATCGCGACAGATAATGCCACAAGAGCCTAGGCTCCGCGGTGAAAGCATCGAGTTCCTCGCAGGCCCCTCTTCAATTTTCCATTCTGGGCTCCATAACCCTATTGTGTTTAAAAGATATTAGGTGGCACCATAACCCATCTTACTCCATAAGACCATAACCCATATGTCTCCAAAAGATAGGTTGCTCCATAACCCATGTGTCTCCGAAAGATGGGTTACTGCATAACCCAACTTGCTCCATATGCCATATTTGGAGGTCTTCCGGCCTGAATCTGATGTCCAGGAGCGAGAAAATCGATTTCGAGACTCTGACACTTTACAAAAATAAGTCTTTACTCTGTGACTGCCGTAGCATCTTCGTGTTGCATCTTATATTTGCCTTTGATCTGACCATTAGATAAAAAAACAGCTCTTTTCTTCGATTGAGAAAATACCATGATATCAAGATCATTCGTATTAAGTAGAGGTTTATCGTCTGAGAGTCAGGCAAACTTGATCTTACCCCGAGAACCTCCCATATCTTATGTGCACTTCACCTTGTTGCTCCAAAACAATCAGCATTGATATATTAGGTTAACAATGACAACGCTCGAGTGCTTTCTTACTTTGCGTAAGCTGTGATCGTAGATTTATGAGAATTTGGAAAAATGTATAGAGAACTCTACCCCCAATATTCGCGAGTTTAGTGGTACAACCTAATTTATATTTTCCAAAACAAACATGCGTCAAGAATGTGACTCCTGAATGCAGCCATAAAAAATGCTTGGTGTAAGACCGAATCCCGCGTCAGATGCAGAACTTGCTCATTACTAGGATTTTTAACCTTAAATTTGTTGCATCTTGCTCTAAGAAAGAAATCAGTCTGAGCGTAAGGATTTATTTTTGTAGTGATTCTTTGGACCAGTACGAGATTTTATTACGAAAACAACGTTTCCGTAAGAAAACCTCGCATTGGTCCAAAGAAAGCATCAGAATCTCGAAATCAATACCACAATTATATTTTTGAAAATGTTGGTCACAATGTGTATCTTATACAATCGACAGTTTTTTGAACGACGGATGGAAGTATCTGAGTATGAGTTGATTTTGTTTAGGATTATTACAGGCTCTCCCAGAGAATCCGATTTTGGTCACGAGGACTTTAGCCTGAAATTCGAGTTATTTCGCAGATTGCGTAAGAACGATCCGTATTAGTTTACGTAATAGGTCAATTCACAAAGTTTGTCATGCAACACTATGGCCAGTGTATGTGACCGAGCATATGATTCACTTCATTTTACACCGAAGCTTTTGTGACATTTGAGTAGTTGACCAGCTCGATTGATCGCGTATGTAGAAATATTCTTTTAAGGCTACGTGGTATGGAATAATTTTTCATTCAAGCTAAATTCTTTCATTCCAATATGTTGGGAATTTTTATTCAACACATGCATGCAAGAACTCTGCTTTTGGTAATAAAGCTCGAAGCTTTAGAATTTTAAATTTCAAAACAGATTTGCCCACAGTTTTTTTAACAATTACTCACAACTCGTAAGCTTTAAAATCCTATCGTTTGAATTACTCAGAATACGGCACCAACCTATGGAAACAATGCAGAACTTACATAAGATTTCACAAATTTGAAAAAGTATGCATATCTTACAGGATACACAACTCAATATTATTGTATACACTCGTCGACTACGGGAGATATATAAGATGTTCGGCAGTCAAAAACTCCTTAAAGTTTAAACTCGGCAGAGCTTCCGGTCAGGATATAATAGCTCATCAAACTGAGTAAGGTAAAGAGTTTAACATCATTATCAAGTCTAGTCTTCCGGTGGATCGAGGGAGATTTGTTAAATTTTCACTTTCTTAATTCGTCACAACTATTGCCAGGTTTTGACGACGTTGGCACTGAAGATTCGGTCTTTTAAGATCAATATACAATCAAGAAGGGAACTATACTTTAACCGTGGTGACTTCTTTTTCTCTTGCGTGGCAACTCTTTTCTCTCGGCCACCCGGAAAGTATCTCTGGACGGCCGGCACTTTCTCTCGGCCGCGCGGGTCAAACTTGGGTTGCCCGGAAAATATTTGGGCGGACAAGATTTGCCCACGGCGAGACGGCGGTACTCTCTCCCGCCCATCTGAAATTTTACATACATGTCGCCGAGAAAGAGTACTGCTTCTATTCAGTAGAAGATTTTTCAATGAAGAACAATAACAAAAGCATTAGAAAAATCATATCACTATTATATAGCTCACAAGCCTACATCATTACCATTGTGCGATTCTAATCATGGGATCTGAAAGTTAAGACTCTTTCACGTTCATTCAAGTGTTCTAAAAGACTCCTCAGACAGAATCAACGAGAAGTTAGAACAGAATTTTCCAAAAATTACCAAAATGTGGCGAAAGACTTTGTTCTGTAAGTCGTCAGCGAATTTATTAAGACGATCCACATGAGAGATTTTGTTCTTGGAGCCTTCAAAGAATAAGTTGTTTAAAAAATTTCAGACATGTACATACCACTTTTCTGTATCTTCACTTTTAGAGGCCAAAAGTCAAACATTTCTGGGATTATATAAGCGGAGAACCAGATCTCCTCAACGGCAAGATATTCGTCGACTTGGAGAGATATTGAGGTAGTCCAAATCATCATCAGCAGTTCGTTTTCGCTGCCTTGTCAAAATGAGATTCGTAAGTATTCTCACTTTGAGGAACGTCTTGTCCGGTATGTATCTCGGATCTCTTCATCTTGGGTCGACTTTTGATCACGAAATCTTCAGATTCAGTACAAGAGTAGGACAGTTGGGCATGCAGATTCTCTGAGAAACTTCCCACTCGTTATTTTTCGCTCATTCCAAAAAATGACAGTTGAACCTGAGAGTATATTGTAACCTATCGGTAAAATTAAGTCGCATCTCGGATACAATATCTCCATCCTCTAGTAGTATATGATGACTCGCAAGACAAAAGATTCTCATCTCAATTGGTAATGCTTGATGTAGTCATGACTGCTCGTAAATTGATGGAGTCTAAGGCATCACGACGAGAAAATCTATACAAGTACTCCCAGTTTCTTATGGAGAATTTCAGAAGGCTCCTGAATTTTTTATTCGCCCTAATAAATGCTTGGATGTCATGTTGATTCAATTTTGTTGATTTTCAGAATATTGTATTCCTGGCGCTCGTCGTCATCATCAGCCTGGCCGAAGCCTTAGTATTCTACCCCAAACAGACTGGTGTCTCGAATCAGTACCTTGGTAAGGGGGAAAGTGAAAGATATCTGCTAATGACTTGCAAAATTGTCTATCATACGCGTTACATCATTTCCCCTAGATCGATTCACCAGTACCAATCCATCCGTGAACCATATTATTTGATAATATGCAAAAATATACAGTCCTGAATATTTGCGTTTGAGTCATATTAGGACATTTCCCTTATCTTTGATCGGAGGAAAGTAAACGCAAGAATACTAATTGGAAAGGAAAAACTAATAGCTACGAATGCAGTGCACCTATTTACTCGTCAACCACTTGTACGACAGCTCTATAGCACCTGTTGATTTTCGTACGATGTCTAAAATTCAAAAAGACTGCTCACCAACCTTCAAGTGGTTGTTTTTCAATAACATTCTCGACGAAGACATTGCTGTGGGCAAGTTTCGCCATCGTATTCATTTCAGTTTCTAACTACATTCATTTCTGTTTGATGTAGGTAATGAAAGAAACCCAAACCAGGATGGAGCCTATGATCTTCATGGATACAACGGACGTCAAGGATCGCGTCAGATAAAGTTGGGTGTCACTAACCCACAGGAACCTTATGAGCCAATACCTGCTCGATCTCGATTCTATGCATGATTTGCTACTTTTTCTATTTTTCATTCAACCACCTGGGCATCAGAGTAGCTCCCACTGACGAATCTTTAGTCACTTATTTTGCATGAAAAGTTCAGTTGGTTGCAAGGCTGATCTCAGAATGGATACTGGTGTTTTGTGATTATTTTTCCTCTTACCCTTGATTGTCCCTGGCATGATTCTTCCTCCTAAATCGAGAACCAGTCTCCTCGTATCATCGAAAAATTCTATTGATGCACTCAATTCATATGACTATGATTAATTATTCAACTCCTATATTGTGTTTGATTACGTGAATTTAAATGAAGGATATAAATAGATTGTATTTGATATGACTTGGATTCGTTGAATCTTTCCTTCTGTAACAATTAGACCGAGTAGCATGACATGAAAACCTTCACGACCTCTGTATGTATGAGATTATGAAGACTCTTGCACTTCCAAGATGAGTGATTCACATGGATTGGAGCTCATAATAATTAACAGAACTTGTAGATATCGATTCGGCATCCTATGTAAGATTGAGAATCAAAATACTGCTGATACTCCAGTCTCAGATGTCATCCAAATCGAAAATGAACCGAAGAAATTCATGCATTCCATTCATTTATATACTGTTACAACTAGGCAGTTATTCTCATCGTAACCGAAAAAGATACTCCTCGCACACTGAAAATTTCCGAACTGACGGAAAGGGATTGTTTTAACTGCCACGCGAGACATCTCAATATGAACGCTCCCCAAAATAATTGAGTGACTGAGGCCGTATAGAAAAGTCTCGGCACTTCAACTCAAAAGATTATAAAAATGAGAATCTCGTTCCAACGAAAATCAGAAATAATTGATTACGTGAGTCAAAATTTGCAGTACTGAGACTTAGCGGAGACAATCCAATTCATATTTTCAACGAATGCAAATTGTCTGCACTGGAGAGAAGACAAGCGAGACTCAACAGTGGATTCCGTTGACGCGGAAAAGTTGAATTAACGTAGAGTAACTTGTGCACATTATTCGTGACATGGATCATGGACTATGTTCGGAGAGATATGAACTAGTCATGCCAAATGAACAACTGAGCAACACGAATAGTATATTTATGGATTTGAGGAAGATGTTGATGTCGATCTTCAAGTGCTGGGTATTAGGGATTGGTATAAATTCAAAGTAATGAGAACTATTTAGGCCTGGGGTTTTCGTTAATCAGGATCCGCCCCGGACCCTTGAAGAGCATGAGGTGGATTTGAGACAGTCACAGTTTGAAACGAATTTTTTCGGATGCGGATCCAATCGGATTCTAGGATCCGCTAGTCCAAATGAGATCCAAGCCTGGGAATTTCGTTCGTGACTAGAAGTATCTCAGATCTGTTTTACTCTCGGACAATCTGTGGGATCTGGACCCGTAGAAGTCTCAGCTCTAGAACAATTCATTCCGGACCTTCCGTCTACTTGCATTCGCCGACTCCTTCAGGAGCAGGTTTCTACATGAACAAATATGAATAGAAAAAAAATTGACCAGATCGGGTGATATGCGATTTACCGCCAAGAACAATATCATCATGCTCCAGCTATGAAGGGTAAGCTGAATCAATTAAAAATCATGGGAGAGATTTGCATTGTGATTTTCTCGTGTATTGTCCACACATGGTAGGACTGAACAGACTATGCATGTGACAAAAAGTAATTCACGAGATTCCAGCGTGATCATCAAGTGCATGTCAAAGTACGATACCATAATAATTCCTGTCGTTAAAGCGGATCGTTCCCGAGAAAAACGTTTATGGAATCTGCGGCAATCGAGTTTCAATGAAACAATGTACATAATCGTGTGATCTTTGGTTTTCATGAAAATGTTCTGTTCTACAATTCGCAACTTCTCGTGCGTTCATCAAAAAGTTAACAAAAGTAGCTTCGTAATGCACGATGACATGTTCGAATTAAGATCCGGGATGAGAACATTGAGCAGGCTAAGGCGGTTCCGGATTAACGTAGAGATGAACACACAGCTATTGAGCTCTGGGCATCTTTGAAAAGTAGGATGGAGTCGAAAAAGCTCCAAAATTGTCTGGGGGAACAATATCATATAATTGGATGTCTGATATAAATATTGCATAGCTCAAATTCGACCTTTGACTCAATTCTCTGAGTCGTATAAATTTCATGACTCGGCCACTGCAAGCTGAGTTTCATCAACCGATATGTTGATCATATAACATGGGTCGAAAAATCACAAAGTAAACTCTACTAGAGCCTATCAATGAGCTCTACGAACTTTTTTCTCGAGTTCAATTATTAAAACAAATTCTCAAGCAGGTGGTTGGGAATCGGCAACCAACAAAACCCTCGAGAGTCTATTCAGAATTGAAATAGAGGAAGAGGCAGTTGAACTCATCAATGACACAAACCCGACTCAATGATCTTCCCATCATGAACATTGAATACAATCTGCTGAAAGATTTATCCTATTCTGAAATAACTGAAGAGTTCGCTGCAAGGAAATCACGCAAGATCCTTGTTGAAGTTCGGTTAGCAATGTATTCAAGCACATGACTCCAAAGTTTCCGCGAACTATGGATATTTTCGTTTATTTGTAAGTTCCGTCAAATTGGGTAACTTTGGTATAGTGGGTGCAACTTTGATACACCCCTGAAAAATGACTTTCTTGACTGCGTTCGGCAAGGTAAACGATTCTATCGCTCTGAAACCTATTCTCCCCTCTTGACACACGCATAAACAGTGTGTTGAGCCACCGTGGATCCCGCGTGAATGGTTGTACTCGTTTATTGAAGCTTTTTCCGAAAAGGCTGATTTAGCACGGATACTCGAGTGGTCCAATTAGTGTACCTTGCAAGAAGTGTTCCGGAGCGAACTACGGGTGTATAATGCTACATTTCCATCTCATATATTACCATATTGAAGAAACCATCGTTACATTAGAGTATTTACAGCATTTGGAATTTTGACGAATGAAAAACCGGAAAAAAACCATAAAAAATCGTACCAAAGTTACCCCACCCTAGGTAAGAAGCACGAGGATAGGGTAACTTCAGAACACCTTCCTATGACAGCTTCTCTTCAACTCATCTTGAGTCGAGTGGTGGTCCATGCGGTTTTAAAATGTTTCAAACAGCTTAAAATAGAAGTTCTGAACGATGAGAATTGAGTCACTCGCATGGTGATGGGTAGAGTTGAAATATTCTGTAAGTGTATCAAAGTTGCCCAGTCGGGGTCTAACTTTGGTACACTTCTTCAACTTCTATAAGCTCCAGCTCGACACATCAAATTGAACTTTGTAGCCCATCAATTGAAAGCTGAAACTGTAAGCTTGAGATTGACTACGAATAGAAGTGGGTTTTGTCGATGTATGTTGGAATGCCGAGCTAAACAAAATGAAAAGTAACGGAATCGTACCAAATTTACCCAATCTGACGGTATGAAATATTTGAGACATCGGCGTCACTGTACAGATATATAACCTTATTACTAAATTTTTGTCGGTAGCTGATAAAAGCCCGCATATTTTTTTCTAATGAATGATTAGAATAATCCCTAAATGTATTGATGAACAAAAATCGTAGTTGTTAATGCTGACATCTTTGATCTCCCCATGGATATCTAGCCATGATTCCTGGGCAATTATGAACGGAATCAATCCATTTACCATTACGCTATGCCTACAGACGTCGCCTACGATAATTCGGCGCAGCGGCGAGACTGTAAACTTTCGATTGACCACTGATTGAAGCGGTTTTTGTCAATGCATATTAAAACGCCGAGCCAAACAAAACACGGAGCGCTATAGTACCAAAATTATCCAATTTGACGGTATTTTGAATCTGAATATAATGAAAGGATCTCACGATGTAGCTCAAACCTTACAACTCCAACTTGCTTACGACATGTCTGTATTTTCTTTTCTTTTATTTTTGAGCCTCATCCAAAGAGATATATTACACGCGTCAAACAAGATTCAATTATTATTCATTGTGTACCTAATATCTCGAGGCTGATTTCATGTTCATGAGTGGCGGAGCTACAATTGTTCAAATTCGTCAGAAATCAATATAACAAAAAAGAATATGGGAATCATCCGTAAACGGCAATCCTACTTGGGAGAAAAATACATGTAACGTACATCTCAGTATGTTCGATTCACAGTTTTGTTTGTCATCACGTTCTAATTTCTGTCATTTTTACGTTTTTTATCATTCGGTACACACACCGAAATTCCAGCGTCAGAAAGCGAATATTTTGGGAAAAGCCATGATACAGTCTTTCTTTTGGACGAAATGATTTGACCAATTCCGTGCATTGTTTGATGTATTTTTTGCCGTTGACTTTTTCAGTGGATGTAATGGACAAACAGGTCTCCAATTTAGATAGAACTGGAAATTTTGTAATGAACCAAAACCAAATAGGTTTTGTAGCTTATGCAGTTTTGCAGTAAGTGTCATTTTGCAGAATAGCGAAATAATCTAATCGTTTCCTTTTTCTGGCAAACATAATGTACAGAACTATTCATGGACTTGGCTCGATTAATTTCGATAACGCCTCTAGAAAGACAACTTCTACAGATCATTCCGGAGTATTATTCAGTCCGCAAAAAAAAAACTTGGAGTGGTTCACAATCTCTTTATAATCTATACGTTTATGAAATGGAAATGTGTATGACATACACTGTATGTTCAAATCATTAATCATTTGAGACGATTGGCGGTATCCGACTAGACAACGAGTGAACACTTTCTAAGAAAACGTAAAATTAGATCGAAGGAACCATATCTTTTCCTCAGAAGTTCAAATCGCTCATATCTGCCTAGGCACGCGACTGCGCACCCCGATTTTTGTGACATGCATCTTGAACTATGCTCAGAAAAATACATATAAGGTCATTTATCATGGCAGATAAAATTCGAGGTAAAATTTAATTGCGACTAGTCTGCGTACACATTTTCTTGAACCGCAAGAACAATTAGTCCTGGGAAGTGACGGGCCTTCGGCCCCCAGTTGTTGGGACACCGCACCCGGGGACTTAGGCCCCAATTCGGCAGGGACAGACCTAGCCCTGAGACTGGTGCTCGGCGTGCTTTGGCCTCTCCCGAAAACCCGCAAGGGGGGGGGGGGTTGAAATATCTCGGCGTCTTAGCCCTGGAGTCTGACGAACTCCCGGCCCCAGTCAGCGCCCACCGGAGCGTGGAGACCGCACATCTCCATCCGGTGCCCGGGAACGGGCGAGTCTAGGGACCTGCATTGGAATCGTCTTTCAACGGCCACAATGCGAGCTTGGAGGACTTATCCATCATCCCGAGGGACTCCCTGGGCTTCAAGGAAGCCTAAAAGAGTCCCAAACCCCCGATCGAGGGGTGGGCCCGACCTTATGCTGGGGGCTTAGCCCGGAATCCGGTAGTCGGGGAGGAGGAGCGGGTTATTGCTGAATCTTGTGGTTCGGTGGTGGCCGTCCTCCAAACCGACGCGCTGGCAGGGCGTATCCCTGGCCCGTGCCCATGGGGCAACCGGGGTTGAGCCGAAAGGCAGGGACCCAGTATATAAAATCCAATATTTCTAGGTAGAAGTGAATAAATATCAACGAAAAATGAAATTCGCTGAAATTGCATGGAAATCCTTGGTCAACAGACTGCAGAAAAAAATAGCCCTGCATCACTATACAGTTTTCGCATACAAATGAAATTTTGGTGAACAGCGTTTCATGCCAATGTAGCTATTTACCGTTTATGTATCAAAATGAATGAGAAGGTAACGTAACAAGGTCGGAGATACTCTCACGTCCTGAGAAATAGAAGAAGAAGAAGTGTCCAATTACAATGAATCCCGCGAATTGCTTTAGTAATTTATAGCTCCTCAAGGAACCTCAATAAATTTTTCCGTCGTCGACAGGCTAGCAATTTTCGCTCTACAGACGAGACCTAAAATGACCAAATGCTAGCACCATTAGTTCTCAAAATGCCCCCATCCTACACTCAGGCTAAACTTGTCTATTTTGGTGTTAATGAAATTGCATAATAATTTTATTATTACACTATAAAAAATTTGTTGAATTTTCAACCAAGCAATTATATTCCGTGATGGATGTATGGATGGTCGATGGAATATCCATTGACCATCTATCCATCATGCATCCGTCCATTATCCATCCATCATCCATCACTTCATCCATACATCCATCCGTTCACCCACCATCCATTTCTCGATCCATTTATCGACCTCATCCACCATCCATCCATCGACCATCGACCCATCATCCATTAGTTCACCCCTCCATCCACCCTAATCCATCCATACCTATGTCCATCCATCATATTCTACTCCTCTCAGGTAACCTGATATGCAGGAACCGCACGGACAGGTTGTGATAATCCACATTGGTTGAATTTTTCATTCAACCAACTGGTTGAAGTTTTTCGGAAAAATTTTTTACATTGTAACTTTGACTTTTGTTTCGACTATGTCGCAATCTCCACGCTCATTTCCATTGTTTACATTTTCCATCACCACATCAGAATTTTGACATGACGCAAAATGAAATCATTAAAACTCTCTATTAGGTCCATTATTTAATTCAGCTCCCAAGGAACGCTCACGATATTACCCTCAACTCGATCACACGACAAGAAATTTACAATTGAGTTTTAGAAATATTTAACTTCGACTCGTATTATTCCTTTTAACTCGACATAAAACACACAACTCGCTATTGTGAACGGTCGATTTGATGAAAGAGTCCACATAGTAATAGGATAATCGTATCACTTAAATAAATGATTGATGAACCTGGCTCAGAGTAACGGGTCACACAAAATTCATCATTGTATCTGAATTTCTGTCAGTGGGCTATTAAAAAATTTGACCAACGGTAAAGAAATTCGATGAATGATCTTTCGTACAACCCAACAAATTTATAGAATAATATCATTCTCAAAAATGTCTTTCTGGAATTTCCAAATCAAACATAACGTATCAAGCAAACAATGGCACCCCAAATTACGATAAGTTGGAAGATACAAAGTGATAAGCGCGGTCATGGTTCAAAACACCGCTCCATCGACATTCTCACACACTCACACAACAGAATACGTATTTGTCTCGTACTCACTCCACGAACCGGTTACTCATCAGCGGCAAACTCGTACAGCTGATCGGGCGTCGCTCATATGTAACGATGTAAAAGTGTACGTCCAGCGACCATCAGAATTTCACTTGTCACTCAAAGAATCACAGCACATCACTCAATATTCAATAATTATTCACAGCCACATATCACCAGGATTTAAAATCCAAATCAAGCTTCACAAACTGTGTACCAAATTCTTTTTTTTTTTAAAGGGACAACGAAGTAAACAGAGAGAATAACACGTGTGGCACAACGATCCAAAATCACATCATGCACGGACGTACACACGAGGTAGCCTCCAACTCGATCGGTTCGGTTCGGCTAAGCTCGGTTCCCCATTCCTTGGCCATTCCCCTACCAACTATATTTCCCATCGTGTGGCACGCCTGCAAACCTGCAATATAATCGGCAATTGCGTGCATCAGTTCTCGCAGACGACTCTTATTCAACAACCTTTCTTCCTCACCTTTTGCTCCATCTCATTCATTCCATTGAAGCTTTAACAATTCTCATCTTCAAGGGCCAGATATCTAACAGCCTGAACCCGATTGCTCCTTTTCGTTTTTCCTCTTCAGCTTTCTTTGGCCTTTTTTTTATCCATTGAGTAGAATTGAAGCTCGGACAGAGTCTCTGGCTTCATTACTTTTTCCCCTTCGAGGGTAAAAGAGTATTTCGACCCCATGGGCGAGCTTTCTTCAGTGGATGAGGCCGGACTCAATTCTCTAATGCCATCGCGTGGGACAACTCGATTTGCCGTTGTTTTTTGCTTTTTTTTGGTAAGAAAGTCTGGGTTGCGGGAGATAATAGAAAGACAGACTAAATACATGAACCTTGGTCAAGATAAGTAATTTGGGTTTGGGTTACTTGGTTGTGTGGACTTGTGTGCAAGTGGGATGCAGTGTGGTTTGAAACTTTTATCAACTTTCGCGGAATCAGATTCGAGATAGACATTGGAACTAGATTAGGTTACTGAGAAAGAGTAGTTTTGTGATCTTTGTTACCGCGATAGACTCTGGAAAGTCGATGTCCAATTTCGTTTAGAAAGCTTCAAAGAATCTCGATAAGTTATGGTGAATAGAAAGGGCTTTTTGTCTCTCTCATCTTCCATCATTCTACATTGGATTATATCGGATTTGATCTTCGTTATGATATTCTTCTTAAAAGCTCGAGGGGCTTGGAGCTCTTTCTTATCGAGTTGAAAGCTAAGGAGAAGCTTGCGAACAATGTTCTCGTTCCCCTTGATATATTCCAGAGCTTTCAATAGCAAAATTGTTCACTCCATCTTCTCATAAATGAATACATCATAAATCCTACATGTGAATTGAATTTATACTAGCGTTATTGCCTACCTCGCTAAAGCTCGTCCGGCTTGGAAGTGTCTCTGATATGGTATGAGCCCCTGAAATGCTTCTGTAGTTCAACAATGGAACATTAAGATTTCATAATACAGTGGATTCGGAAAAAATGATTTCCTTGATGTAACCTAGTAACTGTGATTGAGAACTATTGAGTTGGTGTAATGTTGCGCATAGTGAGGTTCCTGAATCTCCAGTAAGAATTTGGAAATTTCGCTTAATTAATTTAATTTGTTGGAAGGATATTGCGAAATCTACGATTATTTGCCTTATGGATCCTATCCCACTTATGATTTGTACCTAGATGAAAAACTAATCACGAAGGATATTTCTCCCTTCAGCAATGAATAACATGTATACCCTTATTGCCCATCTCGTTTGACTCAGTCAATACACTAATTTCGAAATAGTTATTTACATCCGATGATGCGATTATACTGAAATAGACAACTATTCAAATCTAATAGCCGGTGGAAACTTGAGCGATTTTCACTGAAATTTCAGTGGAAGTTTCACTGAAACTCTAGAAATTTCCACGGTAATTTCAGCGAAAGTTTCACTGAAACTTAAACGATTTTCAACGATTTTCAACGATTTTCATTGAAATTCCAGTATAACTTCCACTAAAATTCAAGCGATTTTCACTGAAATATCAGTGAAATTTCCACTGGGATTTTAGTGAAATTTTCACTGAAATTTTATCGAAGTTTTCACTGATTTTTTAGTGAAGTTTCCACTGGATTTTTAGTGAAATTTTCACTGATTCTTTAATGGAATTTTAAATGAATTTTTAGTGAAATTCTAACTGAAATTTTATTGAAATTTCCACTGATTTTTTAATGAAATTTCCACTGAATTTTTAGCGAAATTTCCACTGAAATTCAGTGAAACGTATCACTTGAACTTGAGTAATTTCCACTCCATCCATCCGCCAACCAACCCACCCAACCATGACCCAACCATGACCCATACGGCCACCCATCGCCCTTCACCCCATGCCGATAGGCAACCCGAGACGCGAGATGCTGACGAACAAATTTTGGCTGGGCTTTTAATTATCTTAATTATCTCAAGAATCTTGTTATCTGACTATGGCTAAAGTTTTTGACGTTGAAAGCTCTTTACCGGAATGAAACGATTTTTTTTGCTTTCGAAACAGAAAATAACTTCTGAGAGAAGGATCGACAATTTTTTCATGTGGCTAGAAGGCAAAATCGTGTTGTCAACATATTTTACATGAGATTTGGACCCACGGGTACTGAGATACTGTTGAAACTTTTATAAATTCATTCCACTATTTTGGCAGAAATGCAGTCTTTGAAAAATTGTTTCCAAACCTTGGTTGACATATCGAGTCAAAATTACCCTATAGCAACTTGCCAAAATTTTCTATGAACTTCACTTGGACGAAATTTGACTACTACGCGCCATCTACTTTTAATTTGAGCTCTAATAACTATCATCAGTTGGTGCAGGTGCGACCACCTCCGCAGTGTTATCTTTTCGGTATTACAATCGCTCAAATCAGACAGGATTTCAGCCGAGGTAAAAAAAAAATCGCACATACTGACGCAAAATTTCTTAACCCTGAACGAAAAAGTTTTGCACTCAACGATTCATTGAAACTAGCGTTATTGCCTTCCTCGCTAACGCTCGTCCGGCTTGGAAAAGTCTCTGATATTGTACAAGCCCCTGAAACGCTTCTGTAGTTCAACAATGGAACATTAAGATTTCATAATGCAGTGAATTCGGAGAAAGGAATTTCCATGATATAACCTAGTAACTGTGATTGAAAACTAACAAGCTGGTCTGATATTGCGCATAGTGGAGTTCCTCAATCTCCAGTGAGTATCTGAAAATTCCGCTCAACACCTGCACCAGCCCTACCGACAGCCTTAGTCCCTGCCGTAGCTACGCCCCATCCACGGCCCCAGCCACAGTTCCTAGCCTCAGTCTCTCAGAGCTCACTCTCAATAACAAATTCCTCATGACTCACTCCTCTCAACTCCCTCCTCATAACTGGTTCCTTATAACTTGTCCTTCATGGCTCATTCCTCATAACTCGTTCCTCATAACCCCATCCTCATAACTCGTTCCTCATAACTCGCTCCTCATGAGTATTCCTCATAACTCGTTCCTCGTGACTCATTCCTCATGACTCGTTCCTCATGACGCGTTCCTCATAACTCGTTCCTCACTACTCATGCCTCATAACTCGTTCCTCATGACTCATGGCTCATTCCTTATGACTCATTCCTCATAACTCGATCCTCATGACTCATTCCTCATAACTTCATCCTCAAGACTCATGTCTCATGTCTCGTTCCTCATAACTCATAACTTGTTCCTCATAACTTGTTCCTTATAACTCGTTCCTCATGACTCGGTCCTCACACCTCATCTCTCAAATCTCATTCGCTCATTCATCCATCGGTCCATTCATCCATCCAGCCACCTGACCACAAACCCATTCACCCACCCACCAACTCACCCACCCATGACCCATACGGCCATCCATCACACTTCACCCCCTCGACATAGGCAACCCGATACACAAGATGCTGACGAACAAATTTTGGCTGGGCTTTTAATTATTTTAGTGTTTGAATCAACAATCGAGGCAACTACAACCAAATATACTCTCGAAACGTAATATTGGATACACTTCAAAGAATATCTATATCTGATTTGGGCCACGTTGAACCCAATGTATCACGAATGATCAGCTGGGAAAGTGAATGAAGGGATAATTTGCAAACGTTCATTGGCGTTAAGACGTTGAATAGGACTCTACCCTTACAAACTGCATGATTTAGATTGAGAAATTCCAAATTTTCAATCCGATTCTGCAAAATTTGTAAAGCCTGTTTCAGGCTTCTATTCTGCACTCCAACTTTTTTTTTTTTTTTGTAAATCAGAGATTAGGGGAGATGCACAAATTATGTAAGGGCCTTGGGGGTAGGGGGGTCAGGCTTATCTTGCGTAAAGTTAATAAAAGGATAATATTTCGTTCACGAGTATCCACCTGCCGGTGGCAGGAAGCCCAAAAGAAGCCTTTACGTGATTTGTGAATCTCCCCTTATATTAGTTATTTTGACGCGTTCACTGCGAAGGCTGTGTTTCGCATTTTGCGGTTGGTCATGGACCCAATACTCACACTTCGGTTCGAGCAATTTCATGTTGTCGAACTTTTCCCTGACTCATTACTTATGCCTTCAGTAATCTAAACCAAGGAAAGCAATCGCTATCAAGAACATTTTTCGAGCAAATTTGTATCAATAGAATTGAATAATGAAAAATTGTGAGCCCCTCTAATAGGACCCATCGCAGTGAAAGTGCTAATCAGAAATTAATGCTTGCTGACATCATGCATCTAAAAGCTTCAAACTGATATTATATACATTGTAAAGATGCGAGCCACCAGGCATTCAAAATCTTCACGATTCGAGCTTTTTCCGAACGTCATTGAAATGCGTTTGAATAAACGTTTTTATTCCATAAGAGCCATTATCCCAACTGAAAACATCAATAAAAAGGCAAGCCCTCCATCGCCGTAATTATTGGCTTACATCATAAACAAAGAGCTATCAACCCTCCAGGGCTCCAATGAGGCAAAGAATTTCAATCAACGAGCTTTTTCCACCTTCTCCTCTCCATCAACGAACTTGAAACTTCTCTATTCCCGAAAACAAAGACAGCTGATCTCTGAAATCAACAAAAGCTCGATAAAAGCAAAACGATTATACGCGTAGCGGGTGTTGTGTATGAGACGTAACGATGAAAGGTTCGGTACAATTCGAAGCTTTCGGTTTCCCCTGTGCAGAAGCTCTCACATATATACTCGGGACGATCAGTCATCTCTTGGTGGGAAGGAACAGCCGTTAACTGTCCCTGTCGTTCTTTGTTTCGCACCCCAATATACCTACAGACAGACCCTCTCGACTCAACGCTACAAGTATTAATAATACGCTTACCGCTACTACAAGAGTGAGAGAGTGAGCTTGAAAGCTCGGCAACCCCATATCGCAAGCTCAACACTCAGTTTCCCTTGTTTCCATTGGTTCTTGTAACTATATCTGTCTAGGAAGGTATGGTTCCATCACTTTACTCATGTGCATGTGTGAGTGCAATGTACAGGGAGAAAAAAAGAGATGGTTGCACGAGCTTTTTATTTACCCACGAGCTTTCGCACCTGGCAGTTTTCCAATTTCCGAGAGCTTGCATTGCAAACGGCACACACGCGTGCGACTCGGCAATATTCATCCTCTCTATGTCTCATCTTTTTCTCACTATATGTGTTTCTCTCGCGATTTTGAATAATCGAAAAGGCTTCGTGTGTGCGCTTGGGGCATATACGATACGATGTATGTATACGAGATGCTCTTGAATTTCGCGCGCTGTAGCAGATATTACCAAGCGCCGTTTCTGAAATTATGTGTTTACAAAGATAGAGGAGATGGAGAGGGTGCATGTTACGCACAATGTAGAGTTAGGGAGATGGAATTTTTTCGAAGAGGAAATTGAATTGTCTGCTGAATGAATTCGTTCATGTGAGTATTGTACTCTTACGTCATCATCTTTCTATTGTAATGTCGATTATGCTCGGAAGTGTAAAGAATCTTGTATGGATTATTAGATAGGAATAATGGCCGGAGAGGAAAAATACCAAATTGAAGTATCTGACTACATGCTAAAAAAATACCAAATTGGAATTCTTTTGATTTCTAAATTATTTTCCCTGGGTGTCCACGTGAAATAAGATGAGAAATTATTCCCTCCTTGCCGAGTTTTTAGCTCTAAGATTATTTGAAACTTGGTTCCCGGGTCCAATTCAGTTAAGTGAATTTTCATCTCGGTAGGTCGGGATCAATTCCTTCATTTTGCTCCGAAGGTAAGCTGTTTCAGAGTTCAAAATATACGCACATAGCAAAATTATACGTATGGAACTGTAGATTGTGAATTTCAGAATTCAATGGGAAAAGTTTCATGTGAGAAAACCTACATTGTTGGAGTTACATACTATTTTTATCACTCATAATTTCGCGATTTACTTTCGTGATCTCGTTCGTTACGTTGAATACATACTGCCATTTCATTGAATCGTGAATTCTGACTTACCTTGCATGAGTCTGATGACTCATTCCTATGTTATGAATGTATTCAACCAACATCAAATTGCATTATTCAGAGAGGAACTCTTTCAAAATATGGAAATTTTGCACCAGCAAGATCTATTGACTATTCCTCGAATCTACTGGGCCCATCGAAGTCATGTAAGGTAAGTGTAAACGTTAACCGTTTTGTCAATAACTTTGGCCCACTTCCGTATTCTGTGACGTACTTTATCGCATTTTGAAACTTGTTCCAAGACCTTGAAAATTAGCTACAATGGAATGAGTTATGAACAACGAGGGCCAAGCTATCATGATTTTCCCAAAAAGCGATGTTTTGCGAATTTGCGAAGGCGTGTACCCAAACAACTCTGGTCTGCCTCAACATTTTTCGATATATTTTAGCTCAATCAAAGCTTGTTTCAAAATCTCCAAAATGAAGTGAAGTCCGAGGAATTTTGATCCACTGGGCTTGAGTTGTCTTAATTTCTCCAAAAAAAAACTATGTAAATTGGCTATAGAGTGCATTAAATCGTTTTCATCGGCATGTAACCACACTTGTAGCTTTTCGCTGTTTCTGACGAGTATTCCCAACCTATTTTGACTTCATGAGCACGTTCTGAGTGGTAAAAAAAAGTCACACCACACCCTTTCGAAATAACAGTATGCGGACATGTTAGGTACACACCAATTTTAAACTCCATTTTTGTGAACGATCTCCGTATCTTGCTCATAAAATCGACCCAGATCCAAGTTTCCCAAATCCTAGAACCAGATTTCAAAGGTCATAGAAAAAGGAATCGAATGCATTAAAGAACGTTGAGATTGATCGAACCAAAAAGTTTTGGCACCGGTTTTATTAAAAATTTCTCAAGTGTGCCAACCCGAAAAATGCAAAAACTCTCTCCACATTTTCTGGGAGAAGCGGAAATCATCCGGAACCGGTCCAAATAATCGATTCAACATAACAAGCATAGAAAAATTGCTTGAGAGTCAACGAGTACCCAGTTCTGAGATTGGCATGTGGAGGTATACTCGGAAGGTTCACCTTATTTCAATAAAGAATGAAATCAGGTAAGTGTACCCAATTTGCCCCCATTAAGCCATTTTCTTAATAACTTTGGCCCATCTCCATATTTTCCAACGTACTTTAACTCATTTTAAAGCTTGTCTTAAGACCTTCATAATGAGCTAAAATACGTCCAATTTGGATGAAGTGGAGCCGAGCTGTTTGAATTCTCTCAAAAGGTGATTTTTGAGAGTTTACAAAAGTGTGTACCCAACTTGCCCCCATCATTTAAAACAATGTAAATCGGCGATGAAGTGAATAGAATCGCTTTGATCCGTTTTGATCACCGTGCAGCGACATTTGTAGCTTTTAGCTGGCCCAAGACCTCGTTTCCTTCCTCTTTTGACATGATAAACACGTTCTGAGTGGTAAAAAAAAGCCATACTGCACGCCTTTCCGAGATAACCATATGGGGGCATGTTGGGTACACTCCGATGTCGGCCTTCTTGATTCTCAAATCATCTTTGTGTTTTGTACATAAAATCGCTCCAAATCAGAGTTCTGCAACCCTGAAGAGCGAATTTTGAAGGTATTGAGACAAGGAATCGAATGCACTAACGTACGTCAAGATTGGTTAAATGAAAATAAATTCGCACTAGTTTTAGTGCTCGCGATTTCTTCGGTGATTTATGTATTAGCCGTGCAAACACGAAAAATGGGAAAATGACTTTGAATTCCCTGGAGAACGTAGAAATGACTAGGGGTCGATGCAAACTATTTACTTTCTCATATTTTAACATACCAAACGTAAAGAAGTATGCGGGAAGGTCCTCGAGTGCCCATTTGTGAGATCGGCGTGTGGGGGCAAGTCGGGTACAGAGGCAAGTTGGGTACACTTACCTTAGTATAAGTTGACATCATTAGTCACACTCCTTTTTCCGTAAGCTTCAAATGGTCTTTCATGAGATCATGTGATTTTTCATTCTCAAGTCATCGCGAATTTCTGTACCAGAGATGTACATCTCTGAACGCTCAGCTAATGACCCCCCCCCCTCTCACCGTAATTTCTGATACTGTTATTTTGATGAAAAATTTGCCGGGTAAGATTGACGCATGGCTCTCTAATCATATTTACAAGATGATAGCGAGCTGACACATTAGGAACCACAACACATCTGGATATGTGAATAAATACTTAAATAGTTATACCCAAGAATAATTTTTTCCTATGAGAAGTTTGAAATGAATTGATGATGCGCACTTCACTCTGATGACTATGCTGATGATCACCGCCCTAAAAATCAGTCGAAATAGAGTGACTCGATTTATCAGTATAAGTTTTGACAGGAAAGGTGAGTCAAACAGATTAAAAGATTAACATTTGTGGCATGCATCCTCTGTTTCAACAACCTGACGCTATTTTGAAATACTGAAAGTCATGGGCTCCAGGTCACTAATTTTCATTTGAACGAACTTATCGAGGGCAACTGTTCAAACTTGAAGAATGCGTAAAATGGAGCTAATTGAATTTTGCATCGATGGCAAAAAATGGATCCCTAGAAAGCAGCCCAAGGAATGAAATTATTCGTCCAATCTCACTAATGATCGGATGAGCCATTGAAATCACAAAAACTTAGCACGACGAAGCGCTACGACGCCATTTCAAACTCAGCCATTTAGAATTCTACACAAAAATTTTCGCACCCCATCACGACTATTATCTTTCACAGACACCCTCCCAGCTCCATCTCACTCTGCACCAAAACGTGCATTTAATCCTCTGGATATCTCAGTAAAAGAGCTTCGTCGTCGTCGTCGTCGTCGTGCATAAGATTCTAAAAGCATGAGGTAAGGGAAGAGCTTCAAAAAAAAGCCCTCGAAAACTCTCCCAGCAGTATAGTATACATAGAATCTTGGAAAATCCAGGGTCGAGTTGAAGAAGAAGAAGAAGTAAAAGTGTCTCTACTCGGCACTTGGCAGTCGTGTCTCACCTCCAGCATATTATTTATACTCTGCTCCTTGGTAAAGTTTGAGAGTGGCAAGTATGATGGGTATGGTGGTAGTGGTGGAGGCACGATTCTACACCCCATTCATTATCTAAGCGCTCGCAGCGGTGTCCTGAACCCTCGTATACTACTCGACCTTCTGATACTTCTTCCCTCACGTTTATGATGCTCCAGGGTTTCAAGCTTTTTCAGGGGCATACTTATGGGGTTGTGGTACTCATCCGAGATATGTGTGGCATGGTTTTTAATTTTCTCACCTTTCAGCATATTATCATGCATGGGATAAATGTGAGAAGACCCTGATGATCACGAAATACTAGTGATGAAATGGGCTAGAAGAAGGAAGGGAATAAACCAAGCGTGAGTAATTGCACCAGAGGTGACGGAATTGTGATGTGGTGGTGGTGATGACATGGATAGTAATTTTGACGCATCTGACGTTCAAAGAAAAAGTGAATTAGAGCCCAAGCGGAATTAATTTTATGGGCTTCATATGTATTTGGAAGGTGCAAGATATGCGAGTCCTGTACTGTGTGGCATGTTACGAATGCAGATTCTATCGTGGGTATGGTGTATATACGAGCCTCTGTCTTGCCACGCTTCGTAAGGTTTTTTCGGGAAAAATTGCTGACATTACTTTCGCTGTATGAGAGAGCAAAGAATATGATACAGCTTTTTTTTTTATGGCTCGCCATTTGTTATGTACATAATCTTGGACTCCATATGAGTTATAGTTGAAAATTTGAGGAGACGAGCGACAAAAATTGAGATGGAGAAAGTTTATGTCCATTTAGCTCCCCTTGGCTGATCACTGACATGAAAACTTTAGGCACGAATCTGTCGAATGAATTTTGAAAAATCTCTGCAAACATTGGATTAAAAAACAAATCGAAAAAGTTAACTTGAGATCCCAACCAAGGCATCTGAACAAAGACCCGCGGCTAACGGTGAGAGATCTTCGAGGAGATCTTACACTAAACCTCCTGTAATAATTGCTTTACTCACATCTACCATTGAATTGTTTGATGGAACTTCTCTTATATTTTGGCGATTAATATTAATATATGAGATAATATATCGCTATTTCATAAAAATTCTCCGATATTCCGTAAAGATCAATGGTGACTCCGTGTCCCGAATTCATTTTATACCGAGTGCCGACCTTTTACGATTTCCAGCTTGATTTGTGGGTCCTCGGGCAAAGATAGAAAATCATAAAGGAAAATCAGCATCACTAACTTCCAGACTATGATTTTTTCGTGAATCATTTCAATAATTTTTAAGTACTTCTGCCACTATAAATTGACAGGCATATTGTTTACTGAATTCATGAAAAAATTCTTAGACGACCATTTGAAATCGCTTATTCAGGACAATGATATGATATCCCCCAAGGTCTCCAATGATACAGCCCATGTGCCATTTTGGCATTCTCTATTGAAAATTTTCTGCGTGAGTTCTCACAATCGAATATCTTAGGTGAATTATTTACATGGATGTTGACGCGAGTATGAGCTATCTTCCACTCCTGCGCAATAATTTTCAACAAAATTTTTGCTAGATATCATACACATAATTTTTACTTGAAGCTATCTTTTAATGAATTCCCAAAAGAATATCTTGGCTCGGGATCAGCTCCTGAATGAGTTTCTCACGCCTGTCTCACTCTTGCTCAAAGTAAGTCGAAAGTATTTATTGCAGTAAAAAGTTTGGGCGGTGAATTGATCGAATGCCATGCCACCACACGAATTAGGATCCACAAATGTTCAAGTTCAAGAATGAGATGACGAGGTGGTAAGATAGGAGAACCAGACACTACTATTTACTTGGAATAGGTATGATATTTCTGTTGAATTTCAATAATTTCTACAATGTTGATTTTTCCTCATGTCAAATCTATTCGTAAACCACAAGGACTTTGATCATTCTGTGCAAATAACTTGAGCTTCCTCTACAGATAAAGATCTTCTTAAAGTGTATAGGAAGAGCACCATTTAGAGGAGCTGTCATTTTCAAGCCGTCGCCGAGAAATAACTATAGTTCACGCTAACACTTGAGAAAGTGAAATTGAATTGAAATTCTAGCAGGAAGAAGCATTTCCGCTTCTTAATGCGATTGCAATCACTTCCCGTAGTCTCGTTCAATAATGACTCTAGGTTGATTTGATCATGGCGGGATTTTCCTATTCTTTGAAGTTCTAAAAACGCGACGCTGAAATAGATTGAGTAGAGATGCAAAAAACAGGAAAACAGTACAAAAAATACTTTTAGTTAACCCTTACATGCACACATTTTTCCTTGACGAATTTTGACTGGATTCTCTAATTCCTACTGAGGATGGCCAAATTGATTAGTAGTTTCCCCAACTCTGTAGAAAAAATTTTTTCTGCGGCATCGTTCAACTTGTACTTCTCAACCCATTAACGCCTACCAAGCCCCATTTACGACATCTTTTTGGGGCTCGTTATTGAGTACGAAAACGTCCTCAATTCAAATTACCAGTACATGTAATGATATCGACCTAAAATTGTTTGAACTTTTGAAATAATTGATGAAAAATCCGTTCAAGGCGATCCTGAAGAGGCACATTCAATTTTTTGCCAAATAGTACGACTTTTTCATTTTAATTAAAATTTTTGGGCCAATTTTTTTTTTTTTTTGGGCCCCCAAAATTGATAGCTATGCCTTTGGAAGGTCAAAAAAACATGCAATTGGGTCTTTAATTACAGAGTCTACGATCCAGAAGAATTTTAAAAGATCTATCTGGGCCCAAGACAGTGCTGGTCCAAGATATCGACCGAAACATAAAACGTTGTCGCAATGGCATGATATTGTAGCTCTGACCAGAAATTTTTGAAGAACAGACAATTACCCTTAGGAGGTTGTTTTATGATCATTTTTGAGATTTCTGACGGACATAAGGGCGGGAAGAACAAATGTTTGATGACGAGTCTATAATGCTCAGTGAAATGCATGTACCGGCGCGGTCGAGAACTTGTCCTGTGCGATGCTATTCCCGATGTCCATGCTGGATTCTATTACCATGATTCTGAGCTATAGGATATACAGATTTGATATTCCAATGTCTAGAGTGACGAAGTGTCGATTTTCACGATGGAAATTAGATTGAAGAAAGGTAGATTGAGAAAAGGTAGATTCTGATAATAACACGTATTTTCTCGATTCAAATGTCTTTCTATCCCAATTTTGATCACGGAACTTGAAGGAACAGACAATTTACGTCAAAATTATGTCGTATGATATCTTTTTAAAACCTATTTGCTGCTCAGGATTGAGATCAAACGTGGTGAGGGATTTTAATGATGACGAAACACTTTTTGTTCCGGTCGATATCTTGGGCCACATACGTCTTTCAAAATTTCACGACTCATTGAATTTGTAGATCAGGGCGCAATGACACGTCTTCTTGACCTTCCAGAGCCATATCTATCGTTTTCGGGGGTCAAAACTCAAAATGCCGTCTAAACGATATTTTCAATGAAAAAATCGTATCCCTTCGCAAAGAATTGAATGTTGCTCTTCAGGTTCGCCTTTTCCATCAGATGTTTCAAAAGTTCAGACAATTGTACGTCGATTACATGTGTTGGGAATTTAGATAAGAACTTTTTGTACTCGATAACGAACCCCAAGAAGATGTCAAAAATGTGGCTTCTTGGGCGTCAATGGGGTAAAAAAAGTCCGAAAGGAATGATTCGATCAGGAGATCATACTTGAATGAGTGCTGAATGATTCCCAAGAGGAATTTTTACATTTCATTGTTCCATTTCTATTCAATGACCATTTATAAATATGTATATATTCCGAACGCGAATTCTGTAGTAACATATTGTATATGACACCATGCTGCAAAGGGTTAAACTTTTCTGTCCAAAATATTTTTTTTTATCTAAACATTTTGTCAAAAAAAGAGTCCTCGTGTGTTTTGAAGAATTTTGTTCCGTAAAATAACTGACTTGATTATTCTTTCAAGTACAGCCATAGAAGAATTTTCTTATCTAACGTCAATCATGGATCACTAAATGGACCACCTGTTCGGTATTCTTCCTGAAATTAACGTGATTGTTGTTGTAGAAGTTGTTGAGAGTTGGAAGAATTTTCCAGGAAAGGAATTGCTTTTGACGTATACGACCGTGCTTTTGACCAAAAGAATCAATTACAGATAAGTATGACTGCAATACTATCTTCTACCAAATTATAGAAGTATACAGAAGTTACCTATCCCAATATAATATTGGGATTATCGTTTTTTATACTCATCAAACTTTGGAATTCATCTAGGGCTAATTCTGATGATTTCAGAACTCCAAATACCAAATTTTCTCTCGAATTCCCGATTGAATCTCAAAAAGTCTTCACAGCCTAAGGGATGATAATCCGCTCTTTTTTTCAAGATTTTCTGAATAAAAAACTGCCGACTCACTAATTTGAAATTAATTAACCTAATTTGAAAAACTGAGGACCCTATATTTTACCAAAACATTCACATAATTTATCGATGATCCCTAATAAGTTCATTATTTTTCATGATCACTGCCAAAACCATCATATCAACAATAGTCTCTCGAATAATTCATCACATCATCAAAATTATGAATGTATCATAACCACAACAAAATGCACCCATTACTCCCAGCCAGATCATCAATCTCCAAAGCATTCTCCAAATGCATCATTATTACATAATCGACCAACATCTAATGATGTCATAAAAAATGACCCTGCAAATCTGACTAACAAGAGTGGAATATCGTTGACACCAAAGCTATTACAAAGCAAAAGTGGAGTCGAAATTAGCCGGAACAATGAAACTCATAGCAGCGTGAAGAGTCAGTACTCGTAATATACACACTATGCAGGACAACCTATTTGGCCACGGTGCGCGTGAAATGAAAGAATCTGTCGAAACGTCGTCCGGCAATTTTGTAGAAGAAGCACCAAACGACATGGAAACTCGCAAGCGTTATGGGCTTGTACTTCCAACATACCCATCATCATCATACCTCAAGCTCATTTTACGCTCGGCGTGCGTGTGCAGGCGTAACGAGTTTCATATAGTTTCAGCATGACTCTGGAAGTATAAAATGTGACACGCGGACGCGCGTCGCGACACTCTAACACTTTCATTTTCAACACACTTTGTCAGTGTCTCTCAAAACCCTGAGACACAGTCAGTGTAATTCAGTCTTCAACCCTAATCGGAGTCATCAATTTGCCAGTGAAAACAATATCCATAGCTTGAGTTTTGAAATACGGAATAGTTCGAATCGAGTGAGAAAAATGTGGGCCCCGCACACGCGAAACGCGTGTCGCACCCACTCTTTACCCTTACTACTGATTTTATTCGTACTATTGGTGATGGTGAGCTACAGCCTAGGCATCGAGGTATCTCTGGCAAACGATACATCAGGATCGACAATGCCTACCTTGACGTCGACGACGACATCGAATTTGGATGGTGCATCTGAAAAAATTGCGAGAAGAATAGCCGAGGAAAGGGCTGGAATAGGAGCTGGTATCAGGGGTATTGTGGTGCAACAGGAACAGCCTTGGAAGCGTAACAAAGTGCAGACGTCGGTGACACCTGTGACAGAGATCGTCGATGAGAAAGAGGGTGATAAGGCTACGCTTAAGAGGACAGTGGGTCCAAGTCAGGGTGAGATACGACTACTTTTGGCTAATGTTGTGCAGGTGTTGAGCTTTTGGTGAGGAAGGCGACAGACGCGTGGAAGAATAGTACCGCATTTTCTTGCGGTTGCGTTATTTCAATTCAGGTGAATCTGTGTTTTTTTTCTTTTTTTGTTTGTTGGTGACCTAATCTTGGAATTGTATGTAAGTATAATTTGGGAAATTCTCCAGCAAGCTGGACAAAATCGCCACCAGGGGGGTCGGGGAAAAATCTGAAAAAATTTTTTTCTGTTTATACAATGTTGAAATAGTGCAAAATAGTACATTTTGATACAAGGGTGGAAAACTTTTTTTGCAATATATCGAAATGTACTATTTTTCAATTTTTTCGACCCCCCTGTGGGCCCTGGATCCCGTAAAAGGTCCATTTTAGGCCTTGTTTGGCCTATTTTGGAAAAATCACAGCTTCAACGGGATTTAATAATTTTCGACATACCTAGAAGCATTTTTCTCGTAAATGCAAGAACTTTTAAGAGGGAAATTGCCCAAGGCCGATAATTGACCCCGGAAAATTCTGGGAGCTATTTACTGAGAACAAATTTTAGCGATTTTTACGTCATCTTGTGAACGACCTACGTCCAACTAGAAAGGTGATAATCGACTTTTGCTAGTGGTCATGTTGAAGGTTTTGAGAAAACCTACAATTTGACAAGTCGGTTAATGTACTTTTTATAGGAGCTACAGCAGTGAGGAAACGAGAATTTTTCAAAAAAATCGAAACTGTGAGACTAAAATACTAAAAACGTCCAAAAATACAATAATCGACTTTTACTAATGGTCAAGTTGTAGGTTTTCTCAAGACCTTCAAAATGACCACTAGCAAAAGTCGATTATCGCCTTTCTAGTTGAACCTAGGTCGTCCACAAGATGACGTGAAAATCGCTAAAATTTGCTTCCAGTAAATAGCTTCCAAAGGTGGCCAAGGTCAATTATCGGTTTTGGACAATTTTTCTCTCAAAAGTACTTGCATCTACGAGAAAAATGCGCCCGGGCACGTCGAAAAATATCAAATTCCGTTGGAGCTGTGATTTCTCCAAAATAGGCCAAACAGGGCCTAAAATGGCCCTTTTACGGGACCCAGGGCCCACGGAAGGGGGGGGGTCGAAAAAATTGAAAACAAATTTCTTGCACTATTTCAACATTGTACAAACACAAAAAAGAATTTCAGATTTTTCCCCGACCCCCCTGGTGACGATTTTGTCCAGCTTGCTCCAGAATTCCCCATTTATATCAATGCCTAGATTGTACCTAGAAGGCCCTTTGAAATTTACACACCGTATATTCTAGTTAAAGTTCACAGTAGAATTTTCGTGGAATTTTACTCCCTTCATCCACTCGATAGAATTTTCCCAATTACATTATAGTGTGATTTGGGGAAGTCTTATCAACTATACTTTTGAGTGGTGATACTCAGACTCGAAATAGAATGAGTTAACGTTTCGTCCTCCATAGAGTTTCCCGTAGTCTACGAGGAAACTATTGTAAGAAAAACATTAGAAGTTTCATGAAATAGATTTCATGTATGAAAATTGACGAACATATATATCTTTGGAATAAATTTGCGAGGTTTCAAATTTCAAAGTCCATGTGAGTTGATCAGTTTCCTCAAGACATTTACACATACCTTACAAGACTTTCATCTTTGGAAACCCACCAATGACCTCGATAAATGTGTTGGGAAATTTCACCCTCGGAGCTCTCACGAGTTTCTATGCTGTTATTATAATTGACAAAAATTTTACTGAATTGACGTGGGTACACTGAGAACGGAAAACACCTGATTCTTAAACTCCTAGAGGAACTCAGAAAGTTTGTGATATTTCACATGAAGTACATTTTAAACTAGAGATGGATTCCTTTTTGAGAACGAATTTTGAGGAAATGTTCAGCAACATCATTTGAGATCCTCTTCGCAAAATTTTCGTGGATGTCTTTGCAGATGCGGGTCAGACATCATAGAGAAATTTTGATCCTTGATCAAGGAACGAGTTTTGAGTTATCATAAAATTCCAGGTCAGAAATGGAATAAATCCAGAGTTCCTAGAACGCAAATCGATGTTGGGTGATACAAAAAAAACAACAGGCATCAGGCTTGAAGTCCATCTTCTATCACAAAAATTACGCTTATCCACGAGATAAGCCACAGCCTATAATCGAGAAGACTTGGAAATCGCAGTGTCTCCAGACACGTCTCGGCCACAATCCATTCCCTTTCAAGAGTACCAATTACAGTTCGCATCCCTTCGTAATCAGCGAGCCGTCGTCTCCTCAACGACCAGAGACATGCCTCCGCGTTTCATTAAAGCCTCCACAGAGCCGCCGCAAATCTTGCAGAATAAAACGAGCCACGCAATCCACCTCTAGCCCTTTTTTTTCATCATTCCCATGCCACGTCCCAGAAACCAACTACCCATCACACAAGGCATCGCAGAATTCAGCAAACTCTAGCGTCTCATTTAAAATTCACGTCACTCGCTCACCTTCCATATGGTTACAAGCTACAACCCCAAAATCCCTTAGTTTCACTACAGCTTTGACATATCCAATATGTACGCATGGAACCCAATAGCATCAAGAATACAAGGTTAATACCCATGTCATACTGTCCAGCCTCGTGCATACGTAAACGATCCCCGTGGACGTGCAAACTGTCAAATCCCAAAACCCTTGCGGTTTACCACCGTTGACCATAACCTACAAGTCCAAACGACGCATTAGTCTCTCTCCACACGTGAACCCTCAATGAATTTACAATTGAGTCTGGGGGACAACCGAACGTTGAGAAAATCAATTGATGTCGTAATCTCTCATGTAACTGTGTATTTCAGAGCCGATTGAGATTAGTAGCAATGGAGACAGTGGAGCAAAATCTCGAGAGGCTAACATCAATGGATCTGTAGCAGCTGGAGACAACAAAGAACAGCAGCCAGCTGCACGTTTCCATGGTAACAAACCACTGGACGACAGGTACGTGATTCTATATCTAGAACACAGTAGGGAGTATATTTTTCAGAGGGAGTTAATTTGGATGGATTGAGCTTGCAAGAGTGAGTGATTAAATTGTATATGTGTTTGAAGGTACAATGGCCACGGTTGGAGAACTTCGAGCTACCTGAACTATGGAAAAGACAAAGGATACTACGATCAGAGAGCCCATTACCCGTACGACAGGTGATTCAACCCGACTGTTTTCTTATTATGCGTGTCGGACCAAGCGATGCAACAATGAGATAGAATTGCGCGTGTGTTACACACTATGGTGGCAGTGGTGGGATTTCCGTGGGATAACGATACACTTGGGGTTTAGAAGATTTCTTTCGTGTTGTCTGTCTCTGCAGTAATTTTGGAGAGTGTTTGGTGGACTTTGATAAACAGTGGCCGTGAGTTACGTTGGGGTAGTCTGTAAGACTTGAGCTTGAAGGAAAATCTATGGGGAGGATACTAGACTAAACTTGGGATTTTTCCAATGAACTGAGGAGGCTTTGAGCTTTACAAAAAGGATTCTGTGCTAGATAAAGAATGTTCCCAACCATTATTAGCTTGGGAATGGTTGATGACTGCATGATACTTGTATGGACACATGTGTGAAAATTGTAAAAATTGAAATTATATGATTTATTTTTACCAGATACAACGCTCAGAGGCCATTGGCAAACTATGCTGCTGATACAGAACGGTGCGAATATTTTCTGACGCAATAAACACTTACATCTTCCATCAACTAACTCCTCATCCGAGCAACAGTGTGATGCCGCCTCGAGCTCGTTCACGATTTCAAAAGTCAATTTTATCTTTGAGAACAGAAAACAAAATTAAACGTGGCTGCCAATTCTTTACATCGCAATGAAATAGTGCTCATTCCTGGAAACTAAATAAATGTGCCCAAGTGATCGATGTGAGCTCGTTGATATTTTAGGATTGGAACATCAGGGTGAAATTGAATTACTTACAAACATCAAAGCTCTGCGGCAGTTATTTCTTATTTCGGTCCTTCTAAAGCTTTCGCTTATTTTTGAATCTTGTTCCTGGGCTCAACTCATTTTGTCGTGACCCAGGCCAACAAAACATGTCGAATCAATACTCCCACACATCCTTTGAAAAGTTGTTCTTTATGCAGCATCGTGAACTTTTTCTCCGTAATGGAGTTGGACCGAGATCAAAATTGATGATTGCACTACACTTTCTCTCTAAAAGAATGAATTTATACTTTGTCTCGAGTCTTATCTTTGTTCTAAATTATAAATAGTAGTTTTGTTTGTGGTATTGAAAGAAATTCGACGTCAAAAATTTGTTCTTCAAGCTCAGTTCCATTTCAGTATTCTTCGCAAATAATCGACCGAATCTCAAGATTTCGAGTCTTAGTTTATCCTCAGAATAATTCATAAAACGACTCTGGTGTTGAATTTGAATTGTGTAAAATGTAAAATGAGTGCACTGTTCCATTTTCCAAATATTACATTAACTTTCTTGCCTAGCAGCACTCATACTTCATAGCATCATCGTATTTGCAGTTCAGATCATGTTCATCCAACTCAAGATCAATCCAACCCACTTGAAAAATCCATCATTCCTGTTCATCCAACAATGAATCACATTGACTAATTTTCATCACCTCGAATTCACAACATCAGTTAGGTACTTACGAACTCCATCTAGATTCAAACTCAAATCTTGAAAAAAATCTCTCTGGACCTGTATAGGTTCAGCAATACAGCAGCCAGACCAAACACAAACGTGGCTCTAGATGGCGATCGTTACGGAAGTTCAGTACCCGCAATTCGTCCCCTCAGTAATTATCAGAGTGCAAACTACGGATACGGTGACAACAGGCCCCGACCAGGATACTACGGTACCGTCAACGCCAACATCAACAGTGGAGATGGCGGCGAAGGCGGTGAATATCCCGCGGGAGATCCTGGACAGCATAACGCCTACCTCCAGACTCAAAAGGTCAGACGTAAATATAGATCGACCAGACTCCTGGTCTTCACTCGATCCATACTCCTCCTGCGGCGCGTGATTGATTTTAATTTGGACCGAGAGCGAGGGGAACGAGGATTTCGGTTATCGCCCCGAGATTCGATTCGGCTAGATTGCGAGAGACTTTGCCTCCTCGTTATTTGTAATCCGTCTGAGGCTTGGCTTGGGGTTTAGCGGTCAATCTATAGAGGCGCACGTGATTTTTATATTTTTTTCAAATATTCTCCCAAGCCGATTTTATTAGTCTAGCTCATATCAAGCTGATTGCATATATTAGAATAATGATTTGGAATATTTTTATAGCCAGATGCTATTTATATAGCCAGATTTATATAGCCAGATTTAGAATATTTTTATAGCCAGGTACTCGGGATATTTTCGTATTCCTTTCTTTTACACTGGTTGGATGATTTATTGAATGGCAAAAGTCGAATATTCTAGAATATTTTTTACTTTCACCGTTCAATTCTACATTTAGATACGTAATTCCATTATTTTTGTGGAAATATCCTACGTGTTTGGTAGATGATGATAATTTTCTCAAATCACTCCGAAAAATCCAGAAAAAACAAACATCCACCGAAGGGCAACAAATGAAATACGGAATTGCAAGAAATAATAGCATGAATTCATTGATAGCAATGCCCGCTGCAGCATAATATACTAACAAATAAGATATGAGTCGAAAAAACTGTCGCGATATCGTGACCTGTCCTCGAGTTATTTCGAAATTGGACCTCACTTGCATTAGAATAATTTTCAGATGATTCTGTGCCACTTTAAATAATTATCTCAAATTTTGCAAATAATTGAACCCCAGTGCCGATGGTTGTATGAAAACTTTCTCCAATTAAATAGATTCTTTCTTGCTTCTGAATCTGCGACAAAAAAGTTCCTCATCGATCGCTCGCTTGCATTCCCTCTTAGGTGCTAGCCATAAAAGGTATAAAGGATCACCGATATTGACATCGAAACAAAAGCCAACTTCCATTAATACTTTTCGCCAGGGTTCAATAGTGCTATACAGACTTTTCCGTGTCTGGACTTCTATACTAAATACCTCATATCACCAACTTCCCAAAAATGCCCAAGCAAAAATGCCTTAGCTCAACAACAATCAACCATGAAATGGTTGACTTTTGGCCCGTGGCTGTAAAAAAACAATCTAGCTATTTTTTGGTAATGCATGGACCACGAGCTTAGTGTTATCCATTTCATGGTAAAAACCGTTTTCCACTGAAAAATGTTCCTACTTGGGTTGCCGACCATCGTAATAGAATCTATGCAAATGCCAAGTACAAGTTAGTCACAAACTTCATGCACACGCCGTTGCCAAGCTTATTGCCCTCCCATGCATCAAATAAATTATCCATACACAAGATTATACGAACGATTAATTTTCGAGATTATCAAATCATGTTAATGATCGTCTGTCACAAATTACGCTGATCCTTGATTACGCTTCTGCTCATCACACGTACATGTACATACACAGGCAGTAGCCCTAAAAGCTCTGGCAGGAGTAGCGCTGATTGGTGCGGCCGCAGCCCTCGCATCGAATCCCGTCTTGCTGCCAATCAGCGTCATATCCGCGGCAGCAGCCGGCAGACGTAGGAAACGTTCAACGGAATCAGACTACATTGCCGGTGTTGAGGAAGATTCTACCTCTACTGCTACTGATGGTACAGGCAATTATGCTTTGGCTGCGTTACTCCAGGGATACATACAGCCAGTTCATCCAAACGAGGTTTGTCAGACTTGTCACAACCGCAAGCACACGCAAGCTCACCACATTTATTTTCCCTTCTTTTTCATGCATGTAGAATGTAGATATATATTTTATGAATGAACGTATACATATTTTCCTACGCAGCATCCGGATTAATCAGTGAGACTATCCGTCTACCGCGTTTGTGTCTCGTAATCGCGTGGGCGGATTGAGTTGCCAAAAGGGGGACTGCCTTGACGCGAGAGCTTTCAAGACGTCGCGCTCGATTTTGCTCGACATGAGCTTTCGACAGGCTGGAAATTTTGTAGATTGATGAGTCTGTACTCGTGTTGTAAGGGAGCCATAATCACATGCCTGCGCGTTCGTGTTACAATCAATTGGATTTTGTTTTTGAGAGCTTTATCTGGGTTTCATGCTGCGAGACAACTGCGAGACAAAAAATTAAACGCAGTGAATTTTGACTCAGGAAATTAATGATTTCAAAAACAGCAATTAGGTTTTAGGATCAGGGTGGAGTTGGCGCTGTTTTTACTAGAATAATTAGACATGTATTCTGGAAATGCACTAAAACTACTTTGTAATGTGTGAAAAGGCATTTTAAAAATTTCAAAACATAATGATAATAATTCCTGAGCAAAGTCTATCGCCTACTAAGTTAGCATTAGTACCATTAATTTGGAGCATTTTTCACCTATTTTTTCCGGAACGCATCCAACCAATAAGCCTAGAAAAACTAATCTTGATGTTTACCATTCTATAGTTTTTCAGTACCTTTCCTGACCATCATTAGTGCAATTTACTGTCAATAAAAAGAGCTCATTTCCGTATTTATTCATACTGTATGTTCCAAATAACGTGGACAATGGCGTAGTGTTGTACGGTTGAATTTGATATACTCATGAAGCACTCCAACTGCAAAATATCGAATGAGTTCAATGTTTCAGTCAACTCAGCCAAATCCGCATTCATTGATTTTTTTTATAATCAGCTGATCATAGTTTCAAATCTTAGCCAAGTTTATGATAACCCTAGCTCTATAATAGCGATATCCAGTGATTACATCTCATAACATCAGTCAAGTTTCGAAGCGATTGCGGAGCTTGCAAGCTCCAAATTTTAAATTAAAATTCGTAATACGCATAATCCAGGACTTATTTGGTTTTGCGATGAGTTGCGTGCCATATTTTTCTGCAATCCACCACGCGTTCAAGTCTGCAAGCTCAAACGATCACTCAGCTCAACAAACTTCAATCGCAAGCTCTTCATCGAACAACTGTTTGCACAAATTTTCATCGAGCTTGTATAGAGCCCTTCATCACATCGTCATATATCTTTAGTAAACTTTGCAAGCTCTCCAATATACCCCTCCAGCAAAATATCACCCCATCAAAATATAGCAAACACCCCTGTAAATTACATTTCCTCACGCTAGAACACACTTCACCTCCCGCATCTAACCCCAGCTCATCAGAAACAAATACAATCAAAGCTCACTCACGCGCATCTCATTTAATACCAGGTATCTTCCGAGCACACATCTGCCTCATCAGAAACTACCAACAGTACAGAACTCGACAATTTGAAGCTCGATGAAGCTTCTCATCCAACCAGTGGCAGCAACAAGCCATCAAAACCATCATCTACAACTGGAGTATCTAGACAAGAACTTGTGATAAGTCCTCGTTGTGTAGCAAGGCTAGCCTGTCATGTACACAGAGATTATCTAGACGAGCTTGAACGCAGTCGTGCACGAGCTTTTCTTCAACTTGAACGTGATGATAGTTCAAATGCTACCAAAGCTCTCAGTGGACTTGAAAACTTCTTTGACAGCCTGTAAGTGTCGTCATACACGACTTCATGATACATGTTCATGTGGATGTATAATTATATATATGGGGGTTTATGTGATACTCGAAAATTCTTGCAAGCTTTCGAACGCGTGCGTTTTATAGCCAGTAGAAAGCTCCCGGGCTATTATACCAGTGCTTGTACTCTATACGAGGGGTGCAATTTTGCTCCCTCTCAGAACAGAAAGAGACAGAGAGATCGAGAGAGGAAGATAGAAAGGCAGAGCTGGGGTAATTGCGCGGGCGATCGGGACGGTATTTCGCAAAAGGGCAGATGAATATCCCGCCGTGAGCATTTCCAATGCGACGAGAAGAAAGCGAGCTTGCAAGCAGGGCTTGATATGTTGCATGCATGTATGTATGTATTTTGTACAATGGGGTGCGCGAGGTATGCTCGTGGTGTGCGGTGGCTATTTTCTCGTGTTCTGCAAATGTCGTTATTTGGCTACTTATTGATTCCAATGGGCGAATGGGTCGAGTTTGAGCGGGTGCTTTATAAATGAGTGAACTATATGGTACATTGAGAGGGTTATTGATGCGGCTTGTCGTTATTATTATTGATGAGAGCGGCTGTCTATCCCTGAATCTGATACACAAGATTTTCGACGAGCTTGATACAAGGATGCTCGATTTTTGACACTCGTTTAAAAATTCAATTTGTTCATGAGCGGTTCCTAAGCATACTTGAAGCGTGATATTTGAATAATCAGGTTGTCTGAGGCCAGAAACGGGATAGTAAGATTTCACATGGATCATGATTCAATCTCAAATCATCTGTGCATGGGCTTGTGGTACACTCGATATGTAGCAGAAACAGAATAAACTCATTGTCAGTATAATCTGCCGAACAGCCATGCTAAATATGCAGGTGCAGCACAAATTTTTTGAATCGGTCATTTGTTATATTTTTTTATATCAGGGAGCGGTTCGATTGAGATTTGGCTTCTTGACGATGAAAATCCTATGAATTCTAAATGGACCCTTAGTTCTGTCAAAGAACGCACATAAAAAAATTTCACTATCCTTATTGATTTTTACATGATAATAACTTCGCTCCAAAAAGAATTGTGACAATTCTGCATTTTGAGGGACTTTTATGATGCCGATCGCATTCCTAATGTTTAATCAATAGCCAACGACGAGCAGAATCCGTTTAGATTGACTATTACATACTAATTGTTTTACTCTCTGCCTCGAGAAAGTATCATCATTTCTACACCATCCATTCCTACTGTAAAAAGAAGATGGATATTAATGACTTTCGCAAAGATGCTTTCACCCTCAAGTGGTAAAAATAATAGCATTTCGATGTATCAAGACTTATATGAGCCTCAAAATAATTTTCAGCCGAACGGTTGCAATTTGTTCCACTGACTCACTTCATCTCTTAAATATGAGTGATTCCGCTGAAACTGGGATTCTTTGGGTCCAAAATCGTCATCGAGTAGTGATTTGGGTCAAAAAAGTATTTGAGGAGTTCAGGTGTGTTTTAGTGGGTCGTAGAAGTTCAATTCCACTTATTTGGGCACAAAAAAAAAGTATCTAGAGCTACGTACCTCACAATTGAAACAAGACAAAATTACATCAAAGATGAGGAGTCGGGTGGGGGGGGGGGGAGGAATCGACAAGGACGGAATTGACATTTCGCCTCTAAAATTATTCCCACGGCTCGGAAACTAATCGTAGACTCTTTTCCGCATGGATTTGGTGTAATTCAACCAAATACTGCAAGAATATGTGTTTCACAAAGCGATGTATAGTGCACCAGAGAGGAGCACAACATCGGGACGGGAAAGACAGAAAATTTTGTACGCCATTTGGAAAACACGTATATTTTATATATATATGGTGCGCTCGTCTGCGGATTCGAATTTTCAGGTACTGTCGTGCACGAATAGGGTGTATTTGGGTACCTGGAAATCAACCTCATTGGTTAAAAAGATTCGACAATTTGGGGACTTTGCCGAGCTAATTAGTGCTGCGCAAGCAGTTTCGGTGCAGACCCGTCTTCAAAATGTCAGATAGCTGTGCGCGGGCTGAGGGTTTCATTTGGGCTCGCAAAGTTACGGATTACGTTAATTGAAGTCTTAAAAATTGCAGCACATAGATACATATGGACGGCTCCCGACGTGCTCCCGACCAGAACGGTATAAGTCCATTTTGGTGACAATTGAGTTTTTGTTGAGTAACGGTAGAGAATACATGCGGAAATATGTACGCACAACTTCGGAAGTGAAAATTTATTCTGAGGCGCCACAAGCACCATGGTCATTTTTGGTGGGGAAAAAGTTTCGACATTTTTTGGGGACCAGAACGGTGTAAGTCCATGCCCGAGCATCAAAATACGGCTCAAGTATCTTCTATCCTCAATTATCGCACTTTTCTTGGCTTTGTAAGGTGATAGTAGACCCTAATAACTGGGATATTGGTGCCCTACTATATGTCGTAGAGATGGCTGCATCGAGTCGACATCGAAGTTCATCGCTGCTTTTTTCCCGCTCTTATGCATTATGGAAGAGGCTTATCTAGGTACATGAAAAATCTCGGAATAGCATTCTGTGGGAGTTTTTGCTTGAACATTGTGACCTTGCTAAGGGCTCTAAATTGAACTTCTGCTGTCTTACGCCGTCAGTAATAAGACTGAATTTACAGGGTCAGTCGAAAAATTTCAGTCGATAAAGCGATCGATGTTGAACTTGCTTTGATTCTCGTTTTTAATCACTTCTCCAGGGTCGGAATCTCCTCAAAGGACTGAATAATTGCATCAAAGATATAAAAAAAATCAATAATCCATATACATACTTCCATCTGGTAAGAGCGATGTGAATGACTAAAAATACCTAGCCTATGAAATAGACGTATTTCATTTACAATCATTCCGAGAAATTGTCTGAATATTATGATTATCAACTCACACTCTTATTATTAGTAATCGCTCAGCTGTCCGAATTCGATTCTTTTGCTAGTTACAGGTGAATCTCATTATCCAGTCGATATTGTTGTAAAAATATTATACTCCTCAAATTGAGCCCGCCTGCATTCATATCAATAATCAGTTGTTTCAGATTGCTAAGTTGAAGAAAGTCCTGATTACTCATTCAAACTCTACGTTGAAATAGAAGGATTTTGATTCTTAGCTTTTCAATGTAAACTTCCTCCATGTAAATCTTCATGTAAAAATTCCGTACTTTACTACTTCCTAAACACTATAGAGTGTAAACCAGGCTGATTGAATGGATACTCCTCGACTGAACCCCTCAAATACGTACCCGTGGACTGTAATCTCAAATATATAATCGATTGCGGTCGTAGTGCTCCAAATGTCTTATATTTGGTGAGGTCTGTCGATCCAAACCGGTTATGATTCATGAACACTAGCAAATACCTTCACCAACACCTAGACATAAAAGCTCTCAGTCAATGATTTCAGAGAAAAACATGGACTTCCACCGTTCTGGACCCCAGAATTTTTCAACTTTTTTCCGCAAAAAACGGTATAAGTCCCCAGTGTTTTGACGTTTTTTTATGCAAAACGGTCCAAATCGACAATTTTTTTAATATTTCACGATCTAAGGTCGTGAAAATCGACTCGTATCTTTACTTTTCCCGTGCCAGAACGTTATAAGTCCACTTCAGAAAAAATGATTGACTTTTATACCGTTCTGATCCGTAAAAAAATTGGAAAAAATTTGGGACCTGAACGGTATAAGTCCATTTTTCATTGCCTGATAAAAAATGCAATCAGTTGAAAGTCATTACGCCTCGTGCAAAAAATGTCGTAAAAAGACACTCATTACATGATAAATAAGCATAATCACTATTGCAAGTCAACTTTGAAACTCATTTGCCAGAAATGCCAAAAACTGACTTATACCGTTCAAAAGTCGGAGCTGGGTTGCCTACGGGGACCGAATTGACAATTCGACCCTCCATCAAGTACTACAAAATACAGGGACGTTAGAATCACCTCACAAATGGAATACATCCCAAAAAACTGCTACAATGCACATTCCAACCCTTGGGAACTTGAGGGAACTTGGAATACAGAAAATCCCAATTTCGGCGGAATCACTCATATATTTTCTATATCCCAATCAATGAATTATATTTACTCAAAGTAAGTGGATTATAATTTTTTTCCCCCATTTTCCAGGGTTCACAGTAATATATTAGGTGCCGACTATCTCTCGGATGAACTGAAAACCTTGATACGATCTGCAGTTGCTGTGGGATCGAATAGGAATGCATCTTGTGATGAGTTTTCTTGCCTAGATATAAGCGAATCTCTTGTGATCAATAAGCCTTGAAAATAAAGCAAATTTTTTTGTAGTAGATATTGGATATCGATACGACAAATGTAGCTGGATGTGAGTTGAATTGACTTGTATGTTATGTAAGCATTTGTATATTGCTAGATAAAATAAAAGTTATATAAGAAACAACTATTCACCAAAGTTGTTAATATTCTTGTGTTTATCATGTTAACTATACCTCAGAATAAACTTTTAATCAGCGCCGTAACTCTTTGTAAGATCTGATATGAATTCTCCGGAAGGATTTTTGGATTATGACATAAATTCTTTTAGGATCGTGCCTCATACAGAAAATAAAATAGTGGCAAATCTCATCTTTTCATCATGATTCATCTGTGATGCGGATTCTCCCGCGCTCAAACATTAGGGCACCGCCACAGACGTACGTCAACCTGTACCGCCACCAAAATGTGACAATTGTTTTGGGTAGGACTCTATCTTCTCTAATTGTATAGAAAATTTCAGAATTTGCCTAATTTGCCTTTTCGAGAAAATCGACTTTGAAGTCGCTAAAATATGCCCGTCTTCCAGAGGCCACAGCTCTTCGAATATTGAGCCTAGATCAACGTACCTGGGCTCAAATTGAAGCTCTGAATTTGCCAAAATTGTTTTAGGTATTAAATCGCCAGAAAGATTATCGCGAAGGATGATACCGTCGATTATAAGTTACACGTGGTCACAGTACACCTATATATACGGCAATACGGCGCGCGGAGGGGGCAACTGATCTCGAGCAGACGACAACACTGCTTTTGCGGGCTGGGATCGCCCGGATCGACGTTTGACGGGATGACTTGGGGAATATCTGCATTAGAACCTTCTACGAGGCCAGCAGAGCAGATCTAACCCCTTGCAGACGTAAAGCGGGTGCTAGAAACCTATGCATGCATCGAGATTATCGCGAGACTTGTCTTCCCGCGCTGGCGCCACCCCTCCGCCATCTCACCATATATATAGGTATACTGTGACCACGTGTAACTTATAATCGACGGTATCATCCTTCGCGATAATCTTTCTGGCGATTTAATACCTAAAACAATTTTGGCAAATTCAGAGCTTCAATTTGAGCCCAGGTATACGTTGATCTAGGCTCAACCCACGTGAAAATCAATGAGTCGTATATTTGAGTCGTTGAACGAGTCTTTGAACGAGTCAAATATTCGTTTCATTATGTGGAGTCGTTGCAACGACTCGTTAAAATGACTCATTTGGTAATTTTTGAAATTCAAGTTTTTTTCCACCGACACTGCAATCTTTTCAGTAAAAGAGGTGGTACCATTAAAAAACTTAGACTGTGAAATTTTCGAAATGAGTCGTTTTAACGAGTCGTTGCAACGACTCCACATAATGAAACGAATATTTGACTTGTGTAACAACTCGTTCATGAACGACTCATTTGTTTTCACGCGGGAATATTCGAAGAGCTGTGGCCTGTGGAAGTCGAGCATATTTTAGCGACTTCAAAGTCGATTTTCTCGAAAAGGCAAATTAGGCAAATTCTGAAATTTTCTATACAATTAGAGAAGATAGAGTCCTACCCAAAACAATTGTCACATTTTGGTGGCGGTACAGGTTGTTACGTGGGTATTTCGGCACGAGCGGGAAGTACGAAATAACAGTCCGAAAGGATAATTGATTTGAAGTAATTGAATTGTAAAATAAGAAGTTGAATTAAATGATGCAATATATTTTGAGAGAGAGACCGAATACAACAGCTAAGCGAGACGAGAGCCAAAGCTGTAATGCAATGATGATTTGATGCGGCTGGATCTGCTGCTGGATGTTGCGATGAGCGGGAGCGAAGATGAGTCCGAGAGCTGCTGCCCTCTTCCAGCTATGGTGTAGTAGATATAGGTATAGTGCAGTACGTGTGCCGGTCTTCTATGTGTTGGTGCGTGGGAGAGTGAGCCGCTGAGTTGGGCACCCCTCGCCACCGAAGTTTTTTATACACGCTTTTCTTTAAAATTCACTCGCTGGGAAAGCGACATGAGATCGTGCACAGAGTCGCGCTCAAGATGTGTCTATTTCCATATATGGGCATTGAAATTAGGGGAGATCAAGGCTCTTGTTTTTGGGTTGAATCTTCCATTCGATGACGTCAATCGTGGCCTAGATAATAATTCTCGATGCTTCTATGTTCTATGAAAATCTCGGGATCTTGATGGGATCTTGGGTTCTTGGGTGACCAATTATTGCTTTCAAGATATCTACACTTTTCATATTAGAATTCGCGGATTTTAGTTTGAATAGGTGTAATTGTGTGAGTGCCTGTATGTATGATTGAGTTTGTGTGTATTCGTGTTTTCTCTCTATAGCCTAGTAAGTTTAGTGACAAATTCGATGTGCTATACGACAAGGTTGACGTACGTCCGCCACAGAGCGATTTCGACGCCTTCGATTGGCTGCTTCTTTAGGCAGCGGCCACATGCAGCAAAACATTTGGCGCGAAAGTGCGATAAGCCATGAGTGCGACAAGGAGGTTGAAGTGGCGCGAAGTGTTGCGTCCTTGTCGCACTCACAGCAGCTATAGGTCCAATATGGCGCTCCCGCCTTCATGTGGCCGCACCCTTAGAAGCAAACCACTTGTTTCGCTCGTAATGTGGATGCACCCTAAAGTCACATTTAGCTATCAGATATGATCAGATAACCGTCTGCTGCGCAACTTATTTTGACGTGTGCTGATTGACAGTACACTGACGCAAACAAAAGTAAGAAGGTGACCGTATTTTGCAAATCTATTATTTATGAACCGATAAATTCATCTAGTGAAACATTAAGATCCAAGAATATTTGCTCCCCAAAAAGTTTGTCGTCCAAGTCTTGCGTTTTAACAGGTAACAATTAGCTGTCAAGTAGTTTTGCTAATCAACGGATGATCTGAATTTTTTCTTCTGCTCTCCAATATCCATCAATAGTGATGAAATAAGACTAATATCTTGACTGCATGATGTTCATGATGTGGAGCTCTACTGATCTTATTGGTTTTTGTTTCAGTTCGTATACAAGTAGCTTATTAGACTGTCAAAAATGTTACGCTCTTCTCGAGTTAGTGGACTCAAATGTCCAGCAGGACTCAATTTTCATACAGCAGTAAGTATACAAAGCCCTATCATTAGATGATGATTGGTAATCCCAGAAAATCTTAACCTCTTACCACTGTCATTTAGAATCCCTGCTGCTCCAAGTCAACAAAAGAGGAGTTTTCCAAAAAATTAGCTAATGGACCAGTTTTGGAGGATTTCTTGTCAGGAGAGACAACAGATTATAAAGGAGTCCTCAAACTTGAAAAAGGGGAAGAAACTCGATTACGACTACCTCCATGGCTCAAAACACAAATACCCGTTGGAGAAAACTACAGCCGTATTAAGTCCCAACTGAGGGATCTGAAACTGAGCACAGTATGTGAAGAAGCACGGTGTCCCAATATCGGTGAATGTTGGGGTGGCGGTACACATGGGACTGCCACTGCTACAATAATGGTATTAGAGAATGAATTGATTCTTGTTGTGTTTCTTTTGTACTCCTTATTCATGATAAACCTCTTTGAAAATAAATTTAGCTCATGGGAGACACTTGCACAAGAGGATGCAGATTCTGCTCTGTCAAGACAGCTCGAGCACCACCACCTCTAGATCCAGATGAACCAAAAAATACAGCCACAGCCATTGCAGACTGGGGATTGGATTATGTTGTACTAACATCAGTTGACCGAGATGGTTAGTAGAAAAGGCTTTTAGATTTTAATGGCTTGTGAATGATCATCTGACAAACTTTTTGTTACATTTATTAAGATCTTCCTGATGGAGGTGCGAGTCATATTGCAGCAACTGTCAAAGAATTGAAGAAAAGGTAAGAATCTGGCCATGAAGCTTTAGTCGCCAAATTATTCTTGGAACTTCAATTAAGATAACTTACTTTCTTTTAGGATTGACATCCTGGTAGAATGTTTGGTACCTGACTTCCAAGGAAATTTAGATAGTGTCAAAACAATTGCAGAATCAGGACTTGATGTTTATGCTCACAACATTGAAACTGTAGAAAGGCTAACTCCTTTTGTGCGAGATAGGCGAGCGCGATACAGGTGAGCAGATTAGAAATATTTTGAAGCACACAAGACTAAAACAGTGCTAAAAATACTTTTTCAATCTTCCCAATGTTGTATAAAGACCTACACTGAACTTTGACTCACCCAATCTGATCTTACTATCGTGAGCTAACGATTGATTGTGCTTCAATTTTTTCAGGCAGTCATTGTTAGTCTTAGGAGAAGTAAAGAAACTGAATCCTGATCTAATAACTAAATCATCAATAATGCTAGGCCTCGGCGAAACAGATGATGAAGTGATGCAAACCATGAAAGATCTGAGAGAAGCTGGTGTTGAAGCTGTAACTTTGGGGCAGTACATGCAACCCACAAAAAGGCATTTGAAGGTCATAGAGTATGTTACTCCAGAAAAATTCAAGGCTTGGGAAAGAGTTGGTCAAGAGTTAGGTTTTCTTTACACTGCAAGTGGGCCGCTCGTGAGGTCATCGTACAAGGCTGGTGAATATTTCTTGACGAATGTTTTGAAAGAGAAGCGTGACGAAAAAAATTCAAAGGAACGCACGTAATTCATGCCTCTAGAATCTCTGTATATACTACCAGTTTTATCACGTCAGTTTCGAAAGTTACTAGGCCAAGAAGACCAATCTTGATAATGTGTCGATTTTTTTGATTTTCTATTCAAGATGCTAAAATCATGAGATCAAAATTGTTTAGTAATGCCTGATTAAGCAAATTATTTTTGTAAAAGAGTCTATATATAACATAAGTTTTGACAAATGTAAATACCATATTTGTTGTATAAAATTTAATTGAATGAATAAACTTTGTTGTTACATAAGGAACGTATGACAATGTACCGGTCTCCACTTTGTGAATAATGAATAATTGAAAATGCAGAAATAATAACAAAAAGTTCAGATTACTCCGTATCCATTGCCGACGGTCGCTGTTCTGTTCCCACAGCAACAGAAGGGTCACGAGGACCCGAGTCAGATGGAGGATCTTGAGGTGGCCGATCGTCAGACTGTACATCAGCCTCAGCAGCCCTTCCTCTTTTTTCATCACCCTCAATTTGAGATAGATAACCTTGCATGGCAGTTTCATCTAAGATGATGAATTCTGTACCCTTGCCAACAACACCAATTGACACATTCTGGAATTTATAGAAGAAATGGCTCTAGTGAAATTGAGTTATACAAGATTTAAAACTAGCATGTACTGTTTGATAGCATGTATATTTCAATACTCAGATGAGTTCCCATTAGTGTGGTAAGAAACCCACATATTAGCTGAGAGATCTGTTTACCTTTGTGGATAAATCAGCTTCATTTGGCAGCGTATCGCGCAGTGCTCTCAAACCATGTTTGATGAGCTCATCAAGACTGCACCCTGGGAAGTCATTCAGGTGTTTTTCCAAGTATGTCCGTGCACTTTGTGATCTAGCACCAATCGCCATAGCTTTGCAATCATAGTAATTCGCAGATGGGCAAGTTTGATATACATGTGGACCTTGATCCTGCAGAGATTGACATGAGCAACAACTCGAATATCCTCTGATGTTTCATTAACACAAAGAATGCTTACATCGTAACCAGCAACTAACAAGCCCACACCGTAAGGCCTCCTGTCATATCTCTGAGTACAAGTTTGCATTTTATTCCCCAATGTTGTTATGAGACGATTTATTGGCAGAGTATCATCATGTGAATACTTGTAATTCAAACATTCAGTCCTCATGTAACGACTGCAAACAAGAAGGTGAAAATTATGTTATCATCCCCAAGAGTAAACTCAGAGCTCTAGACTTGTGATGTATAAATTGAAAAAATAGTTTGTTCTGCTTCAAGCTCTGAAGTTTAATACAAACCTCAATATCCTAGCATCGGCTGTAAGACCAGACATAGCAATCCCAACATGCTTATCAATGGGGAAAATCTTCTTCTGGTGAGATGACAATTCTGAAGTAGCTCTTTTGAGAGCCACAATGACAGCATGTGTCTTATTTTTTAGGCCTACTGTAGCTGATCCAAGTTTCACAGCTTCCATAGCATACTCAACTTGGTGGAGTCGCCCTTGTGGACTCCACACAGTAACGTCGCTATCATACTGGTTTCGAAACTGTTGAAATGAATAGGAGTTTCAAAACTGATTCAAATATCTCTAACTACTCTACATTAATGATTAATTACTTGTATTAATCATGCTCAATCAGTTCAAAACCGGCATCTGTAAACGCGATGACGCGACAATAATAAAACAGAATGTCTATCGATCTTGCGCGATTGAATTAAAAATCTCACTTTGCACTTGATATCAAAAAAACTGTTGTCATATTCGAAATATGTTTAAGAAGAATGAAATTCTCGTATTTTATCAATGAATTCGACATTATTTCGAATTGAGATTTTGAGGTTACATACTAATTAATAACGTCAATATGTGGATCTTACCATTATTTCCTAGTTGGGGATAGTTGTATGGTCGAATTTTTTATATTCAAACACACAGGCACAACCGATATTTTTTCAAAGACTTATTAGAAAAGCTTAGCACATTTTTTCGACCGTGATTTATCAAAATTGATGTCTTAGCACAGCAACTGAAGAATCACGGTGGCACCACTGATGCGACATCTGTCACAGCAGTGCGACCCTGTATTTGAAAATATTTGGATAATCTGGATTCTGGAACTCGACAACTTGTCTTTTCACAAATTTTACTTCACGAAATTCTTCGAAATGCATCATACAACCTAAAGCAAATCAATTTTATTCCTCAAGTATGTTTTGATAAAGATTATGCGCTTGGATAGATAGTTGAAGAATTCTAATTGTGCGAGCGAAGTTGAGCGCTTTTTGTATATTCCATAAATAGATCAATTTTTATTGGAATAACTCTATATTCTTGGAATAATGTAGAAGTCAAATAGCTATTATCAAAAATCTCGTCGGTACAATGTCCCGATTTCAGGTATCAACTTCTATTGTAAGATCAGAGGCGGTGAAACGTTATCTGCACATTTATTAAGATTCAGGGTCCAAAATACTTGGATCATATTAGCGCTCATGATTATCTCCGCATTATTTATTCTGGTGTAAATTATTGTGCTCTACACTCACAAAAGCATGAATTCTACATAGCAATAAGTTTTAATCGAAATCGCGCGTCACTTCACTACAGCACTCGGAACAATACACATTAGGATTTGCCTAATAGAATATCATGTAATAGCAAATTTTGGTTTTCGTGGATGTTGATTACGGCGAAGCCTTCAAGATGGGTCGTTTAAAAGTGAAGATATTAATCCTCCTTGGTTTCATTTCCATGATCTTGTTTCTATTGATATAATTATAATTTTCTGCAGGGAATTGTCAAAAAAGTAAAATTTGGCTAATCTGAAAGCTTGCGTGACATACACGAGAGAGAATGAAACATCAGCCGCGAACAGTCTTTTTTGTTTCTTCAAAGATCGCAATTATTGAGATTTATTCATTCTACAGGTGGTTAAATGGTGATCAAAATTTCCACGCTAACAAGATGCTGGCATTTGATGGTTGCAACAAAATCACTCCCCAGTTCACGAATTTTCGGTTTGATTTTTTGTATACGTTACGCTTGGAATAATTGAGTTTTGTCACTCGTATCTTGAAGCTGAATCTTTTGAAGCAATATAATCGACCCGACATGATATATTCGTGATAGGTGGTGTAATTAAACCAAACCGTTTTGGAAAATAAATTAATCCTCCCAAGTTGTTCTCTGAAATCAGGCGATGAAAGCCATAACTTTTAACTTTCTAATCTTTTTATTTTTGAGTAAGATGTATTGATTGAGTTTGAAAAGTTTAATTACCCAACAAAATTCAGAGTTTTTGTATTTTGTATTTTCGATTATATCGTTCGTTTCTATCAAGATCCAGTACATCTGCCCATTAATTTTCCAGTGTACATACATACCTTCTCAGATTTTTATCAAATACGAATCGCTGCAGTCCATCAAGCATCTAAATATTTTGAGCGTGCGTTGAATATATCCTGATTTCGATCCTGATCATTGATAATTGTACATCTCACCTACAATATTATCAAGGATCGTATGGGTTTTCATACCGATTTTGCGATGCTTGGCGCAATACTGCAGTAATCTTCCCATTATCCGAGCATCAATTAATCCCCATGCTCGTTAGCACCACATAATACACTTAAAATAATAATCATCCGCAGCCACGGTCGTATATCCGCAGCCGAGTAAGCTGTCAGTTTAATATGGAACGCTGGCGGGAAAAATTGACGATCGTAACCGGGGTCAACGTTGAAATTGGAGCTGCCATCGTCAATAAGAAAGTTGATTCATCCAAAAACTCACTGGGTAAGACTATAATCGAATTTGGGTTGATTTTGAAGGGTAGTGGAATTTTACATACAATATTTTGTATGCTTTTGATCTTTGTGAATTATATTTCAAATGAAACAATGAGATTGCAAACCTCTCGTTTCAGCAACAATCTGTAGCTTTTATCGAGAGTGTTATTATACAGTGGACAATAATATCACGTAGTTGAAGCTTTGATATTACTACCAAAAATTTGTATCTGGCTTGAGCAATTTAAAATAAAATATAAATTGACCCTCATTACCATTTCCTGGGCATTCAAAAATTATGGAGTCGATTGCGCCAACTCGGGCATGTAATTTTGACAAAATATTGTTGAATGCATTTCACGAGGCGTAAAATAATTTTGCTGACTGTGTTTTGAATATTGATTCACTGATCTAGAGGGGTCATCGACCAATTTTGATACAGATGAGACATTGGTCCAATTGATATAGTATGCATCGAAAAAATCTGGAGAAATTGAAGAAAAAACTTTGCCACCACAATCAACAAAATGAAACACCAATTGGGGTCTCAAAATGGAATCAGGTGGGAGAGGAACATGAAAAACAAAAAATTCCCAAAAATTCAAGTTTACCATTTTTTCACCGGTTTTCCACCCCAGAAACATATTCTGATGAGCAAAATGGCATTTTCAATACCAGGGGTATTTTTTGATGGACGGGTTAACCAGCTGTTTTTGCATTGATGCGAGCCGTCCCAATCTGTATGTAAATGTTTCGGAAATAAAAGTTTCTCATACAGTGCACAAAATTACAAGTTTATAGATAAATCGTGTTACAAAAATGGATCATTTTTGCGAATGAGTGCGCTGGGGTGGACCTAAAAAAGACGCCTTTTTCGCGTAGCGTGACCAAATCGCCGTTTTTCTCTCGACTTGGCAGTGAAAATTGGCGTTTAGTGCTCTAATATCCAAAAAACTGTTTCGGGTCCCGAGGAATATTATCCCATCGTTACGTCACGGAAAAAATAGTTTGTTGGATTCACCAACGGTCTGTTTTCCAAGTTTGATGTGTTTGTCAAATTTACAAAGATGACAAACAGGTCAATGGCGTGGGTTTCGCCGGCACAAGTCTTTTTCCACAAAACCCGGTGTTCTGAAGATCATTGTTGCTCTATAATTTCTTTACCACCCGAATTCAGATTTCGTAATGAGAAAATTATTTCCTCGTAATGCATTTTGATTCTCTTGTTAGAGAGGAGTCTGGTTGATCTCAAATACTTCCTCATCTAGTCGATGAATTCAATGAATTAGCAATTGCTCTTGAGGGAAGGAATTGAGTTTCTTGTAGATGGTGACAAAAATTACCGTAGTTTTTCATGTTATAACGGGAACAAACTCTATGTCTGTATAGGGATTCATTTTACAATCTCGAAAAACTTCACAAACTATGTTTGTAAATCTAACAAATACAAATCTAACAAACAAGGTGTTTGTTGAGTTAGGTGGATCATCAAACTTTTTTTACATTCGGAGAATATTGATTCCCGTGCCTCAAAACAGCTAAACCTCGGATCGGTGCATGATGAAGTTACGTATGGTGGTTTGGTTTGTGCTGTCAATTCTGGAACTGTCCGACAATCATCAATTTTCACTTTCAAAGACTCAAGCAACTCAGTTTTAATCAAGCACCCCTTCATTCTTTCAACTTCATGTCTCAAGTGAGTCGAATATGCCAACGTTCTACAATAGAGGGAAGTTTGAAGTTTGAACGACTGGCGTCAAATACTGGAGATGAACGGAACGGGCAAAGGTACCCTGGCACCGAAATTGTGAGCTGTGGAATATCCAAAAAGACAGATCGATGCACCGAAAATTCTACTTACCGAATCCGCAACCGGAAAAACTCTACCTTTTTTCATTTTCTTAGAATTATCAAAAAACTAGCTCATTTCACCCATTCTGGTAAAAACTCTACCTTTCTTCATTTTCTTAGAAATATCAAAAAACTAGCTCATTTCACCCATTCTGGTGCGCCTTAACCCTTGATCGTAGCGACACACTCTTGGTCTCAAAAAATTCTACTCGGCCCAACAAAAATTCCACCACCTCGGTTTTTCCAAATTTTCTAGTAGAATTTTCGGTGCATCGATCTGTCTTTTCTGATTTCCCACAGCTCACAATTTCGGTGCCAGGGTACCTTTGCCAGATGAACGTGGGTATAAGTCCTGGCCTCTGCATTTGTGCACGCGAAACATTTCGTTCGATGCGAGAGTGCGAGACTCTTGTGCCACAGATACGACTTTGATCAACATGAGCAGCTTGGCAGACGACGAAGTGGTTTGGGATAATTAGGCCTTTAAACGAGCTGTTACCCTACTTATTGCCCAGACTCTAGCACCATTATATGCGTATCAGATAATGCCTCTCATATTTTTTTCCACTTTTTCGGACATGGAACATCTGATAAACTTTCTGGAAAACGATTTTTCATGGAGAACATTCTTGTTAGACTCTTTGCATTCTTATTCGATCCTTTACTTTTCTTTTCTCTACCATTTTCGGACACGCTATCTCCCTATTCTGCACGGCAAGTACCATTTGGTATACTTGTTAGTCGATTTCGAGACTCTAATGCTTTCTTTGGACCACTGCAATATTATCTTACGAAAACAACGTTTCGGACATCTGACTATGCCCTTCTTCAGGTTAAAAATAATAAATATATATATATATATATCTCCCCCTAATATATAGTAGTAAGAATGAGATTCCTCTGAATTCCCCTGAATTCCTCTGAATTCCCTTGAACTCCCCTGAATTCCGTTGACTGCCTTGAATGCCCAGGAGGGCCCCTGAGGGCCTCTGACGTCCTTCGAGGTCCCTTGAGGGCCCCCGAGGGCCCCTGAGGGCCCCGAGTGCCTCTGACCAAATAACCTAAATAACGTTCCATATTTACCTTAGGGGCTGAGAGATTCCCCTGAGATCCCCTGAGGGCCTGTGAGGGCCCCTGAGGGCCTCCGAGGGCCTCCGAGGGCCCCTGAGGGCCCGTCAATTTTTCTGAGCCCCTGCAGGTCCCTTAGTCTTCTCAATCTCCCTCTGCAGCCTTCTAGAAATGATCTCGTTCTCATCATCATTATTTTCCGTCTCATTATTCAATTATTACAACATTTAAAGTGAGCTTGGGTTACGAAGAAGATGTATATTTCTTCCAAAAAAATGTGAATTAGAAAAATTTTACAGTATATCCGAGAATCAAAAATCAATAACCAAAATCTTTGTGTGACGGAACACTCTTCCACAACATGAACTTCATTTTCCAGAATCGAGTTCTCAATTTCCATCTTTTCCCCACCTAACAATTTCAATTCATCTACAGCCTCCACTATCACATGTACGTTGAACCTGTAAAGACCACTCAATGAAATCAATTTTGAAACGATTCTTTCCACTCTTATCTGATTGATCAGAAAATTAACTCTTCTCTCGTAAGTCACGGCAAACTTCTAACTCCACTCCACGATCGTACGATTCAATTTGACCGTTTCCATCTTTCACAACAATAACATCAAGTTTGTGACCCATATTTGTGTACACCCAGAATTCCACTTTTATTCTTTTCATTCCTTTGAACGCATTGATCCTTCAGATAAACCTCTATCTCTGGGGAATCGACAAGATTTGTGTGAAAATCGTGTCATATAGTCGAAACATCACCAATTCAACTCACTTATTGTTCTTTTTTTCGAAGGTATATCTTTAAATTTTATTTTGTTGTATATTCCAACGTCATATTCGCGATTCTCTTGTTCAATTCGATGATATTCTCGTTATGAGATGACAGAACAACTCTATTCGTAGAAATATCTCCAGTCATGTCTTTGAATATGGTTCTCCATACATCATCACTTATACACGTATACTTAATTTGATAAGATGATTAATTTGCTAATATTATTCTCAATTTCGTTCAAAGTTAACCATTCTGTACGTACCTGACTTATTCACTCCCATCGCCCTTTTTCTGGAACTCAGATTCGCGAAATACTTTGTCAACATGCGCAACTATAGTTCTGTAATATCAATGTCATTATTATCTCTAATCATAGATATACATATCAATTAACTGAATTACTAACGTTGTTTCATCTCCAATTTGGACTCTATTCTTCGAATAATTGAGTCCAGGAATTTTTCACATTCGCTGTGAATTCTCAAAATGAATATTCTCTGTTTCATGCAATGCTATTATTTCATCCAAACACTCAATTCCAGTAGATCGATCTGATTATTTTGAGCACTTGCCGTATTCTTCTCCAACCTTTTCTCTCGAACTGTTCGTTCAAACACCACAAGATTACCTGCTTCCTCAGTTCATATACTTATATCGTTTTCCCCAACTCCAGATTTCACTCCATCTTAACGGAATTTGAGAACAATATACTTGAATTTCCAATCATATATGACAAAAATATCAAACATCAGATACCCCGTCCCAAACAACCTTTTCCGATCTCATCTGAACCATCGAATCTATTTTCAATAAACGAATTCTTCTGATCTCTTCACCGAGGAAGAGCAACGTAAAGCTGTCCATTGGAGAGAATCGGCCGTTTCATATAAATATCAACCTTATCTAAACTTTCACGTGGAGACTTATTAATTGTCATTGCCAATACCGAGACCACAGGGAGCTGTTCCCTGTGAACTACAAACGGCAGGAAAGACTCACCCTTGGTTAGTGTTAGCTTGGGTACGAAAACTATTGTCCTCATATTCTCCCCACTTATCACTTCCGCTTCAATATTATGCTTGTACAATTACCTAATCTTTAATCGAACCCCATTACATAAACTCTTCGCCACTCTCAGATTCCGAGTCATCAGATTCCAAATCAACATCACAATAGCATTTACGTTCAAATCAAGTCCATGTGAAGTTAAACCGTCTCTAATTCTATTCCGAAACTCGGTTGGATATTTCAGATGAGTGTGCTCCTCATTTTGATCTACACCTTTGTGAGTCACATGATCAACGCTTAGTAAGATGAAGTCGAACCATCGAACATTTCCAAGATTTTCTTATTCAATTTTATGATATTCTCTTCATGAGATGACAGAACAACTCTATTCGTAGCAATATCTTCATTGATGTCTTTGGATATGGGTTCTACGTACATCATTACTCTTCCGCTCAAGTCTCACTTTCACTTCATCAATTCTACCCTCACTTCTACCAGAAGGATGCTGGAAAAATCAGGTCCTTAGATCTCAAATTTTTAGTCAGCTTCATTACATTAAACAATTGCCATAAGGCTGACGATGTGATAGTTTCCTGGATTATAGAATGTCTATTCCCATTGGTCAAAACTGGCAGGATTTGTCTGAAATCCCCGCCTGAAATCACCAATATTCGACCAAAGGGTGAGTCATTGTAAAAAGCGTCACGGAGTGTTCTATCCACCACCTCCAACGCTTCTTTGGGAATCATTGATGCTTCACCCGAGATGATAACACCTGCTTCCCTCAATTTCTTCTCATCGGCATCAGATTTCAAAAAAATACTCTCAATACTTTCTAGATCCAAGGGTATTCTGAAGTATCTATGACTTGTCATACCTCGTGGTGAAAGAAATCGACTCAATACTCGTCCACGCCATTGGCAGAATCTTCTTCTCTTGGGATAAAAAATATTGAATGAGAGACCTTCACAAGGAAGTTTTTCCACAATCTCTAGGACCATCAATGAAACTGACTAGACTTTCATTACTTCTTAAGTTGCTATGGATGGACTATTGATTCTCCACTCCTTTAAATCAATAATCAGGAGTAGCGGGGGTTGGCGAGCGGAGCGAGCAGGGGGGCTTGCCCCCCCTAGTATATATATATATATATATATATATCAACTAATGTAGGGATGAATGGTTGGAATAAGTAAGTTTAAATGACTAAGACTTATCGACGCAGCTGCGGTGTTCTGTGATCCCCTAGTCATTTAAACTTACTTATTCCAACCATTCATCCCTACATTAGTTGATATATATATATATATATTTATTATTTTTAACCTGAAGAAGGGCATAGTCAGATGTCCGAAACGTTGTTTTCGTAAGATAATATTGCAGTGGTCCAAAGAAAGCATTAGAGTCTCGAAATCGATTGCCTTGCTCCTGGACATTAGAGTCAAAAAAATCAAATACTTGTTAGTGTTGTTTACATTACATTTATACAGGACTGTACTTTTGTGAGACTTAAGCAAATACCAATATTTGCGAGAGGGTTGAAAGTTCCTGGCAAAAGGAGACCGGAAAGCGATCCCTCAAGAGATTGGTTCAAGTATACCGTCAAATTGGGTAACTTTGGTACACCCCTGAAAAATGACTTTCTTGACTGCGTTCGGCAAGGTAAACGATTCTATCGCTCTGAAACCTATTCTCCCCTCTTGACACACGCATAAACAGTGTGTTGAGCCACCGTAGATCCCGCGTGAATGGTTGTACTCGTTTATTGAAGCTTTTTCCGAAAAGGCTGATTTAGCACGGATACTCGAGTGGTCCAATTAGTGTACCTTGCAAGAAGTGTTCCGGAACGAACTACGGGTGTATAATGCTACATTTCCATCTCATATATTACCATATTGAAGAAACCATCGTTACATTAGAGTATTTACATCATTTGGAATTTTAACGAATGAAAAACCGGAAAAAACCATAAAAAATCGTACCAAAGTTACCACACTCTAGGTAAGAAGCACGAGGATAGGGTAACTTCAGAACACCTTCCTATGACAGCTTCTCTTCAACTCATCTTGAGTCGAGTGATGGTCTATGAGGTTTTAAAATGTTTCAAGCAGCTTAAAATAAAACTTTTGAACCATTAAAATCAATTTTTTCGCATGGTGGTGGGTAGAATTGAGATATTTGCTGTAAGTGTATCAAAGTTGCCCCATCGGGGTCTAACTTTGGTACACTTCTTCAACTGCTAATAGCTCCAACTCGACACATAAAATTGGACTTTGTAGCCCATCAATTGAAAGCTGAAACTGTAAGCTTGAGATTGACTACTAATAGAAGTGGGTTTTGTCGATGTATGTTGGAATGCCGAGCTAAACAAAATAAAAAGTAACGGAATCGTACCAAATTTACCCAATTTGACGGTACCTATACATTTTTGACTCAAAATTGTGAGGTAACATCATTTTCAAGCCCACGCAATCACGAGTCAGAACAGATTTCATGAAAAACTCACCTCGTCAGCGAATGCAATATCACCTTTCATTCTTTAAACCTTGTCGTCGTCGCAACTGAACTGATGGGCAACTTTTATACCTTCACACCAAAAATTTTTGCAGCTTTTAAGGCACATGTTGCCCGACGACGTTGCTCAGGCGGTGACCTGAGTATTCTATCAATGCCTATTGCTGCTTAGTGAGTCACAGTAGAACCAAATTATAAATCGTTCGCTTGATTAAAAATGAATAGAATCAGTAACCCTATCGGAAAGTCTTCCGTACGGTAAAAAAAAATGAGTCATGAAGCCATATAGTATACTTGGGAGAGGAGCATTTGACATCAATAAATATTTTGAGATCGCAATAAGATCTCACTTGTTTGGTTCGGGCAAATTTTCACTCCTTGTTCCCATTTCATTTTACTTTTGTTTCGACTTGGGATAAACAACGGATACAAGGGTAGCTTATCGTTGATTCGTATGAAATGATAAGAAATGACTCAGAAATTTTTCAATGAAGCATGTATTTATTTTCAGCAAACTACAATGATTACACGCCATGAGCCTGAGACCTCCTCAAGGTTCATCGCGACAATTGAACAGCATACTTCTGCTAAGTGAAATTGTCAGAAACTAAGTCGAACTTTCTCGAGAATATAATGAGAGCACATCCTCTACATTCTGAGATATTATCTATAGCATGGGATATTGAATAGACCTATCATGTTGTTTCGAAAAACAACAAGAATCTCGTCAAGAGCGCGACAAGTGTATTACACGCTAAAGGTGTGTGATGCAAAAAGCACGATTTGATTCTGCGCTATGTAATATAACTCGAAAGAATCATGCACTACACGAATAAACTGTTCGCCCTTAGATGTATTTTGCAAGTTCATTTTTGGGATGAAAAAGGGACTGGGAGGTAGTGCATCATAAAGTGCAAATTTGTGATCTTCAAAAGTGAGTGCAGAGAGCAGCAAGAGACACTATAGACTATTTCGGTGAAATTGATATATTTCGGTATTTTATTTCGCTTTAAAAAAATAGATCTGATTCCGTCAATCGAAAGTATCTATTCATTAATATAAATGCCATTAGCTAGTTTCTCGACCCTAATGCTCATTTTCTCTGCTGAATTCGGGGATCATAGTTAGTGATAGGTTTCGAATGGCTAAACTCAAGAGTAAATTTTTGTGGAATCTATGTTAGTAGTTAGATTATAATGAGGATTGAATCGCCTCTTTGAGGGGGGGGGGGTGGGTGGGATTCGAGGAAAACTGAGATTTTGTAATTTACATGGACGGTTGTGAAAAAATTCCGATGTTCCCCAGAGCAAACAGTATTGTATGAAAAGTTGAACACATTCAGAAAGGGTGCAATTTGGCGTCTTTTGAGGTGATTTGAATTGCCATTTCAGTCTTACTGAGTCAAATTACGATCATTCGTGTACGACTCAAGTAAGTATTTAAATGGTCAGATATAACCAAGTACTCAAGGGAACTACCCAAGTAGAAGAATTCAAATTTGGGACACTGACGAAAACCGGAGCACTTACCGTCCATACGCTGCTATTTAAGGAGTGGATGAGATTGTAGTGTACTGTCAAGTGAGTATCGAGATTTGACAGAGTGAATTTCAAAATGAAATCAATTATGTACACATAAAGACGTAAAAGCGATTGCATGCAGGAAGTAGAAGATGAGGTATCTCGATTAATAAAGTGGACTTACAAACACCTTCGTCCTAAATTGAATCCTCGGGAAATCTTGAAATGTATCCTTTGTTGGACGGTGAGAAATCAATGCAATGGGGTCCACTTCTTTTTTCATCCAATCAAATAGAAATAATATCCATGTGCTGAAATCGAAATCCTCATCTCCTTCTACTTTTATGCAAATCGACGATTTCATGTGTTAATCCAAGAACTCCCGCGAAGAATCATCCTGACATGATCGATCACATCCAAGGATTCTAGTCCGTTCCAGGTTCGCGTCATGATCCTAGATTTTCAAAGCTCACAGCTGATTTTTGCTTGATCATTGGAAATTGATAGTGTTTTCTCCGTGTGATAGTCTTTATCACGAAAGAAGTCAATTATCCTCTTCATCACAGACACAAATGCAAATAAACACTAATCCCACAAGAGTTTGCAGAAGATGGAACACATGTCTTTTGACACTCCTCTTCTCAAAGTTTCATGCACTAATAACACTTCCTTTTGATTTTGTTTTATCCCAAATCTAATGCACTCTCTGTCCAAGAATTACACTGAAGTTGCATAAGAGCTAGATAGAAAGACGAAAAATTTTACTCAAAAATCCACGATAAAAGTTTGGACGCCCTTGAATGCCTCGTTATAAAATTTAAAAACGGTACTTCAACCTTTTCCAATTCCGAGATTCCAACAATGAGTGTAATCCTTTTGCGGAAGACTCCAAAATTCTGAATCCTCTTAGAATCCTTTTTGTGAATGATTCTGTTTTTCTTTCATTCCATACCGACACATTTTCCATCCTCTCCGCGTTTAATCCATCCAAAGGGCGATGTGTGGTTTTCAGGTGTTTCAATCATCGCGGAGAATCCAATGCGACCACCAAAAGAGAGAAAATTTATTAGTGATGGTTTCAATGGTGAAGTCCTATCGTGTTTCTCCGGCTCATTGGGTTTTCTGTTTGAAAAAACCTCCAAATGTTTCTACTGACTTGAAGTTAATCATCTCCAAAATATACAATTTCAATAAAATTACTGGTTAAGCCTTGTGTCATTCTTTGGGAGTGAAATGACTTGAAAACATATCAAACCAAATAAGTACTTGGAGAGGTTTCTATCCATCAAGATTAATGACTGAGGATTGTGAAACGTTTAGATGAACAACTCCCGTGGAGGAAGCACGCATTTTTTTATATCAATCAGTCTCCACTTCAAGAATTGCTCAACAGAACATTCTCTATGATCAAAAATTTAGGGAGTGAAAGTGGTTACAGGTGTGGGGAGGAGAATTTGATGACCATATTGTAAAAAAACTCATCAGGAGTGCCTGAATGAAAGAGGTGCTGCTTAGTTTCAAGTTTCTGATTTGTGTATCAACTCAAGACTACGAAGTTGACATTTTGTTCACACACAGGGATTCACAGAATAAATCTAATCGTAAAAAGGATAAATAAATGTCAGGTATGTATGACACACAAGTTTAAGTAACGCTCAGTTACAGTCTCGCACAAGAACTAATATTGGAAAGGAATGTTCATCAATGAAGAGTTTCAATACATAAAAAGTTAAATTACATGAAAAAATCAAGTCTTCAACTAGTTGGCTGAGTCACTCAAGGGCTATTCAAATCATGAATTCAATAGGAAATTTGATTGATCTATTGAGACACAAATGTTCTGATGTGAAACACGGCACTCAGCTGTTAAAGAATAGCTTCTCAAAGAGAAGAAACCAACTGATTGTTCAGATAAAGTTGAAAGTTTTAAAGAATAATGGTAGAGTCTATCACGAATCGAATGCAGCATAGCGGAAAGATGCGATTTCATCTTCATTACATTCAAAGTATACTATACGTACACTTTAGTTATATGAACGGGATCTGGAACGCGATTGATTTTTCCGCAAAGGTGAGTATGTCGGTGAGCCTCTGCGATTCGGACTATGACTTCGTGAGCGACCGCCATCTCTATCACCGCCTCTGCTGTGACTGCCACCTGAGCCGTCTTCTTTGACTCTAATGTAAGTCGTTTCTCCCTGTAAAGTGGTTGAAATTAAAATTTTAGCTTATACCACCATGAAGGAATTAGAGAAGGCCAAGAATTAGGAGTACACTCTTCTTCCAAACCATCAGTCATGTCAGTATTTGCACCAATTCAAGTAGTTACACATCAATAGAACTTTGATAAAGGTTTGTATTGACTGGGCAGAATTGATATGAGTCTTACCTCATGAGATCTAAAACGAGAATCATCAAGCTTCTTGACGGCATACTTCATGTCTTCTTGGCGCAAGAATTCAACAACTCCAGTACCATCTCTGTGAACATCTGCAAAACAGACATCGCCTGCTTCCCTCATGTGGTCTTTCAAATCTTGCCAACTCCCTGATGTTGGCAAATTGGTTATGAGTACCCGGTATTGAGATCTTCTAGCAGGTGGTCCACGACCTCTGGAACTGCCTGAGTCACCTCGACCTCTGTCACCACCTCCTCGTCCCCCGCGGTATCCACTAGGTCCATTACCTCGTGGGAATTCCACACGTAATTTATACCCATCATAGTCATAGCCATCTCTGGCATGCACAGCATCTTCAGCATCCCTACACATGATAGTAGCCTAGTTAGATTCTGAGTGAAGAGGGACTAGTATAAATTTGGCCAAGACATTTGATTCTAGCAGAAATAGTTAGTAGTTCTGATCAATTTGACTTTTCAATAACAAGAGTTAGCTATAACCAAATATTTTGACCACATCGTCATTCAACCAACTGTAAGTATTCATGGAGTACGTCACAAGAAATTAATGTAAAATTCAGGTTGCAAACACATCTTAAGCCCTTACTTGCTTGTGTAACCAGCCTTACGTTTGAAGCATAATGCAACAATGAAGTTCAAGAGAGATAACCATCATTAGAATTAATGAACATTTTTGAAAAGAGTGGATATTTTGATAGGAGTAAGTGGAAACCTACTAACCTAGGGTCATCAAATTCTACAAAAGCAAAAGGCGGACCTTTGCGATTCTTGAGATCAACAAAGGCCACTTTGCCAAATTTGTAGAAAAGATCTTCAATATCCTTGGTCCTTATGTCTGGTGGAAGGTTTCCAACGTAGATTCGGGATTCATTCTTTCCTCCGCCGGACATTTTCCTTCACTGAAGCTGCGTCGTAGGTCTACTTGGGCGTCCTTCAAATGATTCGGGTGAGAATATAGTTGGAAGAGTTCAATTGACACAGGTGTATGGTGTTGTGCCCATGAAATGTTGCCAAATAGTATCAATATTTACCGTGAACAATAAACAGAGAGAATAATATAGGATATTTTCTTGCTCCAAAACCGCAAACCACACAAGCACAGACAAACTGCCAAGCACTGGGAGCGTTGAGGTTAGGTATCCTGCGCTGCCTGTGTCTTGCCCCCACCCCACCGTCACCACTTCCGCTATAGTTTACATTGTCAACATCCGGTGTGCGTGTGCAAAACAACAATTTCACACTTTTCAAGTTTATATCGATCAGGACAGCGATCTGGTCTGAGTAATCTCAAGGTTGCGAGGGGAAGCTCAAAAAAAGTCGCTCCTGCGACACTTTTCCTCAAAAAATCTACAAAAAAAGTTAGTAGAAGTTGTAAACACGCCATCCTTCACAGTGTGACCAACATACGGCATCATGTTTGAAAATAGGAGGGAAGATGATAAAGACATGAAAAATAAATGTTCAAAAAGAAATCAAACTCAGAGTGATTCAATCATTCAACTCGCAGTAAATCATAGAAATTTGAATTGTTTACTTGTATATGGGTATAATCGCGATAACTTACCCATTTTGTCCCCAAAAATTCAGAAATGGAATATTGAGTCTGCGTCTGTCTGAGTCGACTTTTTCCATTTCTTTTCCCATATTGAGCAATAATATGTGATAAAACGTATACAGAAAGTTTTTTGGAACGTTTTAGCATGGTATATGAGTATTATCGCGATAACTTACCCGGAACGTGTTATGGCCTTGCATTTCGACGAGCAAGCTCCAAATCACTCCATTCAAATTTTCCTACATGTATTCTATTGAAATACATTTGGGAATAAATTTCCAGATCGATCCGTTCACTCGTCTTTTTTATTTTTAAAGATTAAGGGTCGAAATGTCAGTTCCGTGCATTGTTACTTTTGGAGATCGACGTATAACTCCAGCACTAGCGTCGAAGTAAGAGTCGCTAAAGGTATGCTCAAATTTTTTCCTCGAAGTAAAATGTTGAACCAACCATTTTTCATAGGTTTTATGTCCAGAACTCGTGGTTTAGTCCCCAAGCCGTGTGCCTCAATCTTGTTATGGGATTTTCACTAAAAATGAGACATTTTTTTCAAATGCTCACAGCGTATGCTAAATCGCGTCTAGGTCACTTTGTAGTGGACGAAATTTCAAGTAAATGGTTCAAATAATCAAATCCCAGTGCGGGAAAAAATCCACTTTCAAAGTTTTGAGTGTGGTATGTACATTCGTAGCCGAAAATTGGTCATGTAATTAACTTTGTCAGTTCCGTGCATACCATGTTACCCCACTAAAAGTCAATTTATCTGGGCGGGAACAATCTTTTCCACTAAAGTATGGTGGGAATAGATCAAATCTACAAGGAGAATTTTCTATGTCGACTCTGCTATTTTTGCGAGCCATTTTAAGGCGAAATGTCAGTTCCGTGCATGTCAGTTCCATGCATTCAAAAGCTGTTCCCTGGCGTACTCTATAGCACGCGAAAGGTGGAGAAATGAAATTATCTGGTCCAGAGCAAGTGTTTCCGACTCAAAACAACCATCTAAACACGAATTTCAAGGTCATATGGTCCCATCGCGTCGGGATTCCTCGCTAGACAACAAAACGTCAAAAACCGAAAATGTCAGTTCCGTGCACCTCTTTCCCTATGCCTTATACACGTGAATATCACATATGGGTATAATCGCGATAACTTACCCATTTTGTCCCCAAAAATTCAGAAATGGAATATTGAGTCTGCGTCTGTCTGAGTCGACTTTTTCCATTTCTTTTCCCATATTGAGCAATAATATGTGATAAAACGTATACAGAAAGTTTTTTGGAACGTTTTAGCATGGTATATGTGATATTCACGTGTATAAGGCATAGGGAAAGAGGTGCACGGAACTGACATTTTCGGTTTTTGACGTTTTGTTGTCTAGCGAGGAATCCCGACGCGATGGGACCATATGACCTTGAAATTCGTGTTTAGATGGTTGTTTTGAGTCGGAAACACTTGCTCTGGACCAGATAATTTCATTTCTCCACCTTTCGCGTGCTATAGAGTACGCCAGGGAACAGCTTTTGAATGCATGGAACTGACATGCACGGAACTGACATTTCGCCTTAAAATGGCTCGCAAAAATAGCAGAGTCGACATAGAAAATTCTCCTTGTAGATTTGATCTATTCCCACCATACTTTAGTGGAAAAGATTGTTCCCGCCCAGATAAATTGACTTTTAGTGGGGTAACATGGTATGCACGGAACTGACAAAGTTAATTACATGACCAATTTTCGGCTACGAATGTACATACCACACTCAAAACTTTGAAAGTGGATTTTTTCCCGCACTGGGATTTGATTATTTGAACCATTTACTTGAAATTTCGTCCACTACAAAGTGACCTAGACGCGATTTAGCATACGCTGTGAGCATTTGAAAAAAATGTCTCATTTTTAGTGAAAATCCCATAACAAGATTGAGGCACACGGCTTGGGGACTAAACCACGAGTTCTGGACATAAAACCTATGAAAAATGGTTGGTTCAACATTTTACTTCGAGGAAAAAATTTGAGCATACCTTTAGCGACTCTTACTTCGACGCTAGTGCTGGAGTTATACGTCGATCTCCAAAAGTAACAATGCACGGAACTGACATTTCGACCCTTAATCTTTAAAAATAAAAAAGACGAGTGAACGGATCGATCTGGAAATTTATTCCCAAATGTATTTCAATAGAATACATGTAGGAAAATTTGAATGGAGTGATTTGGAGCTTGCTCGTCGAAATGCAAGGCCATAACACGTTCCGGGTAAGTTATCGCGATAATACTCATATACATGATATATACGAGATCCTGATTTTTGAGTATTTCAATATTCAATGACCATTTGCGAAATGTGCGCAATTCTACACTCAAAGTTTGCCAAACGTATTGGACAAGTTGTTATTATTCTTCTGATCAATCATATGTTGTTGGGGTGATGCAAATTCTATACATTCTCTAAGTGAAATCAAAACAAACAAATAAACAAGGTCTCATTCTCCAGCATTCTCCATCTCAAGCTGAACTAGCTGATGTCATCCGTAATGTTGGCAACGCTCAGAAGGATAGGGAGTGGGGAAAATCGGAGCTCCGAAAAGCTCGCGGCCATTACCGGCCATATTTCGTCGAGGATCAACGTCGTCGCCGCAGCGTGTTTTTCTTCAACGCGTGTTACATCCTGAACCGGTCGCCGAGGATTAATTATTTCATCATATCATCGTCAACATCGTCGTCGTCATCGAATCGTCGCTGTCTCAGTTATACTAGGAGTTTATGCAACAGCATCCCGTCGTCACTGAAGATATACTTTCACCCGAGGAAGCCGCACCTCCGTCGCCATGAGTACGGACACCATCGAAAAGTTGTACAAGAATTTCGGCGTGCTCGCCGACGCCAAGGATAAGCTGTCGGAGGTATGTGCACTACCTAATCCTCATTTTTTTTATTACGTTCATACATCTGCTTACTTGAATATGGGAACTTTCATTCAAAGAGTTGATTTGCCGGTTGACTCGACAATCATAGCCTATACGATACGGCTGCTCAAGATTCTGTGCAATTATCAGGGTATATGGTTGTGTACAGTGATCCAAACTCTTATAACTATTATACAAGGGTGATGATCTTTGACAGTCATGTAATATAAAGAGAGCATTACTCTAATCTATCCCCATTGCTCTTGGACCATGACAATCTTCTAATTTGGGCTTCAATGTGTCATACGTTACGACATGATGTACTTATAACAGAATAGAAATGCAACTCACTTGTATCACCTTGCGAGTATCTCAGGTTTTTACATGGAATTTTCTCATCTTTGAATCTCTTGTTGTAGATTTGACTTGCCACTCATTCAATTCCAAATCAACATAAGTTATCTGCAATTTTGAATAAAAGACTCATAATTTCATGTGAAGCCCTGACATTGACATGAGTCTTATAACACTTACCCATCCATAAATACTCATCTCTCAAGATTTTTGGAGTACAAGTGTAACATGCAATATTTGCTTATAAAAATTTAACTTGTTCTTGCTTTATTGATTGGTCACAGTAATGCTCCAACATTATTTAGTTTTGCCCATTATCAAAGTACTTTTTGAAAACATTTGGCTTATGCTAATCATTCACAGTATTTCAGATGGACAGTAATAATTTCATTATTCTATATTTTATCTTTTTTGCAGCATGAAACAGAGTACTTAGAAATCCTGAAAGCAGTAAAAGGCACTCCCAAGGAAAAGCGATTAGCATCTCAGTTTATTGCTAGATTCTTCAAGCATTTCCCAAAGTTGGCTGATAAAGCCATTGATGCACACTTAGATTTGTGCGAAGATGAAGATATTTCTGTGAGTATACTGTGGAAAACTCATTTTTATTCACCAAATTGCACATAGATGTCCGAAAGCTAATTTACTTCTTATGATTAAAAATTTGATACTTGAGTGTTGAATTTCATCTGGCCTCATACAACAGTGTCAATAGTCTTTATTTTTATATCTTATAGATCCGGAAACAAGCAATCAAAGATTTGCCATCTCTTTGCAAGGACAATAAAGAGCACACAACCAGGATAGCTGATATTTTAGCGCAGTTGCTACTGGCACAAGACCCCACAGAGTTGGATGTTGTCCACAACAGTATAATGTCTTTGATTAAAAATGATCCAAAAGGTAAGCCCAGACACATGTAGAAATGATAGGTAAGATTAATATAATGGATCCCTCACATACTTTGAAATCTTCTTCCCAGGAGCTATAAGTGGATTCTTCATTCAAATTCTAAATGGAGAGGATGGAATTAGAGAGAGCTGCATCAAGTTCCTAGCTACGAAAATTAAAACTCTAGGTCGTGAAGTGATGACCAAGGAAGTGGAAGATGTTCTTATCTCTGAGTGCAAAAAAGTCTTACAAGTAAGTATACTATTGCCTACTCAACCATTAAAGTCGAATCTGATCCACTTATTAAACTATATGTTTTGCAGGATGTCACAGCTGATGAGTTCCACAGTCTTATGGGTATTTTAGCTTGGACCAGACTTGGATCTACTGTGAATGGACAACAAGAACTGGTAGATATTGCAGTTGAGCAGGCAGAACTATCTGTTCCATTTAAACATACTAACTTAGAGCAGTGCAGCCGCTTGATACAATGTGTAACACATGCACTCCCTTTTTTCAGTGTAAGTATATAATTTGCACTAGTAACTGCTTACTTGCGTTTTCGATAACCATTTTCTTTTTTCGCATTCAGTCTCAAGTGCATTCTACGAAATTCGTATCATACATCTGTATGGAAGTATTGCCTCATCTGTCTCTGATAACTTCACCTGATGGAAGAGATGTTCAGCTGGAGCTGCTGAAATTGCTTGCTGAACTCATTGAATACTGTGGAAAAATTGAAAAGCCAGAGGAAAAAGTTCAACAATTGTACAATGCCCTCATTGTAAGTTAACAATTGTTCTCTTTCACGCAATGTATTTTGTAATGCATTGAATATTATTAACCCAATGAATATTTTTACAGACTTTCATGCCTTTGCCACCAGATACTGAGGTCACAGAAGTTCCAAAGCTTCAGTTCAGTCATGTGGAGTGTTTGATTTTTTCTTTTCACAAACTTTGTAAGCAAACACCTGAATTCTTGCTCAAGGATGCCGACCAACTGAAGGAATTCAGACTGCGACTGCAGTATTTTGCAAGAGGGATTCAAGGGTACATCAAAAAGTTACGAGAAGCTATCCACGGAAAGAGTGAAGCAGATCTGAAAACGAAGGAAAATCAGATCAAAGTCATAGCTTTAAAAACGACCAACAACATCAACACTTTGATAAAAGATTTGTTTCATTCGCCTCCTAGCTTCAAGAGTGTCATTCATCTGTCATGGAAAACCATCGTTACTAAAGAAAAGAAAGTGAGTCTTGTAGGAGTAATAATAACAAAGCTCATGCGTCATGAATCTAGTTAAATAAAAATTTATTCAATAGCAAACATAATACACAGAGGTCAATATTGACCAGTAACTTATAAATTTGTGTACTGGAACCAATTTTGATACTTCATTCACAGGATGAAAAAGTGACCACTGGAACAAAAAGACACACGCCTATCACGTTTGGTAACGGTAGCACCAACAGCAACAGCAACCATAATGGTAGTCCAAACAAACGCATGAAAGAAGACAACTCCAGAAACAACAAACAACTATATACTCCTCCCAGCGGAAAATACAGTTCCAACATCTCGTCAAACTACGGTAAATACTATAATAATTTTCACAAATTTTCAAGCACGCTATGATACGAATCCGAAAATGCTACCATGGTCAAACCCTTGACCTTCAAATTGATTTACTCTTTCAGGAAACCGAGGTCGGTATCAGAATCAGAATCAAAATCGGTACAACAAACTTGGTCGAGGTGGTTACAGACCGCGTGGTGGTAATCGCGGTTCATGGAGGAAGAATTCATACTAGTCTCTTGAGATGAATCCTCATAGGTTTTGGAAAACACCCAACCTTCTATTTTTCAACAAAGCCAAATGAACTTTTTATCAATGACGTTGCGGTCATCAACTATTTTGATGCTTACAAAATAGATATTTATTCAAGATTTGACCTTGAAATTGTACGGAAAACGACATACCGTCATAGCGTACATGTAAAACTTCATTTGAGCTTTTGAAGTATTCGATTACTCATTATTGAGTATTTGTGCGTTGAGCAAACATTTTATATATTATTGCCAACTCGTAGTAGTGTTTTGAAAGTGATTCTTATGAGTGCATAATCGACTTTTCTGCTGTGCCCAGTGCATCAGGATTTTCTAACTTCTCTGTTAAGTGCGAGCAGCTGTAATTGGCGTACGCTTCGATTTTGTTAAAGGAATGATTATTCCTTACATTCAGCATCGAAAAGGTGAAAATCTTCACCACAAATCTGGGAACTATGAAATTGAGATTAACCCTTGAGTTGAGTGCGTGCAGACACGATTAGAACAAGTAAGCAAAGTGTATCTTGATTAAGCGATGTGGCGGACACCTCGGGTGATTCATAATATTTCCCTATATCCCGATCCTGCTTCTTACCCTTTGTAAATTTTGCACCCCTAATGTAATTTCTTGTGTTAAGTTATTCACACATCACTAACTTGATGTAAGTTTAGGCGCATTCTTATGATGCAGGTAAAATTGATGGAACCTGACTCCTCTAGTAATGCTTTTGATGTAGTTTAAGTTCTGAAGATTTGAAATACTGTCTGAACATCATTTCAAGATTTGTTTTTATTTTTGTTCTTTAACAAGCGTGTCACGGAATTGGCAACACCATACTCTTGCATTACTTCAATTGAGTTATATTTTTCTTTATCTAATGACAATTCTTGACCTTTCTCCAGGCTGTTTGGTGGATTTCTGAAGGCGGACATAATGTTTTACTGACTCAATTTCTTTCAGACTCTGGGACCTCAAAAGCTTGAAATCGTGAGTTCCGGAGCTGTCCGTGACTATTTTCTTTCAGGTCATTGCAAAGAATTGCTCTATCATCAGGAAGGTGTGCTTACCAACATTTGAGGTGAGTTTTGATTTATTATATGAACACTTCCCTGTTTCCCTCCCATCCATTGCCCTCTAAGTCCGACAACATATTATATCTGTAGTACTGTAGGTGTAAGCTTAATGTAATAAAAATTTTCAATTAGTAAGTCGTTTTTTATTGAAAGCAATACCGCCCATATTCTTATCAATTACAGTAAAGCTAGAATTACACTAGAGTTTGTCAGTCTTCAGAATAAATTGTTCGAAAGGAGCATATCATCAATCACTTTGCACATAATGCGATCACTTGGACTGCATGGGTCCGTGGTAGATTGCTCTGCATTTGAATCAATGTCCATCTCCATCCCTTCAGTACTCATAGAGAGTTTAGTGTCCAGCTCTGATGTGTCTGGCAGCATTTGCAGAGCATTTTGTAAAATTTCTTGAACCTAACAGATAGTTGATGTTTGAAAAACAATCTAGGGATTGACACCCTTCAATTGATTTACGAGATCAACTACATACCTTCTCAAGATGTTTTTGAAATCTCAGAGCTGTTTCAATACGCTGTCTTCTCTGGAGTTCCATCATGACTCGAAGTGTCTCACGAGCTTGATGTGGTCTAAATTCATTGAGAAGATGATGAATGTGTATGAAAAGCAAACTCAAGTCCTCAACCTAAAAATTGAATATTGTATCTTGAATCACATTGGAAGATTCCTACATGCACATAGATGTTATGAGCCAGACACACACCAGGGAAGCTGATTTCATAAGAGACTCGGGGACTACAGCGGAAATTTTGAGTGTTCATTTGTAACAGAAAGTTGAATGTTCCCTCAATGCTTCGAGTCTTAAGAATTAACACAAGTGAAGAAATGGCAGTGATTTTAATTTAGATTCAAGGCAAAACCAACCGCTGATGAGTGATGTCCCTGGTTATTTTCGATTTGAGGAATTAGGCTCACCTTTTCAGCTCTTTTAGGGCTATCGGGACACAGCACTAATAAGTCTATCAAATCAAGAAAGTTCACTAGTAAAGAGTGATTCAATTTCTTCAGTTCTCTTCTTCTGTCAAAGTGTTGTGGATACAGCCTCTTTATTCCTTGTGCTTCAAGTGGTCGTATAATAGTATCATCGGCATTGAAGACATTGCCAAACATGGAATAATTATCATGAATTGGTGGAGGTGGTTTTGGCGCTCTACTTCTTCTAACATTTTCATCAGTGTACAAGTTGATGTATTGAACAGGTGGTAATGGTAACGAGCTGACCTGAATTGTGTCTGAAGCTGCCATTTTTCCTACAAATTATCTGAAAATTTCAAAGGGACAGTCTGTATGATTCAGCAAACCTGATTACTTTGACTGTCAACACAAACTGCAGTAGCGTTCTAGTACTGACCAGTACTAGCGCAGATTGTGAAAATTAAAACATGAGTTACAGATCAATGTTGTACAGAAAAGACTAATACAAACAGTATGAATCCTCCTTCGAAACTCTTGAGTGATGATACAGAATTTCATCAAGGTTAAAGGTGAGTACCATGATGCTATCTGTCTGTTCTATTTTAACAAGATAGTTTGACCAATCAACCTGACCTCGGGTAAGAAACTCACCTTACAATTGATTTAATTTTACAATTCTTATTTATTTCTACACGGATTTCTGTCAAATAAACAAACAACTGTCATGACGCCGATGCCATAGCTCAACAACTTTGGCTTCATCAATTTAGCTATACAGAGCTGACATTCCCCCACCCCCGCATCCCGTGAAATTTTCCGCGCAGCACTTGCGCGCAGTGTTGCCAAGACAAATCGATAATAGATTTTTGAAAATTGTTCTCAAGTGTTCAATCGGATTTAGAGAAATAAATAATTCATTATTATTATTGGAAAATGCTGGATTCAGAGAATATTGAAGACTTTCTTAAGTTTCAGATAGATCACTGATAAAAATAGGGAAGCGATGAATAGGGAAGAATCGAAACTGTGTGTGTGAGATCCTTATTATTAGCTGTTTTCGTGACTCCTGAAAAATTTGCCTTGATTTGATTGTCAACGATGCTGATGAGTATAATAATTTCATTATATTATTGATTATTTTCAAATTGGAACAATTTCGATATCCTTAACGCTTGCATTGTATCGATTGTGCCTGTGATTTGCAACAACTGTTTCATCTCGTTACAATGAATGAACGATGCATTATTAGTACTCATGAATTATATTGACCATTTACTATTGCGAGAAAATACTTGATCCAAATGCAGGGATAATCAGAACCCTATGTCGGTGAAAGAATTGATCCCGGGGCATTTGTAGAAACAACATGGAAACAAGGAATTGTAACACTGATCTTGAATCGATCGAGGAATCGATGACTACTAGAAAAACCACACCTGTTGATTTGAAAAATCTTTCATTCCATTAACGTCCGAAAATTTTCTCAATAAAATCTCGTTACAATGTATACAGTAAAGTACAAACAATGTAAGTGTGTACGAAAATCGGTAAATCGGTTTAAAAACCCATCGGGCAACGTCGCGGTGGGTATTTCCTGCGTTTCCCTCTCTTTATTTCTTTCTCTCGCACGTTGTGTGTTCGTCGCGTCGCGACGAATATATATACACGCACACGCATACGAAAATGAACAAATCAGAAAACAGGCTTCTCTCTCTCTCTCTCTCTTTCTCTTTTGAAGCAAAATCAGCGTGTGGTGTGCGGACTGCATCAGCATCATATATTCATATATATATATATATGTAAAATTCAAGGAGTGAGAAAGCCTCTGGTCGGTCTGGTCGCGTGTTGGCCCGTGATACATGCAGTGAAACCGTCGGTCTACGTGGGTCTACGTCGGTCCGGATCAGTGCCCCTTTCGACACGACCTGCGGGTACAGTCCAGAATATATATTCTCAGTTAGTGTCTCGGGGTAAGGCATGGCCGCGAGGTGAGAACCGGCTCTTCGGGATCGGTGAAGCGAGAAGGAATAATAATAATATCGGTGTATAAGTTAGTGTTGTGTTGTGTTGTGTATATGGTGACAAGTGCGTGCGTGGGACCGAAATTTATTAAAGAATAAACCAAATTTATTAGTTATATTGTTGATGATTGGTAATTTTGAAGAGGTGGTAATGCCGAGGACACGTTGCCGGCTGTTGTTGTGGCGCGGAAGCTGCACGACGACGGCTACATCATCTTCATGTTTATCGTCTTCTACTGGTTCATCATCATCATCACCATCAGTAGCAGAAGCAGCAGCATCGGAGGTAGCGGAGAAAAAAATTCGATGGCCCATTTCTGACCTCGCTTCTGAAGGCAGTTCTCGAGAAACATAACATAACCATAAGCCACAGAAATATTTGGCAACAGTGCAAGAAACGGTGCGTGGGTGTATCATATGCATGCATCAGGTGGTGCACGTGCGCCCATCGTCATTTCCATCGCATAGCCCCATCAGAATACAGAAGCAGACAACCCCTCGGCCAACCCTCTTATTGTGCATGGTGAGCTTTTGTTTTCAATCGAAAATTTTGGTATCTTACGCATTTCTGAATATTTATTAGGTATCTGTCGATTTGTTTATGAAATAAGATGTGATTCTGGCGTTCGAGAACTGAATCTTATTGCATATAATTGTTTTAGTAAAAGGTCTTCGGGACCGTTACAAAATGAAAATGGAGATAGTTTATCACGCGTAATTAAATAAAAATTAACATAAAAGCGTTTAATAAATCATATCATACGATCATGAGTAATGTCAGCGTCAAGTTATCGGAGCAAACGTCATAATTTTAATAAACAGATTATTTTTTCTAATCTTGGTTAAAAATCGAACACATACGGCATATGTGACAAATCGGTAAGAATCGTTGCTGTAAAAATTCTTATTATATCGTTAGCTCGGTATATTATAGATTTTTTCAAAAGCATTATTGCTTACTATGCGTTCGCAGCTGCGAGATCTTTTGTTCTTGTGGGTGAACGAGGAATGTCGCCGTTTCTTGTTGAATGGTTTCTTTTCAGTTCCTAATACGCAAACGAGCGCATATATGTAAAGCGATAAAGTTAATGTGCACACAGAACACACCAAACAGTGCGAGAGAAGCTGCGTTCTCTCATTTATAATAATCTTCTATATTCCAGATCCTCAAATACTATTTGAATTTTTTAGTTCTATGTCCTCTAAACCGTTTTATGTTTAGATACAGCCAAGATAGCGGGATACCAGGTACAATATTTGGGGGGAATAGAAGATGAATTCTAAATTTGTTTGCGTTTTACGTGTTTCGCCTTTTTCTCTAACGCACATAGAAAGAAGACACCTTTCGAGAATACAGAATTTGTAGATTTATTACCACGCGGTTTTGCGGTTTTTCGTTATTACCCCGAATACGACGAATTTTTTCTCAAGCTTCTAGCGTCTCCTCGCAATTATAACATTTATATTTAAGCAAATCGTAGCTGCTTTGTATTTTATAATTTACACGTATCAGATAGCGGAATATCAGTGGTATTTAAATTACACTATCGGGTAGAAAAGACGTACGCAAAATATTCACTGAACAGATTCTGATAGCCATCATCTGATCGTGTAATATTCAAATTGATTCGATGGAATATACTTGAATTATCGAAAACTCGTTTTCCCGCGTGCTAAACACACGTCGGCAATTTCAGTACAACCTATAGGTACCTACCTGCATAGGTAATACTTATTTGATGAAATGCATAATTTGCAATCGATTATTGCATGAGAAGTGAAGCTACCACGACTGCATTCGACGATATCGGCAATATAAGTCCAAAGAGCCATATGAATGATTCTGCCGAAAGTGGGATTTCCCTCGTTGTCTATGCTCTCTGAAGTTTCTCGTGTGCATTTTACAAATTTTCTGATGTATTCTTAAGGCGTAACCATGCTTTTGAGACGACCCCAACGTGTTCGTAGTGCGTCAATTTGTGTAACCGTAAGTATATTATACCAAAGTTCAAATTGATCATAAATGTCATGTCCAATTCATTGCATATCATTTTCCATCGTGTTAAGATCTCAATATTTTAGCAGAAAAGTAATCTCCATCCTCACAAAACTGTGGATTGCAATTACTGACTGTTACGAAATTTTGAAAAATTTTAATGAATTTAGAGATTTTTATTTATCGTATGCCAAGATCTTAATTATTCTTTTCTTCTGAAAACTCAAACGTGCAAATTTTCGGATCCATGTCTGGTAGACTGCTTTTCCGTATTATCTGACTCGTGATGAAGATTCCCCAACTCAAACTCCCATAAAATACTACATTGATCAATTTTCCAGAAGGTCAATTCCGAGGTTTATCCGTCTCCCCTTGAAATGACCTGTATGGGACCCATTAGAGCAATCTGATGATGGTGGCATCTTACACCGACAAGGGGAACACCAACCTTGTGGGTCCTGGATCTTGACGAAAATTTTGGGAATCTTCTTGTTTTGGTGAGAAATGAAGGAACCCAGAAGGGTTTTGTCCAATGGGCCTCGTATCCCGAGATACAGCTATGGGGATTGGCATTGTCCATATAGGCCCATGTTAAAATGACACATATGTAGATATACTGACAATGCCAACCCCCATGGCTGTATCTCAGGATAGGAGTCCCATTGGAGGAAACCCTCTTGGGTACCTTCATTTCTTACCAAAATAAGAAGATACCCAAAGTTTCGTCAAGATCCAGGACCCGCAAGGTTGGTGCTCCCCTCGTGAGATGATGAGTGAGCTGTCACGAATCGCCACTTTTATATAAAATTTTTTAAGGTATTGATTGACTCGATGGATTTTGAAGAGATCATAAACATAGCAAGTATTTAGCGCACAGATTACTCAAATGGAATTTTAGAGGCCTGAGTTGCTTGTGGAAAAACTTCTGAGCTTCCACAATTTTGTGATTTTAATATGTGGCCTTATGGTAAAACACATTTTTTTCGATTCAGCTTGTTTGACCTGATCGATTTTGATAAGCTTCCATATTACGATTGGTAGTGACAGAATATATGCTAAACAATTTTTACACAGAGCCTGGTTAGCTTGGGAATGATTACTGAGCCAACGTTTACCAAATTCGTTGTGAAGTTACGAATATGTCACCAATAAGAGAAGAATGCCCATATATGTGTGGCTGGCTCTTTTCGATGATACAAATCTTAGGTCTCTGAAATTTTGAATAGAATAGGATTTGACTAATACAAAGCCTGTGGCGGAATGTGGGTTGAATCGGTGAAAATTCAAACATCTCGAACATTTTGAAAAGTGAGGTTACGACAGTACTGCCTTGAAACTTTTTCTATCACTCGCGATCTAGCACATGCCTATTTAGTAGCCAACTGGATCGCTCAATCTGAATATATACGGGTCTTATGCGACTCGAGTCATCTATTACACCTAAACTTGTAAGCATCAGACCATTCGAATCAGATTTCAAAAATATACCACATAATTTTTTTTTCTCAGACGTGACTCGATGTTGCACCGTTATGAACACATACATATTTTTGTGATACCATTACCAACATACAATCACTATGTATTAGGGTGACACTTATTTCCCGAGCTCCCTGGATCCTTCGCGCACATGCGGATATTTCAATTTCAAGATGAAACTAGATCAAAGGAATTTTCCCTAGATTCTTAGAGGTAGCCTGTATGCTACCCATTTTGACATACATTTTCGATTTTTTTTTGCAGTTTTTAGACGTTTTTCTACAAAATTCGTCAGCTTTACTTGGCAAGCACTTGCAATCCAAGTAGAATGAAGCAAACCGAGCGGAATAACATTGATTGGGATGGTCTTAGGAAACTTTCACCGCACCGAGCGGTTAGTGTTAGTTGAACTCAAGGGTCAGAACGGGGCCAGAACGTCAGAAATACGGTCCTAAAATCACTCTTTATCGCAGTTTTCGAGTTCTTCTGTGCATTCGTGATTGTCTACGGTTTTGAAAATATTTTCAATCGATAGCCCGTGCGATTTCCTTCAAAATGACCACTGCTAAAAGTCAATTCGATGCAATGGGGCCGAAGTAATGAATGATTTTGAATAAGGTGGAGTCGAAGGTGCAAATCCGTGCAAATCGGTCGAGACCGGCTGTGATGCTGGTCATCTTGTCTAGCGTGTTTCTCTGGTTTGCCCAAAATCCAAAATGATTCACTACTCCGGTCCCATTGCATCGCGAATTGACTTTTAGCAGTGGTCATTTTGACGGAATTCGCACGGGCTATCGATTGAAAATATTATTAAAGCCGGAGAAAATCACGCATGCGCAGGAGAACTCGAAAACTGCGATAAAGAGTGATTTTAGGACCGTATTTCTGACGTATTGGCCCCGTTCTGACCCTTGAATTCAACTAACACTAACCGCTCGGTGCGTTGAAAGTTTCCTAAGACCATCCCAATCAATGTTATTCCGCTCGGTTTGCTTCATTCTACTTGGATTGCCAAGTCAAGCCGACGAATTTTGTCCAAAAACGTCTCAAAACTGCAAAAAATCGAAAATGTATGTCAAAATGGGCAGCATACAGGCTACCTCAGGATCTGGGAAAAATTACTTTGATCTAGTTTCATCTTGAATTTGAAGTATCCGCATGTGCGCGAAGCTCGGCGCGAAGGATCCAGAAAAGTCGGGAAATAAGTGTCACCCTACTATGTTTGACTCGAAAAAAGACCAAATAAGTAACATTTTTGAGTAAAAAAATCCTGCTTTCGGTGGAATCACTCATAGATAGAAAGGTGTAACACGCATAGGGATTTGAGAATCAAGCTAAAGCCGAAAATCAAACTACCTAATACAAACTCTCACACTAGGTGAGTGCGAGAGCGAGTAGAACGTAAACAGCTTGATTGCTCCATTCAATAATCGTCCAGCATACTACTAAAAGCCGCGAGACTAATTACTCGACACTCGCCGTGGCACTTTCCGCGGAGAGCGCGAATTGCCACTCGTATAATACATACCTCTCGCTTTCATATACGACTCTCAATTCATCTTGCCTATATATGTAACTCTCGGACGCAATTCACAATAAACCCCCATGCATGCAAGACACGCAAACGACGTCATTTTGAAGTATTTTCTATGTGCAAAAAAGCTTTGGACTTTGGACTCAAATAAGCCCCAACTGTGCTGAATGAATGAAAATGACAAAAAAAAAATAAAAAACAAAAAAAATTAAATAAAAAAAATGAAAATGACGTCCCGTCAAAAGTATATCCGCTCGTCGTTTTGTTCGTCAGGTTTTTTTGTATATGAAATAAATTGTATGTGCGCATTTTGCATGCATGTAGGTACTTGATTTTGCTCTTCCTTTCATCATTAAATTCTGTCGCACATGCAACTCGTGAGAAAAGACGATTTGCAGCGCCAGTGTCAAAACGTATGCACTTTGAATTTGAACTCAACGTCCACTCACTTTTATTCTGCCCTGGTGCACTAGATTTCGAGGGTATGCTGCCTCACAGCGAGTGTGACATATTCAAGGGCATATCCGCCTACCGCGTTTCTTGTAAGTTCATTGTTTTCAGGGTACATTCTTGAACCGACGACCGCGACGACACGTCGTTGCAGCGGTCAAGTATGCGAATACTTTTACATGTAAAAGTCTCGCGTATTTCAAAGTCGTCTAAAGACTTTAAAACCTGGGCACTTACTTTTGTGGTCGTTCGACTGACTGACTGGCACTCTCTTTGGATTCTGGTCTCAGATTTTGCACCACCAGGAGTATATACTTATAGCCCGGAGGTACATTTTGCATGCAAGACATACACTTATATACTTACACTTACTACTTTGACTTTGCTGCTGTTCTCGACACTTTTCCGATCCTTTTACTTTCCGCCGGGGCCACAAGTGCCATTCCGCTGCCACTGTCTGAAAGTAAATAGTCTTGCCCCCGGTACATACGAGAACTGCATTGCATTCTACACAGCTGTTGTAGTATAAGTAATGGTATATGATTTTGAGCTTTACATGATGCAGCAGTATTATGCACTTGTTGCATATTCTTCATTGTACTGTATACTTGGTTCACCATGATGGGTGAGATTCAAAATCGGAAAACTTTGACGATTTTTGATGGCCCAATTTTTTTTTATTTCATCATCTTGTCTGTTTTGTCTACTACGGTTAAAGGATATAATGACCTCCTCTTGTGTGGGTCTAATTGAGCTATGGAAAAACTTTAAACAGATTTTGATCCGCAGTAGCCGGAGACGAAACTGTGTCTTCTTTATTTTCTAGTGGTAAATTTTTGTATGAAATTTGGAACGACACACAGCAAATATTAATATAGTCCTGATTAAAGTATTGTAGAAAAGGAGCGGAGATGCGATAAAGCTCATCCTGTGTCGTCGGCTTGTTATCTTCATACATGTGAGCTGTTATTCTTCATTAGTACTGCATGCAGCAGACGACGCATTTATTTTAATACTTTCACAGAAAGTTTTGCCTCACTCTTGTTAATGAGTTGATTCACGATGCGTCATGTATATGCATGCGCGAAATGTGTAATGAGATTTTTTCTTAATTCGATTGTAATTTATTATGTGTGTTATACATGTATTGAAACATTTCATATCAGGAAGAGATTTCATTGGCTATCAATTCATTGGTGATTGTCGAATATTACTTTGTCATATTTAGAGTTGGTCCAAAACTCTTACCAATTTTAAGAATTTCTGCAAATTTGTGAAGAATCTGAAAATACCTACAAAAAACTGATCGAATATCACAAATTTGACCAAAAACTCATTCAAATTGATTATTTTTACATGATTTCTTAGTGACACACGATAAGAATGGCATTAGTTTGTCTTTACCGGACACGGCGGTCTTTTCCGAAAAACTACAACGATATCACCCAGAAAAAGTCAATTTTAATGGTAATGTGAGAATCTTCTCTGAACAGGGAGTCATTGATCATAGTATATATCGATACGAGGATGTGAACGCTGTTAATTTTCACACCGAGTGATATTTTTCTGGCCTAAAGCCGAATCCGATAGAGTGTAAACTACCTCGCACGAGGGCCTTATTCATATATGTATAACTGGTTCCACCGACCTAGGGGAAGGGGTTATCTCTCAGATTTTTTTCTAACCCTTTTCGGTCGATTTTATGGCCCAAAATAGGAACTTTGAACCTTCTGTGGGGCCTAAAAAAATTTTGTTCCTCTGTACCATGCATATCCATCAAAAATGCAAAAGTTCATCGCCTCTACGCGATGTTCCGGAAGCGAAAAAAAGTTTGTCCCAAATGACCACAAAAACTGGAAACGGGGATGTCTTTCAAACACCAAATAGTGATAAAATTTCATCGAACCAAAATCGGAGCTGATTCTTTTCGCAACTAATTTGAAAGATAAGATACCGATCCTAGGATGTTGGTAATGTGTATCTTGCAGTTGACCGTTGGACTAGATTTAGCCAAAGTATTAGAAGTGAAATTGACCTGTGACATATTTCCTCTTGTTTTCTGGCGCAAGAATGATTATTTCGTTTTTTCCAAGTTTATTTTGAGCATGAAGAAACCTTCACAGGCTGTAATCTTAATCAAGATGAATTGTACAGTGATGGCTTGCAAAACGTAAGGTATGATCATTATAAAATTTTCTCTCCCCTCTTCTGAATGGGTCCGGAATCGAGACATTTGGGTTACTATTCTCGCAAATTACATAGTTCGTAGTGAAACTGCTAAATGGATGGAAATACATAACCCATAACAATTCAAATTGAATCGTTTGGTGATCTGAGAGATGACCACGATAAATTCGTAGTTCTTGGGGTGGGAATAAAAAATTAGCAAGGAATACCAAGAGCACTATCAGCAGGCCCCCTTTCAACGAAAAAAATGAGATGTTGATTATCAAGAAGTGTATCAATCATCCCTGAACTGCTTATTCTTCAAGGATTTGTCAATCATATACTCTGGAATAGTTTAGACGAGAGCAAGCTCTTTGATGGCCCAGAAAATTGAACCTCACTTCTCAAAACTACCATGGAGAGATGTTTGAAGCGAATGCGTGCCGGACTTTGTTAAAAAAGACTGATCCACTTCTCGACAGAGTAGTACGCGGGGATACCAGTCTGAAAACAATGAAATCCTATGTTTCTGCTTTCGAAACGATGGATACAATCGTAGAATCGTGTTTACTACTTGAGAGACAAAAACCAATCAGATAAATTGATGAACTAGTAGTCAAGCTGCACAAGGATCTCGATACTTTGAAAATCTCCAAGACCTTGAAACTTCATGTGCTTATCCGTCACCTCACGCGCGATCCTTGCAACTACTGGACGGAAACGATGGCTTAGGACTATGGTCCGAGCAAGCGGGTGAGTCTGCTCATCGAGAATTTCTCGGATTCTGCGAGAGAAGGAAAGTCAACCCACATCTTGATTCATACCCACAGAAATTGAGAGAAGCAGTTGTAGAATTCTCCTCACTCCATATCTAATCTCATGTTCTCGATATTTTCTCTAATTTTCTCACATTGAGAGTATGGGGAGCTCCCAAATTCTGTGCCAAAAACCGTATTTTGATTTTCGATTTGTTGAAACTGAGAATGATTTGATGATAAATTCAAACTTCTTTTTTTCAATTTCTTATATTCCTGTCTCCTCCAATCATACCCTGGTACCTCGTAAAAATATTCAATAATAAACTCACTCGAAAATGCACTTGAATTCAAATAGAAATATGAAAATAGTATATTGAGCTACAAGGGCGCCAAAAGATATTTGCGCACGAGTGCGGGAATGAGTGCGGGAATGTCGGCGCCCGAGTCGCTTATGATATTTTTTGTTATTTCTGTGAGCAAAAATGTAACCCGCTGGATTTTGGGTTTCAGCTAATTGTGATCGTATGGTATTTGAACGATAGATTTCAACGAGCTGAATGAAATTCCCAATGGGCGCAAGAACCGACAACGTATCGTTTTTGAGTAATTCGTGATGAAAGTAGCCCGAGCTTGCAAGCTAAAATAGGGTTATGGAATGTTTACAAGATGTTCGACGCACTTGAACTCCTCGTTAGTCCGTTCCTCTTTCATCTTGTGTGACTCGCAATATAATTGCAAAGGAGTCGATTAGTTATTTTGGATTTTTTTACCTTCGCTATTCGAAGGTCTTCGCAATGACAATAGTCCAAAATCGCTCGAGTTCGAGAGAGCCAAGTTGGAGGCATTGTCTGCAGCTCCAACAGCTCGCCCTTGTCCAGAAAAATACTCAAAGAAGAGCTTTAGGAGAGCATTCTCATAATCAACAGATTCTGTCGATTCCTGAGCAATCGTCCTATACGAAATACCAGTTTTCACTGATGAATCGATTTACTGAGTTCCGAAGAAAAACGATTTTCAGCACTCTTTTTCTATCCATGCGTGCAGCATTTGTTGAATGCCTGCAAATCTCCGAATACAACATGGTAACTCCTTATGAAAAAGCTCTCTCTGGATAAGTTTATCTGAAGCTTTTCTTTTGGTACTTTACTGGACAAGAGCGAGCTATTTAACAGCTCTGCTGATGGAGCTGCAGACAATGCCTCCAACTTGGCTCTCTCGAACTTGAGCGATTTTGGACTATTTTCATTGCGAAGACTTCCGAATAGCGAAGGTATAAGAAGATCCAAAATGACTAATCGACTCCTTTGCAATCATGTTGCGAGTCACACAAGATGAAGGAACAGACTAACAAGGAGTTTGAGTGCGTAGAGCATCTTGTAAACATTGCATAACCCTATTTTAGCTTGTAAGCTCGAGCTACACTTTTATCACGAATTACTCAAAAACGATACGTTATCGGTTCTTGCGCCCATTGAGAGTTTTGTTCAGCTCGTGAAAATCTATCGTTCAACTACGAAAGAGACAAGATTAGCTGAAACCCAAAATCCTATGATTTATGGCGGGGTCCTTTGCCCCAACACAACCGCAAAAGCAAATGAAAAATCACACAGCTTGCGTCTTATTTATCGAATTACTTGCAAAAAGGATCAGCTCCGATTTAGATTCGATGAATTTTCATCACTATTTGGTATTTCAAAGACATCTCCGTTCCCAGTTTTTGTAGTCATTTGGGACAAACTTTTTTTCGCTTCCGGAACACAATGTCTAAAACGATGCTATGTCAATATACTAAAAAAAATATCTCGAGTTCTTCATACTCAAAGTATTATTCGGCAACTTTCTCCAGAAAATTCAGCCTCGTTGTCATTATGAATGTCTTCATCTTCATAACTATCACATAGTTTTTGTAGCCGATCATTCCTTCACGGCTCCGCGACTTGCGTAGATCAACACTCATTCGCCGCAAATTTTCTTAACAGAGATGTCATGTCATGTCTGATACGAGATTTATCAAGCTATCCCGGTGGCGCGACAAAATTTGAAATCCAGGAATCTTTAGCTATTCTCAAACCATTATCGCTAATTGAACCACTGCCGCGCAAAGACGCTATTTACCCAAGCGTTCAAAGTCTACTCATGCCCAGTTTGATCACGCCCTAATAGTGATTCTACTTTTGGAAATTTTTTCTCCGACGATAGATATGCGTTATTCACAAATGCCCCCCGTCTTTCTTTTTTGTTTTCAATATATTCCTGATCTGCGTTTTTCCAACTTAGATTTCCAACAAGTGCATTCTTCAAAAACTCTACTTGCCGTTATCATTAGCATCAATAATTTTGATCTTGTCTAGTCTTGCAGTGTTAGCCACTTTGTCTCTGATCCATCTCGATCAAATGCGACCCAAACAAGTTGACAAACATGCCCTGGCTGACGAGTAATGCTGAGCGAGTGTCCGTCAACTATCGATAGGTGCACGTGAAGAGTTGTCCGCTAATCGGAGGGGTCACTTCCATAAGAGCTAATAATGTATCGCTGGCGGTCGCACAAAAATCGTCCATTATTGAGAGGTGTCTGCTAATCGGAGTTGTCCGTTAAGGGAGACTTCGCTGTATTTCCATGAGCCGTTCACTATAAAATTACCTCTGATGTCGGAAATACTACTTGTCTCGCCAGAATATATTTCTGAGTCGGAAAAACGGTAAAAAATTGCGGCCAAATTAGAATTTTGAAGAATTTTCGTTTTTCATTTTTTTCTCTTTTACATGATTCCACGAGTGATTCCGAATTGAGACCTCATTAGTGATTCTCATTGTTCCTTGTAGCGACAGATTTTTCAGATTTTTTCAATGCATTATAAGGAAACTGTCACCCTGAACTATTATTGAAAATCGGTAATGTCCCCTGGGACAAAGTAGTGAACGGGATCGACTATGTAGAAAAACTGAGCGGACAAGCCACATTCCCGCAAAACGATGGAATAATATGGGATCAGCTTCCATAGTTTATACCATCTGCATCTTCAGTGAAAATCTGGAATTGACCGACTTCCCAACAATTACCGGCCAAATGTTTGAGGATATTTTCATCAGAATTATTCTGATGAGACTCAATTCAATGCGACTGCTTACCTCGATGAGTCATACAAGACCAGCGCATGGTTTGAGGAAGTAGGAGATTCTCCGTGAGTGATAAGTACACGCTAATAGTTCCATCTCGGATGCTGCGACTTGATTGCATAGGCTGAGCTACTCACTCAAACTAAACGGTTCTAGCATGCAATATTTCTGGTATCATCACTTTTACCGGAAGTGTTGTATGATACTCTGGAATCAGAGATGAGTCATAATGCTTCTGATTCATGTCTGAGGGGTGCATTCGCATTCAACACGTTCGCTGCGACGGTGAAAACCGGCATTCCGTCCCAGAGTGCGAGAGAGTACAAACGCGTGATTTTGCACCTATAATAGTCAAACCTTTTGATTTGTGGTCAGTTTAGTATGTAAATACAAGAAATCTAAGAACTTTCGCGGGTCCCACCGGTGGGACCCGCGAAAATTTCTATTGTGCAATGGGGGATGAAGTGAATGATCGAACTACCAAAATTAGTGATCCTAAGATGTGATTATCATCTTTTCGGGAGCATTCGTTGATTTCCCGGGACCATTAGGGTAATTCGCGAGCATTGCCGCCTGAATTGGAAGCTCTTGCCTCGTAGGAACTGCGGATTGCAATTGTGATTCACGCGAGTATGATTTTCTATCCTCGTGAATCCACGAGACACAGCTACTTATTCGAGATACTCTTCAACTTTTCTGAATAGAAAAAGTTCCTCATACGCAGAGAGATGAAATAGATTGAGAACAGAGGAAGTGCAATTGTAATGTCAACCATTTACTCGGTTTGCCTCATGGTTATTTTGCGTCTGAATTTCTGATAACTTGGCTCTATCTCGCTCAAATAACGCGGACTTAGGCTCATTTTGTAGCTTCTGACGTAAGCTTTCGGAAGAGCTAAGATACGTTGTGAAATATTCAAACGGACCCGATATATTAACAATTGACTTGCTATTTTTGTGTTATCCATCGCCGTTCCCACGAAAATTCAGTTTTCATGGCGTAGCTCGAACAAATCAAGTCCAATCCCTAAACTGGCCTGCACGCATGTTCTTCGCATCGTATATAGTGAGTAAAAACCGCTACAGAAGCCATTGGATGTGTCTACGTTGTTTTGTGCACACTAGAGCCCGAGGAAAAACGGGTCCCACCCGTGGGACCCGTCGCAGCGAACGTGTTAATTGATTTGAATAACTATATGGAAATTCTTGATCGAATAATCATCAGTACTTTGACGTTTTATTTCAGCTTTGGCATGTTTCACAATGGATTCAATCTCCGGTTCCGTGAACAGGTGAAAAACTTTTTCGTTCCAAAGTTGTGTGGAAATCGAATTGTTCACCTCATTCCACGGATAGTTCATTTTCCGATTAAGGGCATGCGGTGTAGCCGTGCAGCACGTCCGTAAAGTTCCATTCACCACTTATGTGAGAATTTTAATGATACAAAGTTTGAGATGGGTTGTCTGGTTATTGTTGTTGTCCGACTTATTCACGACGACTCAACGTTCAGCTCGAATCATTAGATTATTGCAGGAAAGTGGGAATCACTGGACGTCTGGTACATCCTAACCTATAATATACACACATTTTTGTTCCAAGTATTCTCGAATTCTTGTACGATTTGAGCTAAACGACGAGTTGAGCCATTCAAGTTAGATGATAACAAAAGTGGCTCAACTCGTCGTTTAGATCCCAAATCGCAAAAGAATTCTAGAATACTTGGAGCAAAATTTAGCTTGCACGGCTACCGCATGGCCTGAAAAAGTAGAATTCCAGAGCACATTCTTTCATAAGGGCGCATCAATAATAATGATGATTTTCCAATAAAACACCTCGGTTGTAAAATTGTGGCCAATCATTAAATTTCTTCTAAGTGTTATTGATTTGGTTTAGCTCTTTTGTAGTTACTTATTTGAGTTTTGAATGCAATTTCCATCACTCAAAACTCAGCAATGGTTAATCAGAGATGAGAGAAGGAATACAAAAGATTGTCTATCTAAACAACATTAATGTATATTAGTATGATTTCATCGGTCGAACGTAAGTGATCTCAATTAAAATTAATGACGTGCATATATGAATCACATCGGCCACTATGAATATTGATGTTTCACTGGTATCTGGTTGCTTTCGAGATTGATTCAACTTCGCCGTCCATTTCAATTCATATTTGTATGTATTCGATTAGAATATTCGATTTTTTTTTCAATTAAAATCTTCTACGAAAATTACGTACATACATCATCACTATTACTTTAGATAATTTACGCAAACATCGTTAGTTGATGAATTAATGGGCACGAACTCTATATTTTGATTACACCGGCACACAAAAAAAAGTATCTGTACTTTTGACCAGACCTACTTCTCTTTATGTATTTTGGTACACTGAATCCGAATCCGAGGTCGGTTAGGCCCGTTACTACCTTGATTTCGAGAAAATCGTGAAAAATTCGGTGGAAATAGTGGAAATAGCGCAGAATAGCACGATTTTCTCGAAAGCAAGAGGTAGCCGGGCCAAACCGACCCCAGATTCGGATTCAGCGTGCCAAAATACATAAAAACGAGTAGGACCGATCAAAAGTACCGATACTTTTGACCAGACTTACTTTTCTTTATGTATTTTGGCACGCTGAATCCGAATCCGGGGTCGGTTTGGCCCGGCTACCTCTTGTTTTCGAGAAAATCGTGCTATTCTGCGCTACTTTCATGTTTTTCACAATTTTCTCAAAAACAAGATAGGAACGGGCCTTACCGACCTCGGATTCGGATTCAGCGTGCCAAAATACATAAAGAAAAGTAAGTCTGGTCAAAAGTACAGATACTTATTTTTTGTGTGCCGGTGTTATTAGTACGAACAAAATTTTGGATTGCTCATTCAGCACTGGCTAAGCTCCATGAAACACACAATGGAATTATTGATGAAATTAATCGGGAATGATGTAATGCTGATGTTTCGGTATAGTAAAATTCAATCTTCGTCGTGCAAGTAATTTTTATTAGCCAATGTCGTGAGAGTTATCCTGAATTGTTCCGGGGCTCGTTGCTTTTTCCGACAGAATTCGAGAAAATTGATTTCAAATCTCTCAAATCAGTGAAGAGCAGTATCATTTCAGTAAGTTCACTGGGAATCTCAATTTTTCACCGTTTCCGGCAGACAGAATGTGACCTTATACCGTGTTCTAAACATTCATCATATGGTCGTGCCACCATAGTGGCTCCCTTCCCCAGAAGTCGTCCCCTTAGGTGTTGTTACCGCAATGTCTACGTTTTTTCGGTCAGTAATGATATTATAAGCGCAAGGTATCCTTATTAGGTCTATCATCTATGTAATCAATACAAAAAATCTCTATGAAAAACGACGCAGGGAGTTGGATCTGTTTTCAAAATAGTTGTAAAATTTTGCTCCGTTTGCCCACATTCTTCTATACCATCTTGTGGTGATTGAGAAGGGGGGGGGGCATTTGGATACTTTTTCAGAAGTGCTCCAGGCTAGGGAACTTAACGTCGCTCATCTCGGGTAGGCCTGAGCTTACCCCCAGAAAATGTGCGCAAAATGCATTTTCCGAAATAGTGGCTGTACATTTGACCGCGTCTATTTTTGAGCTATTGCAAACAATTCCTCTCAATTTATGTATGAAAACCAAGGAAATCTTCTCTGATGAGGTTGAAAAGGATGTTTCTGCTCGATTTTGTGAGCACTCCAAGATTTATTGCGAAATTTGTCGTATTTAGCTGATAGCCACTAAAAAATGAGCTTATCAATCATTTCAAACGCATCATCGTGTTCTACGGGTCAAAACATACGTAGAAAATGAGTTTTCTGACACGCTCCTGGCACACTAAAAAGAGCTGCCACCAGATCTATCAATTAACAAAATAAGCAAAATAAAAAAAAATAGAGAATCGCTGTTTTTAGGTTCCCGCGATTTGAAACATTTTCGACGTCTCAGGGCAAAACAGGCTATGGGGTCGCTCCCTACGTCATGAAAAATACACAGAGAAATCATGTTTCGGTGAATTTACCATTCCGACTCCAAAATTTTGTTAATCAGTGTTATGAACGTCAAATTAATTCAAGTACGTGGATAATACCCCCTCCTCCCCACTAATTTATCCTGATTGAATGAAGATAGTTCGAATTAAAACTTACTCCCCCTGCATGTTGATCCGAGAAAAATTATTGAGTGGTATACCTCACAAACAGTGGTGTGTAATGAACCATTTTATCTTTTTTACAGGCTGAACTCGAACATCCTTGCGAGGTATGGCAGGGAAAGATGGAAAAGTGGAACCCCAAGAGAACGATATTGTAAGACAAGGTTTTATGGTGAAGCGTTCACAAAATAAGAAACGTTTTACACCTATCAATTACAAGCAGCGGTGGTTCGTCTTGACACGGCAACATCTAGTTTATTACGATGGAAATGGAGAGGTAATGATCAATCTTCTTCACTATCGTGCATAATATCTGTTTGCATCAAAAACTACATCTCCTACTCTCTCCTTGTATAACATTCTCACTGACTATTTTCATGTTCATTCTAGAAAATGTTTCTCTGCCTACAAATTGAGGTTAGTAAAGAAGATTACTCAATTTTATGGGCGTAAGTTTTGCTTTGCCATATTAGTTTTTGCATTTCAATATTTTCAGTTGAATCATTCGTCGGCTTACGCAATCTTTGAATCAGTTTTTCATGTTTGCATCCTGGTAGTGAAGTAGTATTTTTTAACCCGTTCATTACAATTGCCCTTGGTATCGTTTCCCTCATGAGAGCAAGTTTCTGGGGTAGAAAAGTGGTGAAAAATTTTTAACGTAGAATTTTGAAAATTTTTCGTTCCTAATCTTTTTTGCTCTCACAATTTCGTGCTGAGACTTCAGTGTTGTTCCATCGTGTTTCTTGTGGTGACAGATATTTTTCAGAATTTCCTAGATTCTTTGGATGCAATGCAAGGAAACTATCACAAATTATTGGAATTCGATAATGTCCCTTGCAGGGAACAAAATAGTGAACGGGTTTAATGAATAACCAGATGATTTAGTCATTCAGAAATTGCAATACTAGGTATATTCGATTATGAAAATCGAACTGATGTGGTTAACAGCCTCGCTGCTTTGATTTGATCAGACTACTGAACGATGAATTTTCGGCTACTAAAGGCTCCAGCCTGAAGCTGACCAGTTTAAGTGGTAGCTCCAATTTAGTTACTTCACTACAATTTTTTTCAACGAAAATACTGCGAGAAATGCAATTTTATGTTGATGACAATGCCCAATTTCCCAAGTACAGAAACATCTTTTGCGCTACATTTTTAATAACAGAATTGTACAGATGATTGAGTAAGAAGGGAATAAGATGTGGTCAGATTAGATCAGGATGTCCAAGTTAGTCAGACTGATCTGATCTTCTTTAGAGCCGAATGAACCTACTATTTACGCCGGATTCATCAAAAATTGACCCATACTGATTGGGATCTCACTAATCCCCACAATTTGTGTGATTTGGGATCAGATTTTACTGATTCCATCAGAGTGAGTACTCACGTAGTCCAATACCTGAAAAAGATGAACATGATCGTGACCTGGTTACATATTATCTTCTCATGATTGTACCAAGAGGGACTCTATTTTATGGAATTTTTTTCTTTTGGACCAAGTGTTGTTACTGCTCACAATTTCTAAGATTACATTCCAGATCATGAGATAACCACTTTATGCTCCTGTATTTTGAGTTGATCCGTATGCTGATGACTAGAAAGCCTTTGACATTAATATTCTCTAGAATTATGAGATAACATGGATGTAACATATGTAACCTCTATATCGAATTCGTAAACTGCATCTGCTCCATCTATCTATAATCTTCATGGTGTCTAATCAGAGTCCGGCTAAACTGTGAACTAATCCTGAAGATTCGACATCTGAAGGAATGCTTCGTGCGATTTCTGAGTGATTGATAATTTCGAATGAGTTCCGATATTTGATTAACTTCCAAATTGGCTAGGCCCTAGATCAGAACCATAGTTCCATGTTTGAGTTTGTTGGAAATTTGATGTACGGACTGATTTGAGCTTATAATTCTTTACACTGTATGTATTTGGCTCTTGAATTTTGAACACACAGAAGCCTTCGATTTAGTTCAAAACTAATCGCAAACTTCAGACCTCAAATTCGGGCTGTGAAAGTCAGTACGCTTCAAAGATCTAAATTTCAGTCTCATTTCAGAAGGCAATATCGAAACTACTCCTGCCGACCCTCGCATTCAGGGACTTTTCTCCTCACAAGAGTTTGGTAACTCTCTGCGTCGAAAATCCACTTCAAAAATCGCGTACGCGCAGGGCTTCTGCAACACACTTTTATCGCGCATAAGGTGCCTCTCCTCAACGATCCCGTGCAAATATTTTTCCGATAATTTGCTCTGCGGAAAAGGGATTTTAAAAAAAAATTACGCTAACGTCATTCAAGCTCCATTATCGCCGCATACGCCAGAAAGTGCCACTGTATAGAGTAAACTCCTAAAGCTCAGAGTCTTCCAAGTCTCTGTCAAGAGAGTACTACCCACATATATATATAATACGGTAGAAGAGTGCCTAAGCGCGTTCTAAAAAAAATTTCTAGAGAGAAAAGCTTTTGCTTACTGCTCGTAAAGTTCGCACCCTCTTCGGCTAGGACCACCATAACACAACCTCGCAGTGTCTTATCGACTTTGCCACCGCCGATGCCACACACATGCCCCAACATTATCACTGTATACACATCATACCTAACCGTTAAACTTGTTATTTTTCTGGTAGCTCAATCTGCGTTAAGCTCTCTTGTCTTCTGCTCTCACTCTTGAAGCTTGCAAAGAAGAAAAAAATCTTATTGGTACACTCAAGCTTGAGGAATCCATGAGTTTACATGCACTCGAGACATCATCATATGCGTGCATCACATGATAATCCTTATCCTTACAAAGATTCTTTGACTGTATAGCAAAAGGAAAGGTAAAAAGACGACTTGATTCTGCCCCCGACGAGAAGAAGTTGGAGGTGGAGGTGGAGGAGTCGACCCGTTCAACCGGGGCTGACTCACGTCTAAAGCATCATGGGGCACCGGAAGCCCAACGATTCCCGTTCACCATCTCTTTGCGTACACCTACATACATGTATACCGATATATTTTATGCATATGCGAGAAGAGTTTGGTATCTCATCTTGAAGTTTACTGACGATGCGCCGTTTGTGTTTTACGAGGCGAAAAATCGACGGGACGGACGGACCAAGTCTTCTTCTTCAATATTATATGTGTCGAGAAAGAAAATGAGCAGGCTAGGGAGTCATGTCAAAGAGGTGGAGCAGTAACTTGTCCTTTTCTTGTGTAGTGTCTCATGTTTTTTTTTTCCATTTATTCGTTTTCTTTGGTTGTAGGCTCTTGTCTTTCTGTGCTTTGACTTTGCCTCCTCGCCGCATTTTTACGCTTCGCTTGTATATTCTTTTGCTTTGTTGCGATGTGAAGAATTGATTGCTCACTGTGTGTGCAACTTATTCGCCAGAGATAGAGTTGCGTTGTGAAAAATATGGGATTTCGAATTTATTGCTGCGTAATGATGGTTCTTCTGCTGAGCCTTTTACAGTGTGAAATGATAGATATGTCGATGTTCAATTTTTTATGTTCGGGAATTGCTCATCCGATTTTCTCGCTCTATGGGTTCTGTGATGCGTGAAAAGAAGTTACCACTGTATGGTGGTAGTAGTGGTGGTGGTGGTGGCTCGATAGCTACCGAGCAGTTTGATTGAATGGCTTAATCGATATAGCGCTTGACGATTCCATTGACAATCGAGAGATGAGCTCATTCGTACTCGTGAGAATGATGGGAGGATTTGTGGACCGAGATGTCTTTTGTCTTCTGCAAGAAAAAATTTTGATCAAATGATCGTCGGATGAGAATGCTCGTTCCTGAGGATCATTTGTCAACCGATTTCGACACTTCTTAGCATGTGCGCGTGGGAAGACATGAAAAAATTCGTGTTTTGAAAGAAGAACCATCAGTTTTAATATTTTTATTAGCATTTACAATCCCCCAAGGTATCATCTGCCTCATCAGGACTGTAAAATTGCCGAGTATATTTTTAAGAAGTATATAATATCGAACTCGGTTCTCTGAAACACATAAAATCTAAGAGCAGACGATTTGGAAGTCACTTACTCATCATGGACTTGGACGGAAACCGGATCCCTCTGATCATCTTGCAACTTGAAATCCTTAAAAAGCCACAGAGTATGTCAAAATAGTATCAAAAACTGTGTCTAATGCCATAATGATTCAAGTGGGGAGCCAGCGATAATTTCCACCCTCAACCCATCACTGGAATAAATTGAAACCACAACTACAATGTGTAAAGCCGGCGCATCCTAATAACATGCGGATCCATGAAATGTACCCCACGCCCCCCTCGTGTCACTTCAGAAATGTTCGGGAATCACAACAAAACCCAAATAGCGTGTCCCCTCGTGCGGGAGTACGAGTCTGGTGACAACTTTGGCCTTATCCTTAAAGATTAACTTAAAGTTCATTTTAGAGTCAACCATCAGATTCATCAAAATGGATGAAACACATACTTCAAACCTCGTAATATTGAACAACATAAAAACTTATGAAAATTTGTGTATGGAGAATTTCGATCCATATCGACAAATTCTGACGAGCTTGAAGTGGTATCCGTTAATCTCCATAGTTTTAGAAGGAACTATCCCGTTGAAAGATGTTAAGGATAAAAATTCGCCATAACTAGAGCAAAGTGACCTTGGTAGACTTTTTAATGGATCTTTGGAGACCCAACTCTATTTTCCTCGAATGAAGGTTTTCGACCTAAATCCTGAGAGCATATCACAAGTATGGAACTTTTTCCCAGAATATTTTCGACATAATAACACCCTGGTACGATATGTGCTGGAAAGATCCGGAGGTCACTGTTAATAGCGCTCCAAGGTGCAAATAGGGTGAAATCATCATTTTCCGAAACTAGACATATTCGTTCGACAGGTGTGGTCAAAATCTGTCGAGAAACGTCCAAAAGCCTATTCAATCAGCTTGTATGTGAGGAGTTCATTGGTAATACATTCATTTCTGAAAGCATAATTTAAATTTTTTCATAGCACTCATTCAGTTGTAACTTTTAGCTCTCTCCACATGCTAGAATTTTTCGAACTGGGTTTCGGTTTTCAAAGTTGACTCAAGAATTCGAATCAGAATCTTTAAAACTGATCGCTCCCAAAGATGAAAAAACTACTCTAGACATTGACTCTACTCAATCATATCACCTGAAACAGAAGTTACAGGAGCTCAAATTTCGTTCACAAGAGATTAGTGCAAATGAGTGTATCATATTCCTACCGCGTCAAATCGTTCAGTCTGGATTGATACATTTGTATGATGTAGTGATATTTCTAACTATCTAAGAACAGATGCTTGTTAGTTACCTTGAAGATCATTCTCGGTCTAAGAAAATATTCAGAAATCAAACTCAATTTGCAACGCATTAGGGTAGCAAATTTGTTTTTAAAGAACTCCTAAGCAACCTGCGTACATGTTGATGAAGGGAAACTTGATCACCAAGTTGGTTACATATGCCAGAATCAATTGGGAAACGACGACTTCCATTATATCTTCACAATTTTGTGGACTCCTGCTTCCCATATGAATGAAAGTTTACTGAAGCTTCGGAACGGTCTTGGTATTGTTAGCAATATAAAATAGAGTAGGTTGAGGGATATCAGAGAATATCAAATCAGGAGTGACTCAATTTTGATTGAGTCACTCCTGATTAGATATTTAGGGATGTTTCTCCAGAAAATTTCAATTTTGCTTCTCAGAATGTTGAAAGGTCGGAGATCCTAGTTTTGGAGCGTGGTAACTGTTATGAGCGCGTCTTGAGTGAGAGAGAGATATTGGACTTTTTTGAATTTTGAAAAAAATTACTGACGAATTGGTGGAAATCGCCTCTCAATGCTTGTGGTGTGCGATAAATTCCTCCAATTCCATCTCATTGTCAGTCAGGTGCAAAAGGGAAGGTGGACAATAAAGATACATTGAAAATGTAAGGTGTGCACTTCTGTACAAGGAGAGTGAATTTTGTCTCTATCTCTGAGTTACAATTTCTCGGAAAGATTCCTTTGAAACTCGAGAGCCTTATGGATTATAGAAAAAATTTTTCTTGCTACGAAATAGAGACATCTTAGAATTTCTTAAAATTTCCTTAGCTAACAAATTGCTCAACCCTCTTTACTGAACATTGGTCAGTACCGAATTAAGAATAATCGATAGTTCCAAACATTACCGTATCTACCCTACTTGTTTTATACTCAACTATATTTTTGAAATTATCAAGTCTACATCAATTATTTATCTACAATATCAACCAAATTATCGTGATGCTTGAAATAGCATGATACTATACACTTTCGTAGTCAAGAGTTATAACATACCAAGTCTTGCTTCCAAAAGGCAAGCATTGAAAAGACTTAGTAACCAAGGAATAGCCTCGCCAAAAGTCTTTTCAGAAAAATAAAATTGGTGAAAAAGAGCAACATTTCAGGCTGCATCTATCTAAGTGCGGTCTCGCCTATCACAAATCAAATAGAGAGGCCGTGATGGATGGGAAAAGAAATGGGAGCCCTGGGGCCAAGACTCCGTGAAAATCGGCGGCTCGAATAAGGAGTTGGCTTCTATATTCTCGCACTATACTACCTCCTAATAAGACGTTGCTTTCCTCGGTTTTTCGCGAGCATTCAATCTCAGCATTATGTGGGCCAAAGTTCAAACATTCACTCGCGGCGAGAAAGAAGATGGAGAAGGTTAGTAAATGGGGGATAGAAGGCTTGCAAAGGGTGAGCAATTCATTATGCTCTTGGAAGCGATGCCACATTAATAGAAAAGTTACTTCGGCTCTTCTCACCCCCGCAGAATTTTTTGTTCGGTAGCGTAATCTGCTGCACATCGGTATATTCACATCCGTCCAATTTCTCACATCCGTATCTCATCCAAGGAATCTCAATTGGCATCTTGCTTTTCCGACTTCTCTCAAAAAAGGTTGGGCAAAAATTAAAGCAAATTGAGAGGAGTATTGTGCAATCGGAAGGAAGATTCTAAAAAAAAGTTTCACCTTGCGCAAATTTTTTGAGAGTTACTAATTTGAGAGTGACCTCAACGGATGATACTTGCGTGACGTCACAGGGATATAGCCTTCGGCTGCTGCAATAGTAAACGGATAGCCGGACATAATTTTGTGTTATAGTTTCCGAGTTTTTGAGTTGAAACAAAACAATTGTCATGACCACCCGAGTAGAAAAATAAGTTGGGCGTTCATTTGGGCCTGGCTAACTGCCTGAACATGCCCAAAGAGTGCCTGACGAAGGCGATCCTTATTGGGTGTGGAACGCTTGGCAAGCCGTCGCCTGAACAATATGTAAGGGGTTATTCAGGCGAAACTATGTAGGCAATGACGTTGCCTTAACTAGACTTTGTAGCATCAACCGGGAATCTCGCCGGTATTGGATCAATTGTGTCAAGAGACAGTTAATACTGTTTGTAATTGGGGTAAATGAAATACTGTGAATTCTTCTCATTCCATAAAAACTGCAAATTCCTACTATTATACTCCTTGAAAACCTGGAAATCCTTGAAAATCCTTGAAATAGCCTCTGTCCTCCTTAAAATCCTTGAAACTCCTTGAAATCATCTGTACTCCAATGTGATTCAAAATTCAGTTTGCTCGACGAGTTACATATGGGCATTATCGCGAAAACTTACACATTTTGGACTCAAAAATTCAGAAGTTGAAAATTGATGCCCGCATGTCTATGCTATGGGGTAGATAATTTTACTTCTTTGTCTTTTTCGTGCAATTGAGTATCCCGAGGAAAGGTTTCTGAGTGCATGGACCTGACATCTTGCCCTTAAAATCGATCGCAAAAATCGAGGAGTTGTCATAGAAACTTCTCCGCGTAGATTTCATCTCACTCCATCATACTTTGATGAAAAAAATTCTTCACGCCCAGATAAAATGACTTTTAGTAGGGTAACGTGGTGTACATGGACCTGGCACATGGCTAATAATTTCTGATTATCCTGAAGAATGATCGAATAGTGTATTTCGAAATAGTTATTGGATACACGAAGCACAACACAGGTGTAGCAATCAATTGATTACCATACAATCGAATTTTTGCAGAAATAAGAGAAATTTGTTTATTTCTGTCTGGATTGTCTGCGGATAGTCACAATACAAACCAGAACGACTCATCCAGCAATCCGAGGGGCTTCTTTGTCCCCAAGAAAGCCTAGAAAAGTCCCCAGCCCTTCATCAAGGGTCGGTTCTCGGCCACGTGCTGGGGGCCGAGTCCAAAATTCGGTAGTCGAGGAAGAGAGTAGCGGGCCATTGCCGAGCCATCCATGACTCGGCATTGGCCGACTTCCAAACCGACGTGCTGACAGGGCATATCCCTGCCCCACGCCGATGAAAGCAAGCAGGGGTGGAAGCGAAGAGCCGGGCTCCCGAAGTACTAAAGTCAAATTTCAATCAATCTCAAAATACTTACGAAGAACTGACCAGAAATATCCTTTGTAAGTTCACGAGGTCGCATTTTCTCGTTTTTATATACAAAAAGGAGGAATTATTCACCACAGCCCAAAAATAGATGGGTCGAGTCTATATGTATTATTCGGAAAAAGGCATTTTGTGCATTTTTTTTAGACGAACTGGAGCTTGCCCGTACTGAGTCCAATGTCAAGTAATTATATCTGCGGGCCCCTAAAACTACTAGGATAGTCTCCTTTCGTTACCGTGATCCGATATCTGAGGTTCAGGATAAAAATCACTGGTGACATGAAGCGATTTCTCGACATATCAGTGAAATTCGATAAACCATGATTACATTGTTTCTCACCCTGACCTTATGTAAGCACTCCCATGGTTCTAATTATCGGCAATCAAATGAAGACTCTCAGCAGCCTTGGGCGATTGAAGTGATTGAAGGGGACCATTAATTGTATAGTTTCAGAAGCACCTTAGACGAAGAAACTTCAACTTCGACTCGTTACGAGCGAACTCGAGTTCATCTTAAAAACTGCTCAAAATGCCTTTTTGGAATAGTACATGTATACTCGACCCATTTATTTTTGGGCTAATATTGCAAATAATTTTCCCTTCTTGTATGTAAAAATGACGAAAGTGCGGCCTTGTGAGCTTGAAAAGGATTCTTCAATTCTGGTCAATTCTGTAAGTATTTCAAGATTGATTGCAAAATTGGTTATATTTTGCTGGAAGCTCCTAAAAAAATTAGCTTGGCATTCGTTCCGAAAGAATCCTAGCCCTTTAAAAATACTGCTATCGTCTTCAACAGATCGAAATGCGCAGGAAATTATAGATTCGAAACGCTTCTGGCCCACTACGAGAATGTACCAACAAAGTCATTCACTTAGAAAATTAACGATGAATGCTACAAATGCCGTTTTTCGAAGAATCAGTCCTTTGTGATTGAAAAAAAATTCTGATGTGTAGGAGCAAATCCGACCACAGATCCGGTCTCAACGCCGAATGATACACAAGAAAATTATTCTCCAGTCAACGCGCTATTTCAGACCTGAAATTTGGTGGTCCAGTGGAATTCATCTCTATTAATAGCAAGAATGATCAAAATAATCCCTTATATCGTCTACAATCAGTGGAAAAGTTAGTCCAGAACTTGGTTGAATGGTCTGTTTTTATTTGTCAAACCTTTTCGTTAGGGAGGTCAGAAAAATGCCAGATGTCAATTGAGTAGTATGGAGAGATGGAATAATTCATTTTTATCGGTCAAAAGTGTGGAAATGAAGCTTTCAATTGCAAAATTTCAAATTAGTCTGTTTGTGGGTAATTCTGTTATTTACGATGTGAGATATTTGTACCTGTGAAACGGCTTCCAAAATTATTAACATGGCATTCATCACTACACTTGTACGAAAAAAGTATGTTTGTGAATTTGCCAATAATATCGAAATGAAATGATTCAACATTCCCGTTCGCGAACATTTATACGATCAAAGCTGAATTTACGGTCATCCAAATTTCACATGAATTCGTCCGTCAATGTTTGCCAACGTTATAATCGGATATACTCAGATAGAATAATTCAGCAAGTAAAATCAGTAAGCTCTTCTACATGATCGGACTCAACCCATTCGCGTCCAATTCGTATGGAACCATTAAAAACTCACTCTACACAATTGACAATGAATTCCACATTATTGCTGATTTTATTATCATACGCTCTTTTTGCACTTCACCGAGTTGACGTTTTCTCCGCGTCCTGGATCTATTGTTTTTGTTCACATTTCGTAGTTTCCGATAATTGACTTCCGGTTTGTCACGCGTTTGATCTCGTGGGTATGCTCAGTTGCGGCTTGAGTTGTGGGTGTTATGAATGTATATCGTATCATAACCTGATTGTTTGTCAGTTACTTGAAACATGGTAATAATGAATGAGGAATGACAAAACTTTAATCATCGCAGTATTAGACTGTTTAAATTATAATGAAAATGAACAGTGGCAACGGCCGTAGGGCTGCCATCGAGCGAGAAACCCGAGAAATTTGGATGTTCTCGTCTCGACGAGAAAAACTCAACTACGTTCTCTTCCTCGGTTTTTAGGACTCGAGAACAAAAATTTCTGATCTCGTCTCGCCGAGAAATTTCTCGGCCTTCGACGAGACTTCTCGACACAATTTTGGATTGAGCTATAGCGTTCGGTTTCACGTATAACTATATATAGTCGATAAAAGCAATCAATTAAATCAAGGAGCATATTGAGTTGCTTGTAACATGGTCTTTGATAGAATAGAAAATACGATCCGGTGATTCGACAGAAAAGTTTATGGGAACGGTGTTGAGATGCAGCCTCTCTCCACTTTGGAAGCAATGAGAGAACAGAACTGGAACATTCTCAAAGAAGCCACTGGATTCATTTCGTTACGCTTATTTTGGATCCAAGACACAAGGTGGAGTCATTTGATGTCAGCCATTAAGGCTCTGAGGCGAAGGAAAATTCTATCAAGAAATTTGGAAAAATTTACAAAAACGAGTGATACGTCGATGGATTCAATCAAAATCAAAGTCATGAGTCCCAAGACGTTGATATATGGATTCGGAAAATCAACGTATGAATTTTTCCACAGTCATGTTCCAACAGAGGAAACGTTCAGCTTGGAATAGTGAAACAAATAATGCTCATCTGAGCGCACAAAGCTCCCGCAATACTGATGTGTTGACTTGGTAAAGAATCTCTGCGGCTGTTTATCTAATGCTGGCACAAATGGTCCGAGAGATTTTATGCATCACGCCGACATCGGTTCCATCAGAGAGGGTTTTTTCTGAAGGGTCTCTGATTGTAACTAAACAAAGATGTTCCTTGAATGATACCAGTTTGAGAGCTCTTCTATGTATCAACAGGTTGATGCATTCAGATTTGAAGAGCTTCATTCGTAGAATTGATCCATAAATTATTATTCAAATCCAATTCTATTTCCACCCATATTATCACCGGTGTGGTGTTACCAAACCATGTTATTAATGTTTTCAAGTAGTATGTATCTCCGTTCATGATACCGATATTTTCTAATACTCATCCCTTTATCTCAATCAAATTTTCGGAATCATGGAATTCTCGCGAGAAATCTCGGGAATCGCAGGAAGCTTCTCGTCTCGTCGAGAAATAATTTTACGAGAATTCTCGTTACCTCTGTTCTCGTTCTCGCCCGATCTCGCTCGACGAGAACGAGAAAGTCTCGAGGAAATTCTCGAGCTCGGCGGTAGCCCTAATCGGCCGGGAATCGACCCCAAGCTTTCCACGTGGAAGGCGAGGATGTTACTCACTGAACCACGATGGCTACCTCCGTGAAGAGTGTCTGCTGCATGGCTATGTGATTCGGTGACACAGTGACGTCTAATACAAGACACCCATAGTTTATATTCGAGACGTCCAGTGGAAATGCGTCTTCGCATATCCTATGCTCCACTTATCGTAATTTGACAAAGAAAAAAAAAGAAAAAACGGAAAGTGCACTTCATACAAGTTTATTTCAAAAATTCTCTTCAACTCTTACTTATATTAACTCGTAAAAGAATGGTGCGGCACGAACAGAATTTCTTTCTAAATTTCACCCAAGTTTTCAAGAAAACAAGTCTTGTCGAATCTTTGACAAATTCTGCAGAATCAGAGTAAACATAAACAATAACTTTACTCGATGGTCTCTCAGATCCTCAAATTTAGACTCGGCGCGGCGGATGTAATAAAGTAAGTTTCTAACATGAAGTGAAAAGAACCTATCTAACTTCCGAGAAGTTGAAGAGATCGAATTGGTATGTGCATAAGAGGAGTAACCGAGGAGTTATACCCAGAAGTTTGAGAGACTCTGGGCAACATGCACAATCAAGTTTGTCGCGTCAGTTGAATTTTGCTTCGGTTGAGATGAAACGGACGAACTGAACGGATAGTGTACAGAGCTCAGGGACTTTGTTCAAGTTGCCGCGAGGGCAATGATATTATCAAAATGAACTTTGCAAGAAAGAGAAAGCGTTGAGAATAAGTCATTACTAGAAGAATCTCTCTGTGTTATAAAACCTTGAAGAAACTTTCTGAGTTTTCTAGATTTCATGTCGAATGAAAAATCGGATTATTATCCCAATTTTCGATAAAATCGCAAGGATAGACGAGGCACCCTTGAGCCTTTCAGGATATAAATCAATTCACATATAACGACCAATTACGTTGCGTAATGTACGTACACGCTGTAAGGGTGTCGGATGCTCATTACCAATTCTGAGAGCGTTGCGTAATCTGCTCAACGCCTCTTATCGTTCTACTCTAAAGGGAACGACGCTCGCAATGATTGGCCCTTCAAAATCTCTAATAACGGTGTAACAAATCTCTTCTCGATCTAATACACGTGAGATTACACTGTCTGGTGGTATTGTGGTGGTAAACTCTTCATAAACCAGATACTTAAGTAGATTTTACTTTTATATTCACAATGCTCATATTTACAAATGAGAGGAGTCTCGTGATTCTCATGGAGATACATTAAAATTAGACTTCGGAATGAATACTTCATTTTTTTTATTACAATTTGAGCTACTAGAAATAAGTTCTACAGAAATAATCCTTTCTAGTTTGTGTCCTTTAGATGGCTTAGAATGCAATCACTATTTGACCAATTTATGAGCGCAGTCCAAAATTAACCCTCTTGAAGCAAAAAGTTATGTTACATAATAACTCCCTTTATACATCTTCTTAAGATTTTTTCTAAAAAGTGAAAGACGAAAGATCGAGTTATGAAATTTTAATTTTTGCGACCTAAAATTTACCAAAAATTATGAAACCGAGACTGTCTGGAGTTGAATGTGGGCCAAACACTGTGAAAAAAATTCTTAAAATCAGACTCATGGTCTCAAAATTAGTATCACAAGGTTAGGGGGTTTCTTGTCATTCAATAGTGCCAAAACAGTCAGTTCCTTTTATTGTTGTGAAGCTATGGTTGAATACGAAGTGTATCAGGAATAAGATTTATTGGATAACCCATTATAAATTCGAGTCGTTACACATTCCTCCGGTCCACCTGCACCAAGAATTATACCCCACAAAATCGTCATGCCGATTGTAATCCATGAAACTGGCTCCCGGATCATCACGCATTCGACCAAATATAGATCCAGATTTGAACCGCGACCGGAAGTGGCTATATCACACTCAATGGTCAGTATTTCCAATTCTAAAGCTCTGCTACCACGATGAAAAGTGCGACGCAGTTCAGACCGCCTATAGTATAAGAGAGAGAGAGAGAGTGGTGGGTATTCGATCCGCGAGAATAATATAGAACCAGGCGCAGCAGCTCTGGACCATGTGGAAAATTGGCAGCGCACGCGCCCAGAAGGCTTCACACAAACCCTCCACCACCACCACCACCACCACCCCCTTTTTGCTGAATCGCACGATTCTGTCGGCTGGTTCTATCTCAGAATTTCAGTTGGCAGTGAGCCTCTGCTTCGTGTGAGAACTCCATATATTCATCTCAGTGTTCAAAATCTTCTGATCTATCATTCATAATATCCACTGGACCAGATTTGGTTTTGTAATTTTTGGATATTATTGTTCTTAACGCGAGTGTACACAAAATATAAAGAAAAAAATTGTGGAGGAAATATATGAATCAATATTAGTTGACCCGCGAAATTTAAAATTGCACGACTTGGACTCATCTCTTCTCTTCTTGATTCCTAAGCTGTATATATTCAGACTATACCGCGAGTTTTCTGCTGAGTATATAAGTATGAGCAGGGTTGCACGTGGTCGGTGAGCTTTTGACGTGAATATACATATAAGGAATAAGAAGCGTAGGAATAGAGAGGACGGATTTCTACTACTGCTGCAGCACCACGTCGTCGTCCCAGTTGGTGCGACCCAGTTCCGCCGCGGCTTCGGATACCAACGTCGCAAATTCCCTACTGATCGTTTGCCCTACCGGTAGCAGTGAGAATAGCAGTAGATTTGCTCAGGTGAGACCACTACCACGCGTCTTATCAATTTAAGATGACAGGTTTGGAAATTTGAGCGGTAGTACTGGTTGAAATCAGTATTGGAAGTCATGTTGATATAAAAAAAGGCACTGAACCCGTTTCGTGGATTTTCTGAGCTGGAAGGAGGAGGTTCTGGCCAAAATTCGGTCAATTATTTGTGAAAATCATGTGGAAATCAGTCGGTTCATACGAATGAAAGAGTTTGTTGAAGAAAAATTTCTGCGAAATTATTTTTCCACACACTTTTTAGAAGCATCGTGAAAAATTGCCTGGACACGTGACTTCTAGGATCTAAAGAAAGTTTATTCGTCCCGGCGCACAGAGCTTTCACGTGTGTGGAAATACCATCAGATGCATTTCCATCAATAGGCTTCTCATTGCAGAAATTTGTTGGCTAAAGGATAATTGCGGAGGAAAAAGTTGGAAATTCTGAAATACATTCATCGTTCTCCTCTTATGAATAAACTTTGTGAGCATTGATATTTTGTGAGATTCAGTTCTCGAGAATTCATCACAACGTTTTCGTGTTAGATCATCATACATTCTCGCTGGCAAAGTCATCGATTCTCCCATAAAAAAATTTCGTCAAGCTTGTTGTATTCATTATTAATCACTTTGAATTCCCCAGATTCCACACTCCTTCACACGTTCACCCTTCCGTAAAAATCAGAGATATTTTCGGCGTGGATTCCTTTAAACAGCGCACTTTCTCAAAATTTTCCACTCGAGGTTCTCCTTTCGTCTGTAATGAGCCTCCGCCTGTGTTAAAATCGAAAAAAAAAAAAATAAATAACCTGTACGGATTTTGTCAATGATGTTGCGGCGAAGCAGTGAGAATCACGTGTTCAATGCCTACTATTCGATCAGATTTACCTATATCGTGAGTTTGGAACGAGATTTATGTAACTTGCCCCGGCCGGGTGATTTGATCTTGCACGACGTTTGGCAAGCTTTCGTCACGACGGGGTAACTGCCAATCCACGATGCCCATCTCGATCGTCCAGTCTTGAGATCTGTGTACTTCTGGTAACCGCATGTCTGAATTGATCTCTTTGTATTAGCCACAAATTGGCGTGAGCGTTTTATCACCAAACTGTGGGCAATTATTGAGTATCCTTGCGTTTTTACAGAATACGCATCTGGAAACTTTAAAATTACTGACTGAAAGTTCACGAAACTTTGAAAAAATTTTAATCACATTTTTTGTGTCATACTGATCGTTCCATTAGGAATCATATTAGCCATTTTTGGAATGAAATCGTTCTCTAAATTGATCGCAAAATGCCATCTCAGGGTTGGTATTTAGGGTCACTACATACGAAACAAAATTCAATCGTATTGACTCATTCAATGCTCAGAATCTAACTCCAATTCGCATTCACACGAGCGTTGCTGCAATTGAACATACCTCTATAGTACATGCATACTGATTCACACTCTATCACTGCAACCGTCGACGCTAACAAGACGTACAGCCAGCCATACGTGCATGAGCTCAGGCAATATTGACGAGATTTAGCCGCATATTGAAGCTAATTTTCAGCTCTTGTCCATCCATCTAACCAACTATCTACCACTGCTAATTATACGACGATAATACTAGAAACATGGCTTTCCGCTGTGGATAGTTCATATTGGAAAATCTAACCTACTTGTAAAGTAAAATTTAAATTTTGGATATTGTACTTCCTGCGAATTAGTACAGAATCGAAATTCTATAATTCATTACCCGAAACGAGTTAATATATTTCTGTTCTGATTGGCTCGCTTTTCTTGAAATGAAAATCGACAGAAGCCTTTCTACACACATCCCAGAGAGCGTAAACAAAATTGCAATTTTTTTCAACTAATCTGACGCCAGGAGTGAATATATTAAAGCTCACATGTGTAATTTAAATTTTCCCGGAAAATATCGGCAAAAGCAAAGTAAAATTTTCCAATGAATGAGTGTATGTGTATATAACCTCTCTGTATTTCGTTTAATAGTCTCGTGAGGAAGCTTTTTTCAATTCAACTTTTTCGATTAATATAAAAGTTTCGGATACTTTCGAAACATCGATCTAAAATTTTCACCCGTTGCACCCTCCAAGCCCTATATACACAGAGACAGTTCACTGTATGTTGGCTTTATGTCATATAGAAACACCTTATCATGTTTTTGACAGGACAAAAGTGCATTTCGTAAGAAGCAGAAAAGTTTTGAGCCTGATATCTCGTGTGAGACTTTTACGTGCATTGACGGAAGCGTGTGCACGTTGAAAACCATTTTATATATCGTGGTGCCGCCAAAGTTTCTTTCCTCTTGTTCAGCCAATCGAAAAATAAGGAAGTGGGCACAAGCATGTGGAAAACATGACATGAAGGAATTCCATTTACCTTTTTCAACATTCCAGTTTTCTAAACGTGAAAATTGAGGTTTTGTTGAAAATTGTTCGCCAAGTCTTGGTGCGTCACTTATCTTTTTTTACCATTATCCACGTTCTCTATAGAATTTTCGTGACTTCCGAGATAAATTGAGGGAGGTGTGACATTGAAACAGGTTTGACGTTTCTATTCCGCATGATGACGAAATATCATTGTTATTCTTCTGGAAAATTCTGATGTGCGTCTTATGAGTTCGTCGTCAGGATTCGGGATGATTTTTTAATTCATTTAGCATAATAAGATCCCTTGTCACAAATTTTATGATCATGAAATTTTTCATACTGGTACAGCCAAGAGTCAGAAAAGTTGAATAATTTTAAAAACCCGAGCATTATTTAAAGGTAGCTTTCCCGTGTAAGTAGTTCTGGAATGTCGCATGTTTATCAAAATTTATAAAACCAAAGTCAACATTTTAGGCTTCCGACAAGAATATCTATCGCTGACCTCGTAACATCACCTGCATCAAATAATGATCAAAATTTGTCTTTGTATTGGTTCGATGGATTTCTTGTAGCTCAAGTACAATTCACAAATTAATAATCCAAATAATTTGGAAAACCCGCATTGCTTAGCACACTGCAAATAATTCAATTGACCGAAGATTCACAAAATCTCACAAGACCAGTGCAATTCATCAACACCATGACTCCGAGTTGTCAACTTTTTGTTGCGTCCTCGTTGTAATGCTGGTGTACACTTCAATCCCAAGAGTTCTATCTCGGTAAAGCATCAGACACGTCGACGACAACGACAACAACGACACTATAGTAGCCTCAAGAGAATAGGCATATATCCCAATGCGGCCTGGCTCTTCCATTAATTCGCAAGAACAGCCCCTACACAACTATACACCACCAAAGACGTATATGAGTGATTCCGCCGAAAGTGTGATTTTCCGGGTTTCGAGTTCCACCAAGTTTCTAAGTGTTGGAATGTGTATTGTAGCGATTTTCTGGAGTGCATTTTATTGGTGCGCAACTATACTGATAATTTTTGAGAAGATCCCAACGTCCTCGTATGTTGTAATGCTTGATAAAGGGTCAAGATGTCAATTCCGTCCCCTGTAGGCAGCCCAACTTCGACTCTTGACTTCACCACCACGTATCTGCGGAGTCGGAAACCCCGAAAATGTGTAGTTATGCACTTCAATTTGTCATACTTCAAATAACGTAATCCACCACTTTGCGAGTCGAAATTAAACTCTCGGCTCGAGCACGGCCATCCGACATTTTGAAGACGGGTTTGCACCAAAACTGTTGGCACAGCACCGATTAGATCGGCAAAGTCCCCGATCGTCTATTGAGCCTTCCTAACCAATGAGGTTGATTTCTAGAAACCCAAATACACCCAATTCTTGCGCAACATCAGCCAAAAACTCGAATCCGCGGCCGAGTGCACCATATAAACGTGTTTTCCAAATGGCGTACAAAATTTTCGGTCAATTCCGTCCCCATGTTGTGCTCCTCCCCAACGCGCTATATCGCTTTGTGAAACACATTTTCTTGAAGTTTTTTGTTGCATTAGAGCAAATCTATGCGGAAAAGAGTCTTCGATTAGTTTCCGAGTCGTGGGAATATTTTCAAGTCGGAATGTCAATTTCGTCCCCATCAATTTCGTGCCCCTCTGCGACCCCTTAAATTACACACATCCTGGTCTGATTTCACTTTTGAGGTATGCAGCTCTAGGTACTTCCTTTTTGTTCTAAAACAAGTGGAAACCAACTGCGACGACCCACTAAAACTCGTCTGGGGCTGAAATAATTTTTTGACCCAAATCACTCCTCGTTACAATTTTGTCCCCAAAAAAATCACACTTTCGGCGGAATCGCTCATATACCAAGTGAAAAGTGCACCAGTCTCGCGTCAGTTTCAACTTCTTTCATCTCATTTTTCATTCGGAAAGAGAGAACGCTTATTATTATTCCAAGTCTTCTTTTTATATATCTTCTTCTCATATTATACACGAGTGGCCGCGAGAGCGCGTTATTTTACACTCGAATGGTTGCATGGAATATCTTTATTTTGATGCTGAAGTTGAACGAATGCAAAAGAGGAGTGCAAAAAAACTACTAGCCAGTGTAATGAAAATGAGAGAACTTTTATTATTCTTTTTTTGAGCTTATCGTACTCTTTACTCTTCGGTAAAGCGGTGGTAGCCAGCGAGTAGCCAGCAGCCAGCAGTTATAGGTTAGTATAGCAATGAGCAAACTTGCACGTTGCTAGTGCTGCACCGTTCGAACGTGTGCGAGCTGAGAGAGCTTTTAATTCCAGAGAAGTTTAATCGGCTCTTGTTTTGCTTTCATAAATGCCTAACGAGCTAATTTTACTTTGCATAACTAACGAACGCGTAAAATTTGAAGTCGAAAAAGATATATTTTTCCTGGAAAACTTGATTAATATTGGATGATGGTATTCCTCCGCCGCGTGCTGCGACGCATAGCAATTTAATCGAATTTTCCATTACGAGAAGATCAATCAATCCGGGAGTATGGAGTTTGTTGGAAAGTACAATAAGTCTAAAATTTTCACAACACATCGTGTGAGCCTCGGACAATGGCGCGGTTCAACGTTTACATGATGGGAACAAATGTACCTTTGTAGAGCTCTTACTACAGATAAGAGTGTTACATTAAGTTTCTTTCTAGATGACGTATATTATTTCTACGTTTCGAGGTTTGAGTCTCCGAAACTCTGTACATATTATAGTATAAGCAGGTCCTTTTCGACAAATTCTTGGAACTTGTAATTTGACATGCATGATAAAACAGCAATTTGATGAAATTTTAAATGACACCTGCTTTCATTTCCAAAAGAGTGCGTTACCACTAATGATCTCAAAATTACAATTCAAGTACATTGCAGGTCAGATGAACATGGAATTTTCTGGACCGCGAAATAGATTCGCATTTTTTTTTTCATTCACAATGGTTCCACAATTTCATATCAGTGCAAAACACAAGACGTGTAAGTTTGTGGTCATGATGATATTTTTCATCATTTTTACCCAAAAATGCCGCTTTTGAATGCGGTTCCAGGGTTTTCATGAAAAATCATCATTGGCCCGTGCTTGCAAGCTCATTATAGGCGCGAAGGCCTCATTTTCCTCGCTTCGCTCGGAAATTAAACTGTCCGACCACCCGAACTGAGCGTACGCGCTTCTAATAGGATGAAATAATGTACGGTTTCTTCGATAGAAATGTTAACATTATCCATTTTGTGTTTCCCCTCAATGATTGTGAAATTTGGCATGAATATTGACCAGATCATTAGTTAGTTCAAGAATAATTTCAAGGTAGTAGGCTCTCATCATTCATTCTTGAATTTTTGGACAAATTTCGTTGATTTTTTGCCAAAATATGTCGTGGGACAGTTTTCTCGATTTTCCTATTTGAAACGGATGCATATGGAGTTCAACATCACGCTTGGCTTCTGCATATGGATTTTCAAGTCCTACATTCCAATATTGACTAAGTTCTCATATTTCTTGGAACGTAACATTTTCAATTCAATTTTCCCTATGTGTTCATAAAATTTTCTCCTAATTCTTTTTCTTCATATTCGTGGTAGAAGATCCTTCTATTCTATACAAACATAACGTACCAATCCTTTTGTTGAAAATGAAATTTACGTCAATTTTCCATGACACGCGATGTAGCTATTAGCTCCAGATGCTTTCTCCCCCGTTCAAAATGAATGGTACTCTCAAATCTTTGAGGATCATTAAATACTCCGAGTGAAGTTTGTTATCATCTTTTCCGATGTCGTTTCAAAGTTTTCAAAATTCAAGCCAAAGTTGAACAATGGACCTGCTCAAGGAGAAAACGTCTTCTGAACTCATTGTTCATAATCTTGGGCTTGCTAAACTCTCAATGTAACTAACTGTCCCACAATAATTATTTTTGAGATAATCGTTTGAACAAAAATTCGTACCCCAAGTATCTAGAGAATTTCCCGGATGATGACTTGGGCCTATCTTAGAGGTGGTGAATAAGTTGGTATCTCCGATAATGGTGAAGAAACAACCGTAGCAAACACGATCTTTCTTGCTCTTTCATTTTAGTCGATATTATCCATGTCAAAACTGAATAATATTTGCAACGTCGTGGTTATTTTTTTAACAATCTGTATCTGGTTATCGATTCGAACTTCATAATTCGAAGTATTCGTGCCCAAGTAGCCACAATCGCGAGAGAATATGGTGGATAGTTTCTTGGTCACTCAGTTACACCTGTTTACGCGTACTTCTCTTTTTAGCATACTTCTACTCAGCTACGTGCTTAAAAATGTTCACTTGACTCTTTAAAAATACATAGGCCGAAAATTCATCTTCAGTTTGTGTTTTCTACAGCAAATCTCTGCGGTAATGAGAGTGGTTATGACCAGTTATTTGAATACCTGCCAATCAAAGCTTTTCCATTAGGTCCTTCAGCCAAAAATGTAGGCTGATTATCAGATTCTTGGTGACACCAAAAGAAAACCCTGGCTTGTGATTTGTATACGCGTGAAACTGTTGAGCAATCAAAAATTTTGTGCACCTGCCAAGAGTCCACAGTACATACATGTGACGGGCCTTCTACAAAGCTGCTAACACCTAGCTTGTTCGGCGAAAAAATCTCTCTTATTATAGAATCTCTCTCTCTGGCTTAGCTTGTGATTAATTGTGTGCTTGCTTGTGTGGGTTGTACAGATTTGTGTCAATAAAAAAGTATTTTGAGTGGGTTTGGGAGTGTTATGATTAGTTGTTGGTGCTGGTGGTTGATTTAGGCTCAAAATTGTCTGTGTCGGCACGCTCGGCATTTTGATTATGTGTTTCAGAAGCGCAAGGAGCGCGGTAGGATCGCCGTCGAAAGCGTGCACGTGGTGGAGACGGCCAGCCTGGGGGGCAGCGCTGCCGAGGTGGCCGGCGGCGGCGGCGACTCGAGTGGAGCCGGCGGCGCGCCACCAGGGCTGCCCTTCCAGGTCGGCTATCGAGAAGCCGGACAGGAGTACACCCTGTATCTCGTAGCTGCCAAGGAGCAGGACCGCGCTGAGTGGATCAGGGCCATACGTGCTGGTGAGTTTGGTTTCATCATTTTTTCCCCAAATTCTACATGTTCACCATTGGCGACCACCTCAACTGCTCAGATCGAAGTTTACTAATATCAAACACCACCCCATAGAGCCTAGGGCTCATAAAAGGTACTTGTTGAACCGGTTTTGGCCCAATTTCCACGCATAGCCCTGATGAGACTCAACCTTTTTCCGAGCTTTTTCTACATACTTGGAGGCATTTTTTTCTTCTGTCAAGACTAGCATTTTCGAGAATGAACTTGCTCAAATCAGACAATTGAGCATAAGGACTTTTGAAAGGTATCTTACTCTCACTATCAGATCAGATTTTAGAAATCTTTGGGTCTTCTTCATAGTGTTCTAGCTTCTATCAAATATGTGACAATTGACTTGTGACAGTGAAATTTTCATTTCCCTCTACAAAAGAAATGCGCCTAAATATGTTGAAGAGGGTTGAGTCTGATCAGAGCTATAATTTTTCGAAAAAGAACTATGAAGAGCCCTGAAAATAATTTATGATACATTTTTTCGAATGGTTTTTATGTAGCACTAATCGAAAAAAAACCTTTTGGAATTTCCCAAACCCTTCTGAGGGCGGCTTTTATCGAAACGCGCCGGAACGACTTGAGCACTCTTGAGATCTTCTCTGTTCACAGATTCATATCCATACACAACCCAGATCCCCAATTAATTCCCTTGAACCATATAAACCCTTAGGATATAAGTATGGCGAGGATCAGCATAAAGCAAAATTATGTACAATTCGGTCATGCAAGCACAAAAAGATGAGAATGCTTGTCGAGCTCAAATTTTTGAGATCAGTATATTGCACATTTCTGAGAAAAATATCATTTCTAGTAAAGTGCCCAATTTACACTGAAACGGGTAAAATTTGATGGATACATTCGAGCACATTGCACCCCATTATTACCAGAATACCAAGGTTCCGCAATGTACAAAGGTCTTGAACTAATCCTAAGGTGTTCGCTTGTTGATAATTCACATATGAATACATTTGTACATACATCGAAGTGGCAGTGAAATAAAGATGAAATAATGGTAAACCTTTAGGTATGGAGGCGTTCGAAATCCTTGACCATACTCGCTTCTGCTGAAATAAAACAGATATGGCAAAAAAAGAATCGACCTGGTCAAAGTACTCTAAAGACTACAAAACAATGCTTAGAGAAATAGAGTCGTCGTCGAATGCATGTATGTTTACCGTGCGCGTGAATTGATAGATTTTTCCGGAAGTTTCTCAGTGTACGTATTGTGCTAGTAGCACAAATACTTTTTTCCGCTGTATTATCACGGGAGAATAAGTTGAATTTTGTAAAATTGCCAACCGAACTAACGTAACATTTGAATGATAGTTCTGTGCAATGATCTATAACTACTTTATCTATGTCATGATTTTCTATGGCTTTGCTGAATGATAGATAGAATTATTTATTATTCCAACACGTGCTCCCGCCATAAACTTCATTCCATACTTTCGAATGCATCCTGCGGAAGTAATTATGAGTGACATCCCAATTACCAAATCACACTCCAGATTGTTGGTATCTATGTTTTATCTGACGATTCAAAAAATATTCTGCATGTCCTCGAAATGTAGCGGTTTTGCTAAACGTTGTTAAGCAACGAATCGAAATTTTTTGAAATTTTAGAAACTGAACTTTAGGCTGGTCTAAGCGATGTATGGGAATATATTGAGACATATCATGGTCGATCTGGGCCACAATAGACACTGTGGGGGTAGTTATGGTGATTTACAGAGGGTGTCTTATAGCTAGGGTGGCAGGTGCATATGATGTATCGTTTCCATGATGCCTTGTATCAGCAATTCAATGATATACCCAGGATCTCACTCATGATAATGATAGACTGGATGTATACCACGGGGATCTTCTCTGAACCGACAGGAACTGCCTAGGGGTGGGAAATAGGGGTAGTAATCGCGAATAAAACGGTAAAGAATTTTTTGAAAATCGGCAAGTGAAAAAACCCAGAATTTTATGACGGATTATCGTAGAGGGGGATAGGATGCATCACCATGAATTTTTGCAGCCCTCTACAATTGCCGGAAGGGGTGGAAAATGCAGCCGAGGATATGAGATCGTCGGTGGTATTGAGGTGTGCTTAGTTTGAGTAAAAAGGGTACTTTCCCATTGCTAGCCTTAATACCCTCACTAATGTTTCGGGCAAATTTCAAAATATTTAACAAAAAACAATCGTATCAGTTTTCGAATCTCGATATGATAGCTATCGCTATTGGAATCACGGGATCTAATATTTTCTTTCTCGGCTAAATGGAAAAAAGATGAATAAGAAATAAACTCCAGAAACGCTTACCATTGGAATTGATATCGATATTCTCGAGGCTCTTCATCCGGTTGCATTCTTTCCGCAACAGCTATTGTAATTCTCCAAATTCTGATTTCCAGCTTTGATTCGCACACCCATGGCATATTCATCAACAACTCTGCTTAGTCTTGTCAAAAGCTTTTTGTTTTGAATATTAATCAGAGGGCACTTCAAATTTTGGTAAACTCCCCAATAATTGGACCTTCTTCAACCCTTAATTATCTACGAAGGTAAACTTTTGGCACATTCAACATTTGATTCACGTGTAAAACATTAAAACTCCCTTGCAGTGAATCATCAGGATTTGGTATTCGAATTCATATTCTGACGTTCTTTTCCAGATGCGACCCTCCCAGAATTTTTAAATCTATTATTCTTCGAACGATAAATGAATTAAGTTCCCTGAGTCCATCACGAACACAAATTAAAATGTCCGTTTTTCTAAATATTCATCCAAATGGAACTCCAATTGGTTATTCAAGATCTAAATTCATGATAAAATCATTTTAAGAGAGAAGACTTCAACATAATTCTTTCAAAAACTGCAAAAGTACTCATAGGTCTGATTCTAAAACTAACTGTGTTAAAGAATTTCCAGCTAGGAAAACGCGGAATTTTCTGTCTTTTAGAAACCGTTCATGCTGGTCCTCAGATAAATGAGCTTAGAGAAAATAATTTTTTTATGTCAACCACTGCACCAAATTTTGAAAAAAAAGTTGGATGTATCCAACGTAATTTGCCAAAAGTCTACCACGTCGGTCGGAGTGTAACTTTATTTCACAAAGGTAATTGAGGATCGAGAATGAGACATTCTATCGACTGTAATATTGATGAAAACACTGCATAGTCCCAGGGTCGTACTGAAAACCACTACGCAGTAGATACAAGTCCCAAAGGTTCAAAATTTTCATTCCTAATTCTACATTGAAATCTGTTCTCTACGACAAATCACACACAAGTGCCATCTCATTATTCCCATTTGACTAAGATTGTTCTCCACGACAATGAAGGCTTGGTTGCCATAGATATAGTCGTCGATTAGAGCTTGCTTTTCTCAACCTGCGGGTCTATCGAATCACCCATTCAAACGAGAAACGAGATTGAGATCGTACCAAGCGCTCTTGAGAGCGAGAGCGACAGAGAGATAGATTCTTGGCGCACAAGGTGCAAGAGGGCGAGAAATAGTCGGACAAGCCGATATTGCACAACCGATAGCACTGGGGCTGTGCCCGATATCAAATCAGTTAAAATCGATATCGGCCTCTGATGCTGGTGCTACTACTACTACTACTACTACTATAGTGAACGAGACGAGCCTTCGGCTCTCATTCTGTATCCAGTATCAGAGTTGAATTAATAGGTATACAACCACCCCGAGAGAGAGAGGGAAGAGAGCCGAAAAGAAAAGCCTGATATTGCTCTGCTATAGGGGTTCTTCCAATTCGATCTTTATACTTTTTCCCTTTGACGGTTTTCTTTCACGAGTTGCTGAAGGAATCTCAAGTTTTCCTTCAGTCAGCTCGTTTTATTAGCCTCTCTCTCTCTTTCTTAAGAGGATTCGTCAAACATCAACTTTCAAGCTTTGATAATAGTTTTTCTTTTTCATTCTTTCAACGAGCACAGCTCGACTCTTGGCTTGTCAGTTATTCCTGTTTCATCCTTCTGTTTCGTCCTCAACTCATTTTGTGACGCTTAACATCCAGATTTTCTGCCGTTTTGTTCATTGTTACTCGTTTTGAAACTCGCGCCATAAAATTCTCATTAAGGGAACTTGAGAAAGCTATTTTGTGAAAGCTATGCCGAGGTAATGAAATGAAATTTGATTCTGCCCTTGGAGTCATTTTGAAGAAATCGCTTTTGAACTTTCGAATGGACTCCTATCTTCAAAGCAAAACCAAGTTTTTCACTTCTGAAGTTGATTGTTGTTTACTGAATACTTTTACTTCATGATATCTAGAGAGTTTCTTCATAGTAGATTATTCAGTGTATTGATTATGTAATACTTATTCACCCTGTACAATCGTAGAATGAGTTTCTGCACAGGTACAAAAAATTTCTATCCTGAACATTGTGATATCCCTAGTAAAAATAAGTGCCTCATGATCATATATGAACATGTTCCCAACATGGTGTTGAAGTTTGAAACGTTTCAATACAACGAAATGGATAACCTTACGCCCTCAGATAGTTTTCACAGCTTAAATTGAGGTCTTTTTGTTCTGAATAAAAGCAAGGAATGCTCGGTGTGATAGATTCTACCAATAGTTAGTGATTTGAGTCCTGAAAATTTTTCAATTTCCTGAAATTTTATATTATCGTTGCAAAAAAACGTTTCAAACTTCAACACCATTTCCCAACCGAACTGTGACCATCTATGACCATATATGACATCAGAAAATATTATGTCCCCATAGTCAGTCATAGGTAGAAAAAGCCAACTCGTACATGGCCGTAGGATATTGTAATCAAGTGGTTGTACATGACATTATTAATATCGGATGGAGGCCTAGCAGCTGGAGCCCCAAGCGCGCTTATTTCGAAGCTTCGGATTGAGAAACATTTCGAGTTGGCAATGAAGTGCTTCATCTCCAACATGAATTCCTAGGATCGAGTATGGAGACCAATGACGACCTATGACTCCGGCCTCATGGTCATAGCTGGTCATGTATGACCACAGTCTGGTCGGGAACATGTTCATATATGATCATGCGGCACTTATTTTTACTAGGGATATTATAGCAATTTTGTCAGCCAAACTGATCGTATATTCAACACACTGATCATTGATAATAACGGAAAACCATAATCAAGTTAGAATGAACGTCTCAAATATTGATGTATTTGTTGATGGTCATTAATCAAGCTGTTCATATTTTTGAAAAAGCAAAGCAAAACAAGATTCGCCAAGCACATGGTAGCAAGCGACGTAGCTTTGTTACTTTGAGCAAAGAAAACCACACATCATTCACTCTGCAAGAGGCAATATGCAATGCTCTTCCAAATAAGCCTCTACTGTGGCGATATAGAAACCGGAGTCGGCTCTCAATCATTTGCTCGCTGTGAAAACGGTTACTCAGGGGGTGTGAAGAGAAGCTCAGGAATTTGCACGGTATAAGAGAGGTCTTTCTCGCGTGACTTACAAAAAGCTCTCTCTTTCAAATGCTTCTCTACTCGTATTTGAATACAGACTTTGTACCAGAGTAGTATATGTTCAACATCTTCTCAAAACATGGAGAAAAGTCTGGCTTTTCTCTCTGCTCCATAGAAAAACATCAAAAAGGTCTTTTCTCTTATTCAATAATATTCAGTACACACACATTAAACCTCTTGTAGCTTTGGATCTGAGTACAAAGTGATTAAAGAATCATGAGTTTTGGAATAGAAAGTGTTATGCCAACGATTATTGATACATTTAATTCTATGAATCTGTTCATTTACCAACGTTTGTTGATCATAATCGTTTCTATGAGATGTTAGTTGTTCACGATTGATGTGAATTGATGAGAGTTTTTTCTAATATTGAGAAGATGAATAAGGGTCAATTCCTCTGAGTAGTAGAAAATGGTTGGTTACTCTCTAAACCCGTTGGAGTGAAATTTCACTCCCTTGGAGTGAAATTTGACTCAAAGCTATGAGTCAGTTTCGTGCGCACCGAACTGGAGTGATTCATCACTCCAAGCTGGAGTCAAATTTCACTCCAACGTGAGTCAACTATCACTCTTAGGATTGAGTCAAATGATTCAGAACCAAACTTTTCAACATTCTAGATATTGCAATAAAAAACCAATCCACGGCGTGCACGCATATTTGAATTGATTTCCTGGTAATTCTAATTATTAATATTCTATGAAAAATGTACTTTACGAGGATTTTGGGAGTTGTGTTCGAATCGTTGGGGATTTGAACCCGCACCCTCTTGATTGCCAGGCAAGTGTCTTAACCATTAGACCATTTGTGACTTTGTCATATTAATGTCAAGAAAGCCTATGGACGGTTGTGAAGGGTCGATACGAGTTTTTAAATATACCCGAGTGGTGTTTCGAAAGGAAACTCGGAATAGAGCAGCATCACTCAACAATTGAAAAGTTTTCCACTCTCCTCATAAGCAGTCCCACAAATCATTCTGGGATTATACCCTAACCTATAAAAGTCTATTTCACTCCATGTGAGGAGTCAATTTTCACTCTTCTTGGAGTGAATATGGACTCAAGCTTGGAGCGAATGTAATATTTCTGTGGTTTCACTCCCTATGAGTCAAATTTTCACTCCATAGGAGTCATTCTGAGAATCACTCCAAGCTTTGAGTCAAAATTTCACTCCAACAGTTTTAGAGAGTATAACTTTCTTCTAAAACTTGGATTATTCCACAGAGCTCTCAAAGATCGACTCGAAATTCTCGCGCAGTCAGAAAAGATACGCGATTGATAGATACTCTGGACAGAATCCAAAAAGTTCAATTCAACAAATTTACTGTCGCTATTGATTTTTGGTGGAAGTTTCACTGAGATTAGAAAAGGTTTCAAGAGACATTATTTTTCTTCGCTTTTTGATGTCTGTACGTCATCTTTGTTGAATTGATTGAACATTTTTTTCAAATTCCATAACAGTCGCTCTAAATCTATTCAACTGACTTTTCTCATCGAAGCTTTGACTGTAGTTGAGTTACTGGAGTTCGACTGAATTTTAAGGCATTTCTATCGAACTCGACTGATTTTAGCTCTTTGGTTGAACTACCGGTGAGAATCAGTCGAAACTCTAGTGAAGTTACATAATTGTTATAATCAAATGTTCATGACGAGTTTTAACGGTCGAACAATAATTCCGGATCAATACAGATATTATCTGACTGAATAACTCTTGTAAAGTGATTTATTCGGCATATTTTTAATATTTTCATCGATAGTTTACGCATCACATCGCGCACAAAGCTACGACGGCTTTTATATTGAACTAGGAGGGAGTGCTGACATTTTACAAACAAGTTTGTGAATGTTCTCATGAAGATAGTTTTAATTGTCACAGTTGAAGGGTTTCTTAGTCCTGAACTCTAATTCTCCTTCAGGGAACTTGATGAGCCCTATTTGAGTTCTTCGTTCCAATGAGCTCAGTGGGTGATTGGCGAAAACGCCAGCCTTCTAACCTGGTGATCCGGGGTTCGGTGCCCGACCAAGGTAAAATGAAACCAATACTTCCTGACTTATTCTCTTTCGTAGGTATGTTTCCCTGAAGTCAACGAAGTTGTGAATTACCGGACAAAAACGTCGGTAAATTGAAAAAAATTTTAATTCTTGAACCAAGGGTCAGTCGAAGCTCGACAGAAGAGTCAGTCGAAGAAATTGAGAGATGTAAAGTATTTCGGAATACACGACCATCAGTCCTCAGGCTCAATCCGGTTACCCTTTTGTTTTCTTATAAAGCCATTGAGTACAAATTGTACATCTAGCTAACATGAAAGACGGAATCACATGCGTCAACGGAGATTTGTATGAAAATCTTCCGTAATCGAGCAATTCATCATGTTCACAAGATATCTTGAGCGACAGTCCTTTGTCATTCGTAAGGAGTAATCAAATATATTTTCCAATTCATACTAAATCCTCATCCAATCATTCAAATACAACTCCCTCTGAAACTTGGAATCCAATCAGAATCACAGATTATCCAATCGCCTTAACACAACAGCTTGTATTCGTATGTAGATTCCCAATGCCTGCAGAATACAAATCTTGTACACGAATGACCATCCAAATCAAAGACTGTGGTCTCTGAAAGATTGAATAGCAAATCTTGATTGAATAACGCCTGGTCAGTAAAACCGCAAATTATGTGAAATTGCAGTGTGCAGCGAGAATCCTGGTCTGAGTGGTCGATACCATGCGGGTTTCTGGAGCGGTAAGCGTTGGTCATGCTGCCGCATGTCGACCCGTTCAGCAGAAGGCTGCGATACTTGCAGCTCCTGGTCGACATCGTCAAAATCTCCAAGCATTGCAGCAACGCCTAGTATAACCTCAGCAAACGGATCTGAAAGACAGCAACAGACGTCATCGAATGTGACATCGGGTACCACAACGACAACAACCATTTGTTCCGAGACTAACAACAATCCAATCGTTCAGTCCCAGACGCGCTCCAATAACGGTGAGTGATACAATAGACTTTTGCTCTCTATACTCTCTATAGGTACAATATCTTAGACTTTGACTCATCCCCCTTGCACCATTCTGTTCATCTTTGATTATAATCTTTGTCAGCGTCTGACATAGATTAGAACGAACTCAGTGATTACGCGATGGACTGATTATTCTTTCCTTTTGAAGTTGAGTGGTCTCGTGAAATTAAATCCAACCTGAGATTTTAATGATGATGTCAAATCAATCTTGACGTTTTCGTCTTTGAGACTCTAAGATTTGCTAGGGATAATGGAAAGTTCTCGAGATTTGTTAGTGGGTTTGTGAGTGTCCGCAGAGTTGGAGAACTTATCTTAGCTTCCTGAGTGAGAAATGCGCCGAGTTTTCCAAGATAATCCTGGTAACAATAGTGCAAAGAGTCTTTTTTCTTGACCATTCTAACACACGATCAATGGATTCAATATCGTAATTAGATGGTCTTGCGAGCGATTCTTTATGTTCATATATCCGATGTAAAGTTGTTTTTCTGAGAACTCTTGATCATGAATTCGAGCAATAAAGTATAAAAACTGAAACAATAGAGTTCAAATGTCTTCCGTACTCAAGGAAACTCCCCTACAAGTGTGTGTATTTTGTTCCTTGTAAGTGTATCAAGAAATAACTCAAAGATTTATGCTCGTTTCTTATGGTCAAGCTCTATATTGAAAAAGGCTCCACGGTTACGGGATATTGGTGATATTCCTCCGATTATTTGCGTACGCGTTCTATCCTTATCCACTATTCTTTTAGATCCTATTTTCATTATTATTAAGCACAAAGTAGGTGTGTACTCTGGGGAAATGCATATTTGAGATACATTCTCATTCAGTTCAATATCACGAGACAAACCGACATCTGATCCCTTGTAATAGTGAAACCGTTACCAGTGGCTTGTCTGACTATAGCCTGACCCTTTTCCACTGATTCCTGCCTAGCATCTGAGATTTGCCGATTTCATTAGCGTGATGGTTGTTTTCCCATTAACGCATTCTCGACTTCTTTCCGTGGTTATTCTGCGGGACGTACAGTTTGAAGATAGATTCTGAGCTACCGAAGCCACTGAATAGGCTTTTGTGAAAATGCATAGTAATGCCAGCTAAGATTCCAACTCGGACTTTCTGCGTTAAAGCCAGGACCTTATCCACTAGGCTATGGTGGCTTCCCTCATTCATTCTAAGAAGAGAATGAAATATTTGACATAAAAGATTCAAAGTTTGAAGTTTTGAGGAATGAAAAAATGACGTTTTTGGTTGACTGGTAAACTTCAGCTGCCCTGTTTAATCATGAAATCATTCTTTTGTCTTTTTTGTCTTGAAAAATATCACCATTAGGCTAAAATCACTAGTCCTGATTTGTTGTTTTGAATCTTCACGCCATTACTTACGAACATTTTGATCCTGATCTATGAAGATAGCTAGTTCAGTGAAACTTGTTTGAATGTAAATGATATGCCATTTATTCGTTCTGGTGAATTTCAAGTAAAGCTCGGATTTAAGCCAGAAATCTGATCTGTGTGACTGTGAGTTAATTGCCGAAACACCAAATTACCAGCAAGACTTGAACAGGATAATCTGCGAAACAAGAGCGTTTCAGAGACTTTGAAACTTCTTGAGAACTACTGAATCTCAGTCGGGACCATTGATAAGTCTTTTCCTAACTCTCTTGCAGTAGTACAATTGAATAATTACTTCGTAATTGAATGAGATTGTGAAGTTTCTTTCTATAAAACCAATACGACGACTAATGGAAAACGCAACCATGGATTGGCATTTCACTTAAAAGACGGTACATCAAATGACTTTGATGCCTTTTTTCTTTCTACTGCGACGAACCCCAGAATCGATACTGAATGTCTTTTCTAGGATTTCCGAAGTCCTTGAATGGAAATCAAATAATAGCGAGTTAGAGGTGAAAATTACTTTTGGTCTCCTCACTCTCATATTCAATGATCTTCAGTAATATTTAAAAATATTACAGGTATTCAGCAAAAATCACACTGCTGAAGATCTGTCTCATGCAGATTCTATATTGTACTGTGGATTCTTTGATAGGTCACTACAACATTCATCATGCAAATCTGTTATAGTTGACTTCTCACCAAGTTTTCATAGTCTCCATATTCTACCGTCCAAATGTTCATGATGTTCATGATGTGTCAATGTCCGATTGCTTAGATGTATACAATGACAGCCAAGACTCAAACCTAACCCATCACCAGCTCGAATTTGCATCTTACAATGGCTATCTCTGAAAATCGCTTACTCTGCATCATCAACCAAGCTGTCTCCATCTTCTGCAAGATCCCTCCATAGCTTTCTATCATGACAAGAGATCACGGTCTTATATACAAGGGACGGATGCAAGATCTCAATACATATATATAGTTTGGTCTCTCGATGTCACTGTCGTAGTCTAACAGTAGCTCATCTATCGGCTCTTGTAACAGTAGCTCTTGTGTCATCGTTGACCAAAGTTCAACGCCGACGGTGATACGATATATAAGTATAGGTACATACACACACCGGATCAAATCCATGATCCAAAGCTAGCTCCAATGGCGACGACGACAACGAGTGACGTTGAAGCAAACGGCTCGTTAGGAGGACTCTAGCTAACCCTGTGTACACCTCAAGCGATATCGAGAGCACGTATAAGCTGACCGACATGGCTTCAGGGATATAGCATTTCTAAGCTATATATCGCTTCCCCTGTGTCACCACAATCCGACGATGCAAGAGAGCAAAACACGCGCCTGGTTCACTGCAACTTGATTGTTGTGTCCCCACGGTGCAAATACGCAAAGCCCTCGTCACGCATGGCAAAGGTCCTCATTATGGAGCTTTTGTGATGTTTCCACTGTGATCTTGAACGCACTCAAATTCTATGTCATTGATTAGGGCTCATCCATGAAAGATATTACCCTCTTGGGAAGGGAGGTCAGCCAAATGTAACATCCCATGTATGGGTAAAAGAGGCTCGGTAAGGGGGCTAAATGTGACAAGGGTGAGTAGGGAGGAGGGGGGGGAGCTAAGAATGGCTAATTTCAGTGCGATTCCATTTATGGGTTTGAGCTCTTTGGATATTGCTCTTCAAAAAGATCTGGGCGTAAAATGAATTGGACCATAGGGCTCTCAATTTTCGCTGACCGCAGATCAAGCAATGTTGATCTTGATTCCACATGCACTTGGCACAAATGATTCGTACACTCTCGTCTACAGTTTCGGACAAGATATTCCATCTTATATACGTAAAAACGAGCTCCAGCATTTTCTCATCAGGAAGCACAAATAATTTGAAGAGTGTGGTTAAGACCAAGGTCTAGTTTTTGGTTCATACACATATTGGCTCTCAGAATAACTGCGAGACATCAAATTTTGAGGAAACCTTCAAATTTTCCCTTCGAAAGTAGAAATGAAGTGGAAAAGGTAAAAAAGGAAGTAAGATTAGAAACAGAAATTGTACATCGTCATCATCGTCAAATATTGTGATGTTCTATTTATGCAAAGCTATTATGTACAGAGTCAGAGTTGAGATTGTTGATGGAACCAAATGAGGTGCCGCAATCACTATTTTAAAAACGATGAATCAGCTTGAAAAGCTCTTTATGTATACATAGACAACCTCTAAGGAGTGAATTGCATTCCAAATTGGGTGCAAGGAATGAAAAATTCTCTTCCGTTATGGGATGGAGGGATTTTCTCGGTGAAAGGTCTCCTCTTTCGCTCCGTCAAAGGTTTTGTGCAAAATACTAGCACTTGAGAAAATCTTCTGATCCTTACGCTCTACTGCACGACCGAGTAAGGAAGAAATGAATTTTCTCCAGCGTGCCACATTACTATGCATAATACCGCAGCTAAAGTCAACGCCGGAATTGGCTCCATTCGCCTTGTGGCACGCAGCCATCTCATATTTCATAATACTTATTCACTCAAGGCTTGAGACTCTTGATGAATTTTACTTTTGTTATTTGTATTAGAACCGTTTTAATTTTCGTTCTTGCTCCTTCTTCTCCCTATGGGCTAGACTATTCTGATCCTTATGGGTTAGCAATGATCAAAGCCATTACGCATAGCGATGAAAAAGGTGACAATGGAAAGATCCAATATAATTATGAGAATTTTGTCCTTAATTTACCTTCTAACTCGGAATGTTCAGTGTATCGGACAAACCTGATTTGGGCATATTTGCCATCACTTTTGATATAAGGATCTTGAGAATTCGGAAAGTTCAGTCAATTTTCCGACTGCTAGATGGTCATCATATTGGAACGGGAACTAGGTTTTATGAGACCCCTATTTTGAAAGAGAGCGAATAAAAGCCCAGAATTGTACAATCTTCCAATTCATGACATCATTCTACCGTTTTGAGACTGGAAAGCTTGGCTAGTGAAACTCAGGATAGTTCTGAATGCTCTCGACATCAGAAATTTGTTCTGACCGCTAAAATATGTTTTTGCAGTCAGATCCTCCATGCCAATGAAGCACAAAAGGTCTTTACTCTTTAGAAAGGTCAAACAATCATCCTTCGCTACTTTCATAATTCCCAGAATTGGCTTAGAGTTAGTGCCGATATCAAAATAATTGTCGGGCGTGCAATAGTATTGGAACAATTGAAAAATTTCCAATAATGTTGAACAAATGAGTGACTATCGGAATCATCCAAAATTCCATGTTGTTACGATGGAATACGAGAACCTGAAATATATAGCGATGGTCGTTGAACTAAGAAGCAATTACGTACTCCAATGGATGCCCAATCAAATTCAATTCTGTAACGACATTCGGCCCCATGCATATGAAAAAATCAACACAGGGCATGATTTGATATGAAGGATGAAATCCGTCAAGTGTAACAATGGATCTCAATTAATTTGACGTCATTTATTGACATGTGAAATTCCAATCATCATTGAACGGGCCTTGTGCAAATTGAGTGTTCCTTAAAATTTTGCTCATCGTCAGATACTTCGCAATGCACGAAGTGAGTCCCGTGTAGATATTGTGAGCAAGTAAAAATTGACTCTTCATCACATAACGCGTGAATTAGTTCAAATCGTCCATAAAAATCTCGATTCGATGAAGGACCTGAACTCACTTCTTTCATTCGGTAATGACCAAGAATTTTGAACCGTTAGAATCGCAAGAAGATGAAATAATTCCAGAACGTTCTCGATACGAAAATTACTCAAACTCAGCAGGTTACATTTCAGTATATCTCCACAGCAAAAAAATCCGGAAATCGCAAGGCAAAGTGACGCTAAAGGAGTACCACAACTCGTTGTGTTATAAGACCTGAGATAATATAAAGAGTGGTCGGAAATCTGGACAGGAACAAGTGACAGTAGATAAGTAAAAAGCCGGTTAAAAGTCAACGGGGCTCAGGTAAAAGAGAGCCTGCATGGCATCTTTTTTTTCTCATATAGTCGCATCGCCGCTCATTCGTGATGGCAACGACACACTTGCTCTTCTCTGCTGCTTCACGCTCTTACGAACAACGCGTTCATTCCTCCCGCGACGATTGCACATGCGGCGCGGTGGCTCATTTCAAGATTGAAGCTCTCGCCGGACCGGTGTGTAAATTCTGCAATTCTTCCGCGGCACAGTAAAGGAAACTTTTTGAAAAATAATATTTGAGATTAAATTGTGCTAATTAGTGAAAAATATTTTTTGTGATCTTGATTGAGTGTTTAGGAGTTATTGTGAGCTTTTTTGGGACCAAAGATGAGTTCGCTTCTGGCCTCATCTGTAAAATGGACCGTGGGTGTGAGGGAGCGATTTCAGCCGGATATGAAACTGTTTGGATGCCGTTGGTCTTTACGCACTTCTTCTCTCAATTTTACTACAGGTATACCAATTTCACTCTTTCCCACATCCAGATTGTTTTTCGGTCTTGCCAGGTATCTACGATTAGTCCAGTATCTACGACGTTCTTTCTCGCAGATAGATTTGTTCCCTCATTGGGCTCTATGATTGTGAATCGTCCAATTCTCTCATTCGACTACTCGGACAGTTATTCTCAAAAAGTGTGGTAATATGTGGCACTTCAAATAATGTATTTGTTGATCTTGAAACATTGAGTCATTCCTCCAGAAAAGTCGATATCTCAAGCACAATTCATTGATCCTTGAGATTTTCTGATGTTTATTACATGGATAGCTTTGGAGCATTTTGTCTTCCTCATTTTTGAGAAGTCTGGGAAGAAATCCAGAAAAAGTTCATATTGCTTTCTCCCATAAGGACGAGAATTTTTTACCTTGTACTCATTTGAGATCTCTCACTAGCCTCTTTTGGATGGAAGGCAGTCATGACTCCCTCCAATGTTGTTGTATCTATCTTGATTATTATTTAGTTGGAATAAGTACTCTCACGGGAAAATTTGATCATCAAATTCGAACAGCTGGAACCACTTACAGAGGAAAGTAATAAATCACACGAATGTTAACGTTTCTATTATTGCCATCATTGCAACAACACAATCTCACTAGAAATGTGAAGATCAACTTTGGCAAGGAAGCAAGGCCTTGAAAACGGGCCATAACGTAGATAACCTTATGTTAGGTTAGGTTATGACCGCTGAGGTTGATCGTTGTCACCCTTACACCTCGAAACCTAACTCCCATTGTGTTATCCTGCATTTCAGATGCTCTTACTGGTAGAAAATTTCAAATCTTACGAAAAAGCATTGAATCTTTCATTTCCCGATTCATCACTGACGAACAAGTTACCTCCCATCCATTCACTCAGACAATCAATCATAACACAAAGCCAATTCAAATCCTCATTCACAAATCAACGAACGAATCGATATCAATTCGCCATACACGATCACCACTGGAATCAGAATCGTAGAATGAATACGATCTTTACTCCAATCAGATGTGAATGCCAGTAAATACATGTCAATTGCATCGTGACCGTACACTTCATTGCAGCCATCGATGAATTAGGGAGTAACTGATTTCGCGAGATAGTATCAAGTGGAGCTGCTAAAGATTTAGGGATCAAGTTGATTAAGATCGAGGCCATTTCAAACCAATGAATGAACGAGAGGGTGAAAGCGATTAATTGGTGCAATTGTCGCCATTTACAATCTATGTGGCAGGGTCGTTGATGCTCGCTCAAATGCCGGTGAAGTACGCTTCGGAGTACCTACTGATGCGCGCGAGTTTCTTTTGTGAATTCAATGACCCTGCGTGAAGCATTCAATCGACCGTCGAGTGATTGACTAAAGCTCTATGGGTATAGTATCTAAATACACGGGCACATGATTTGCTTTGGAAAGTAGGATTTTGTGACGAATTTGACTCATTATTCACGTTACATTTATTGGCCAATACTTCAACTGTTGGTTAATCATTTCCTTTAACTTCAATTATCATACTTTGATATCCTACTATTGGTGATTCCATTGATTCTGTGAAACAATCATCTCGTTTGTGAAAAGTTTGCCCTGACAGCAGCAAAGAACATTGAATTCCACTCATTATTACAACATCGGAATGACTGAAAGTCCAATATATTCTATTAATTCTATTAATTATCCATTGTGTCTATCCTATTCTGAGTGGTTTGGTAATATTACGACTTTTAACTCAAATCCTTTCATCCAACCCAAGTTTCGATCACAAGTACAATCAGGCTCAACGCTCAATTTCCATCTTCATCACGTTGCTCTGGTTTTGTCCAAAGTGCTCAATTCATCATACATCCAACTCGATCTACTGCTGCATCATGAATATTAAATTCTGATCATTTTGCATTAGTGGACTTTTTATGTAAATCTGGCCCGCGTGGAAGCCTCCAGAAATTTTATATGCAATAAGCATAAAAAAACACTGAGGCGCTGTCTGAATCTACCTATTACGAAAATCCGCATAATTTATTATTCCACGATCTAAATATTTGAGACTTTGAATCACAAGCTGCAACGATCAATCTGAACTCGACACACATTGTGAAATTTTTTTTTATTTTTTTGAAAAGTTACTTGGAATTTGGTTGAAAATTTAACCAATCTCTTACAGTTCATTCTCTCATGATTGATCATCTCCTAAGTAGAATGGATGTTTTTTTCTCTACAATAATCAGTAAGTTAGGCAATCTTATTCTGCTTCCTTATATTTCGTATGTAGAACAAATAGTTAGAAGTTACTATTTTCGTTGGAACTTTTACACTGTGAGATCTCAAATAACAAGTGATCTATAGCTGAAAACTTCAACAGAATGAATTTTTTTCTGACGACACACATGAGAATATATTTATCAAAGCAATCGAGAGTCCAATTCATGAGGAAAGTTAAAAATCTTATCACGCCGTGATTGCAAGTGACGGAGTAGAGTAATATCCGATGCCATGCAGAAATCAGTGGAAAAGGGTCAGGCTTTAGTCAGACAAGCCTCTTGTATCTATAGGTGTAGTGGTTCACTACTGAGGATCAGAAGTCGAATTGTCCCATGGCCGGACGAGAGTTTATTCTATACCTGCATTTTGAGGAAAACCATGATTTTGTGCTTAATATTTATCAAATTGCATTTAGATTGACTAATTACGAAAATTTTTTGTTGCACAGAGTTGTTTGTATACGTACCAAAGAAGAGTATGAAAAGCAATTTTCACGGTGTTGAATATTTTCATTTATTAACCACTACTCTCCGAAAAGTACTCGAGTATGGATTCTCGAATACTTTTTCAATTACATGACATTTCATATTTTTTTTTCTTTCCATGTGTTCAACGGTTGTCTTCAGTCAATGGACTATTACAACCGGAGCGGATCTCGTGGGTTTTAACATTTCGTGTTTTATCGTTGGGCGTGTTTGAGATCCAGCCACTCACCCTAACTTAATTCTCTCCGCATTTGCCCGGGAATCATGCCCGTGGAGCGAGGGAAAACTCCTAGAGGGAGAAAACCTGCTCCGGAGAGTTCGGCACCTTTATCATGCTACCCTTACGGTGCTCATGCCACGTTTAGTGAGCATAAACACCGCAATTGTAACATTTCTTGCCTCCCGCTCACATTGCTGAGGTGTAAGTGTCAACTAATCGATCAGAAAAGTCAGCTCGTCGAGGTTGATTAAACCGAAATGGTCGGTCACCCATCCAAGTACTAACCGCGCCCAACGATGCTTAACTTCGATGATCGGCCGAACTGTCACCCAGTGACCCCGCCAACTGTGTCGGTTACATTTCATATTTACGAGGAAAGAACTCGTGGCCTGCGGTATTTCCAGAGCATTAATTTGCGTTTCTGCAAATCGTGCAGCATTTGCGTTGCCTTATTGCGTTTTGGATTGGTGGCTCCACTCAAATCCATGGTCTTTTCACCAATTCTGAGCTCACTTCCAAGAATCAAATTCGTTTGCTCTATCAACTGTTAGCATTTCGGCAGCGACTCGTCAATTTTTTTCATCGAATAGAGAACTCGAATAAAAAATAATTCTTATCCTAATCGATAGCTGACGTCAAAATAAGCAAAGTTACAATACAGTTTTTTTTCATGTCCATTAACTATTTATTTATTAATGTTAAAATACGCCCGCGAAAAGCCCTCGATTCAAATCGATGTCACGTGACTCCTACGTCATTGGGGTAGTGGCCGATACACACACGCAAACTCGGCCGCGTTTGTGTTGCGTGTGCGTGTGCAGCCAAAATAACAAATAGGACCCGGGTTTGTTTTATGCTCAAAACAGTTCATTGAACAAATTGAGAGTGAATTCAGCTCACGAACAATTGCACCTGGCTATTTTCTACTTGTGGAAAGCAGTGGAACCGGCAGTCATCACGTTTCTAGTGCATACTGCAGTGAAGAAGAATGCAGGTTAATGGACTTTTAGAATCAGAAGTATGATGTACAGAATTGTCAAATTATCACTCAAAATATTATCTGGCCCATGTGAGTAAACAATGATGGCATAGTTTATGTGACTATGGTGAATTATCTGCTCATTGAATGATCCATTTCCATATATTTACCTTACTATCTGAACATTTTGGTGTTGCTCGACGATGACTACTAGAAATTTTTCTGGGATGCATTGGATAGAATCGAGTGTATCGTATTCAACGTATTCAATTCATCATTCAGTAGAGTAGTTGTCTGGTGTTTGTTGTTCTTCTCATTCTTCCAACTAATGAGTTGGGCCCAAGCGTTCCCATCAGAAATGAGCTGAGGCAGCCTCTGCTTTATTTTCTAGTATTGGAAAGCTGGAAATGGTGAATGCCCATTTCTGGCTGGAACGCTTGAGCCCAACTCATTAGTTGAATGAATGAGAAGCACGACAAACATTGAATACGGTACACCTGGTTCTGTCCAATGCATCCCAGAAAGATTCCTAGTAGTCATCGTCGAGCAACACCAAAATGTTCAGATAGTAAGGTAAATATATGGAAATGGATCATTCAGTGAGCAGATAATTCACCACAGTCACATAAACTATGCCATCATTGCTTACTCACATGGACCAGATAATATTCTGAGTGATAAATTGACAATTCTGTACATCAAACTTCTGATTCTAAAAGTTCATTAACCTGCATTCTTCTTCACTGCAGTATGCACTAGAAATGTGATGACTGCCGGTTCCACTGCTTTCCACAAGTAGAAAATAGCCAAGTGCAATTGTTCGTGAGCTAAATTCACTCTCAATTTGTTCATTATTGAGATAAACTGTTTTTAGCATAAAACAAACCCGGGTCCGATTTGTTATTTTGGCTGCACACGCACACGCAACACAAACGCGGCCGAGTTTGCGTGTGTGTATCGGCCACTACCCTAATGACGTAGGAGTCACGTGACATCGATTTGAATCGAGGGTCTTTCGCGGGCGGATTTTCAACTAATTATTAGAAATCATGTATCGCCTCTAAAATTATTCTGATTTTACCATCAATCTCCTTTTAGTCAGCGCTATCGAACGCATATTTTAGATTAGCAAACGCTCGACCATGCAAGTTCTCTATTATGCTTATTTTTGTCGCAGATAATAACAGGGTGCAGTTGCAATTAACCTCAAAATCATGGGAGAAAAAATTGAGCCCTGCGCCTTCTCAACTTGTTAATGTACTCATTGCTGTTATTAATGAATTCCTAAGAATCCCAAGTCAAGTTGAGCATAGTAAAAAATAATCAATCACGCACCCAGTAGTCGAGTTTTCCCCAAAAAATTCCTTGCACATCGATCACACTGTGGCAAAGCAAGCTACCTCAGGCTCTCGTTCATATTAATTAACGCAGGTCTTTCACCTTCAGCCAACCGTACCTCAACTCCAGATACTTGCCTCTACACCCAACATAATTCAATTTGCTCCTTTTCGCAATGACGACGAAGAGGAGAAGCATCGCAGACTCGACCTGACATGCCATCGGTCGATCCTAACCTATATATAGGTACATATCTCTCTTCTACCTTACCTTCGAGAGAACGATAATGAGCGAGTCGCTTCCGGTTCCGTAGATTCCCCCATCCTTCCTTCCTTCCTTCCATCCATCTATCTATCCAGGTTTCAAGAAGATTCAAGCTTGCATATCTGATATGATGCAGCACAAGCACATCTAAGATACAGTACTATTTGAAAAGCGGGTCAATGTGGGCGCGCACGTGGCTATCGCATCTTCTTGTATCTCGTGTTATATATCTATAAAGTGCATGCGCTCAACACTGATGGACCAACGCTCAATGAGAGCAAATCAAAAGCTGAGGACGACAGTAATACTTGCACTTGCATCTGTATGTATGTATGTATGTATGTATGTGTGTATGTGTATGTGTGTGCATAGGATATATATAGAGAGTGAAGGACGTAGTGGGGCGTGGGTGTAAGTGGATATGAGGAGCGTGGGAGTTACCGTATCTCACCATTTGTCCTGAGGCATTATATCCTAGATCCCTTACACACACTCTCTCTCTCTCTCGAGCTTTTCGATCTGATGTTCGTCCTTTCATCCCTCTCTATTCGCTGATGTTTATTTGCACGGGATCTTGAGATACGCCTGGGGATTCGCATTTCCTGTATATATCTCAGGAACTTCTGTTCTCTGATGTTCTATATATATATTGCTTAGAGATGGTACTCTTCTCTTGATTTGTTTTCGCTATCTGAGAAAGGAGATGAACCTTGGCTAGGAGAAAGAAAGGGCGATTATCTTGTGCAAACGCGAAGGAAATCCTTTTTGGCCTGGCGCGTGTTTTGTTTGACGGATTTTCAAGGGATATTGGAGAGGTTGTTGTTATTGTTGTTGAGAAACGATTGCTAGATCCGTGAGCTACAAGAAGAAAATCAATCTCTCAGAATGATGGATTCGGATTTCTTGAGGATTTTATGTACATGTACATTTGCATTTGTGAGGTTAACCCGGAACTGACATACGAAGTCTGTCAGATCCTACGTACTTTTATCCTTGTAGCCTGTAAGTAGGATGTCTTGCTACATTTCTTTTCTAACGTATTCAGGCTCATTTTTGAGGAGTTCAGTTGAAATTTCGAGTAAGCCAGAATACCCTAAATTTTAATAGAGTAGGGAATACCAGCAATGTGCTACTGAAACTTGAATTTTGAAGTGTGTCAGTCACGAGTTAAGATTTGGCTTCCGTATGATTCTAAGACTTTTGAATTTGACGGCCTGTCAAGATTTTTAAAAGTATATTTGTTCTTTATATCATGACATCAATGTCAGAATTTTAGGCAAGATCCTGGTAAAGCTCTCGCTAGATTGAGAAATGAGAACCTCTTGAGAGTGCATCTGGATGCTTCTCAAGGGAGATAAGGAATATATCTTGTGTAGCTTGAAAAATTTTTGCAAGTCTTCTTCTTCGTTTTCTCGCAAATCTCTTGCAAAACTTTCCTTATCTCTTTTAGATATGCTGTCTGCCACTTGCAGGTTACATCCTGCCTTCTTTGTACTTTGAAAATCCTCTTCGGATAATACCATGTTCCGTATTCTCCGATACTTCTCAACAACTAACGTCTTCTCAGATATACTTTACTACTCTGCAGCTGGATACACCTAATACAGTGACACAGATCCTCTCTTTACCTTGAGATAATTGAAGAGCAAGACTCTTCTCAACATCGGTGTTGCGTTATCAGAAACATTTTTACTCTGATTTCAGAGATTATTCTTTGGTTACATAGACTGTATTTATGGTGAAACTTTCGTATTTCTTGTTTATTTTGAGTAAACAAAGAACTTCGAAAAATGGACCACCTTTACAATTAGTTAACTTCCATGGTGTTATGAATATCTCGTGTACGTCAAAACTGAATCATGGTATTTAGGATTGAGAGAAATTCCAAAGAGATGAGAATTGACGTGGATTACTTGCTTCATGCGATCATTAATATTTTTATAGTGAGTATGATCAAGGACGCGCAGATTCTGGTTATCCCTAATCTCGTATCATATGAGCAAAATAGCCGGATGAAATCAAAATAGTGAAATAATCCTAAATATCAAACATTTTTTGAATTTTCATACTTGGTTTCCAGAAAAGAAAGAGAAATTTGAGAGATGAAACTGTCCATCAATCGTTGAGTACTATAGGATTGCAGGAGAGGGCGTTGACTCGTGAAAGTTATCACATCGTATAGGTTCAAGCCTACTTGATCCTCGATTCGATGTCTTTAGCTTGATGGGTGGGAGTGTGCATAACAGCCGGATGAACTATTCCAGATAGCACGGTGTAATGCTGCTTCCAAGCAAATTTCATGTCGTACATACCCTGCAGCTATTTTGCGTTAGTCTCAGAACAGAACGGATACAGTGCTTCAGCGCGTTACACGGTACCCCTCTCATGATTCGGATTTTATCGGAATCACTAGAGCTAATTTACTCGTTTGTCACATTCTCCGCCGAGTAGCAGCAATTTAAATTCCATGCCAAATCCTGAGAGGCACTTTTCTTTTTCGTGAATACAACCTATTTTACTACGATGACTGTGGTGTTTACAAACCATGATGCGATACTGATTGTCGATGAGAGAATTATTTTGAGCAGTTTGATTCGATTTCAAAAGGGCCTTTTTGAAGTTCTTTTGTCATTCAAAAATTATTTCACAGAGTTTTGATCAGTACAGTTGCAGTATGCGAGCTGCATGTAATCAGTACCTTGTCAATTCTTTGACAGTAATCTGGAACTACTCTGACAGTACTTTGGCAGTACTTTGAAAGTACTTAAGAATTACTTGAACCGTTTTTGACCGTACTGCGAAGAAATTTACACGTTTATTCAGTGTAAGTCCTACAGAGGCTGTGTTTTAGTTCACAGAAATCATCATCAGGACTCACTCAGTGTTTAGTGACAGTTATTCAATGCTGTAACGGGCTTTTATTTTTTAAGCATCTTTGTGTCAATCAGGTACTTTTGATACCACTTCTGTAGTGCTACTGAAGAACTCTTATATTGTTATTTTTTGTCATTCTCGCCATATGTGGGATCATCACAACCACTCTTACAGTCTTTCAAATGCATCATTTCAGTGCGTTCGCGGGACTATCATACTACCAAAGACGGAAAATTTCGTGCCTCTTCGAGTTATTAATCATCAGTACCTTGTTAGTCCTCTTGCAATATGTTGGAGGCGGAAAAGTTCCGTGTGACAATCTTCCTTACACCGAACACCGTACCACCAGAGGAGGGAGTCTGGATGCAGCTGTGGCCGCTGTGAAGGTCTCCACCATTCTAGCCTGTGACGCATCGATTCCACGATATAGAGGAAGCCACCAAGAGGCGGAAAGAAAGAAGAGTTCTGGTGGACGCCCGAGATCGGATTAGTCCGCGCAGCGTCAACTGCTGAATGCCGAGTCGCTAGGTGGTCGCGAGAAAAAAACAGACTGACAGCATTCGAGGATTGCCTTCCGGAACGTTGTATGCAAAGCAAGAAAAGGAATTGGCAGGAGCTCTGAAAGCTGGTTGACTAAGACCCGTGTGGAATACCTTATCAAGTCGTCATGAACGAACTCCGCTCACAACGGAGAATAGTTCAGCACCAACGGACGAAACCACACTCTTAAGCATAGTTGAGGACCTCTCCCCTTGAGAACCCAGGACGAACTTCTCCCACCCGATTCCAGCCATTGAGGAATGAGAATTAGTCCTCGTTGCAAGAAGACTAGTTAACGGTCCCAAGTTCCGACTGTATCCACGAGACGCTCAAACTGGTATTTGAAGAGAGACCAGATCTCATTCTCTCTCTCTCTCTCTCTCTCTCTCTCTTTTTTTTTTTTTTTTTTTTTTTAAGGTGGTTAGAGGGCAAAATCTGCCTCAGGATCCCTCGGATCCGTCCCCAGACACCGGACTGGTTCAGCTTACGCGGACTACGCATAGCCCACGCAGGCCATACCAGGCGGGACACGGGTTTGGGTGGGGCCCACCGAGAGGTGGGCCCGGCCGTGTAATATCCCTCTCCCCTCGATGTCCGATACCTAGGGCATCGGGCAATCAAGAAGGAGATCCACCTGCATCTACCATCTCATCCCGGAACCGCGTGAGCATTACTTCAGGATGAGCGGCATGTCTCGCGCTCGATTGCGAGCGTTCCTCTTCTCCATCTTCTCTCTTCGGCCACTTGTCGGCATCTTCATTCTTCATTGTTCCCTCTCTTTCTTCTTTCTTCTCTCTTCCCTCTTCAGTGCATCAGATTCCTCCTGGAATCATTTGGGCCTCTTCTGTTTCAATCGGCAGAGTCACTGTAATTCGCCTGCTTCGAGGCGCCTTACTTCCCTCTCTTTCTCCTCTTTGCGGGTCATCACCAGCTTGATGTATCCGGTGAGTCTATCCCATGTCTCCTGGTTGCGGAGCAAGTACGGGACGAGATTCTCGGGTGTTAGTTGAGCACCCAGCCATTCATCCAGCTCGGCGCGCTCTCTCCGGGTGTCGCTGCACTTGAACAGGGCATGTTCGGCGTCATCCCATTCATCCCCGCATGACTGACATGCTGGGGTCCTCCTCTTCTTGAACCTGGTTAGATAGGAACCGAAGCAACCATGATCGCTCAGTGCCTGCGTCGTCCAGTAGTCCGTCTCTCCGTGGGTGCGTTCCGCCCACTTGGCTACGTCACGGATCAGCCGGTGCGTCCATCTGCCGTTCGCAAATGGCAAATCCCACTCAGTTTGCCAATGCTCAAGGGTGGTTTCCTTCTCGTTGTCGCGGATGATCTCCTTCATCGTCGGAGTGAGTACTCGTTCGGCTCCGATCACTTTCTGGCGGTCCCAGATCCTCACTCGCTCCGCGACGAGCAAGTGGATGGGCGGAGTACTCGCCAATACGTAAGCCGCATCTCCTGACACAGTGCGGTAGGCACGGATACTCCTCAGGGCCGCTCTTCGGTGGACAGGCCCCATTCTCTTCTCGATGATGGTCTTCTCTACCCTCTTCCCCCACACGGGTGCACCGTACAGCATGATGGAGGTAGTGACGGTGTTGAGAAGTGCGCGCCTCTTTTCCTTGGGTCCTCCGATATTCGGCATAAGCCGCTGGAGCGCCGCACCGACCTTGCTCGCCTTCTCTCTCTCTCTCTCTCTCTCTCTCTCTCTCTCTCTCTCTCTCTCTCTCTCTCTCTCTCTCTCTCTCTCTCTCTCTCTCTCTCTCTCTCTCTCTCTGAAAGAGATTGACGGTGTCCAAGTCTACGAAGCAATGCTAGAATGCCTCCCGAAATCCAAAGGGCAGAGCTACGATGGACTGTGTCTACGGTATTTTAAAACTGTCTTCCCTTCGTTAGTACCATACTTGGTTAGTCTATTCAATTTGTCAATCAAAACATGCCAATATCCCCAGCTCTGGAAGAAATCATTCGTCATACCTTTTAGTAAGATCCCTAAGCCTAAATCATTGTCGGACACGAGACCTATCTCGAATTTACCACATTTTGCTAAAGTCTTTGATACTATCATAACGAGCCAATTGGTCGAACATCTTGAGCAGAATAAGATTTTATCCCCTCTTCAATCGGGATTTCGTACTAATTTTAGTACGCAGACTGCCCTTCTGAAAATCTCTGAAGATATCCGTTTAGGTATTGAAAATGGCTTAGTTACGCTTCAAGTTCTCTTTGATTTCAAATCCGCATTTTGCAGTGTCAATCATGAGCTTCTACTACGAAGGATGAGGGAGATAAATTTTTCTGACGAGGTAATCACATGGTTCCATTCATACCTAAGCTCCAGATATCAATCTGTCATCGGTGAAGATGACATCCCATGTGAGTTTAAGCCTTGCTCCTCGGGCTTTCCTCAGGGCTCAAATCCGGGGCCAATCATCTTTCTGATACTCATTGATCCGATCACTCGTATTTTGAAACATTGTAAGTGTATGCTCTTCGCTGATGATGCCCAAATTTATATTCAAGGTAAACCCTCAGAATTACCAGAGATGATTGACAAATTGAATGAAGACTCTTCTCGGATTGTCCAGTGGGTGGAAGAGTTTAAACTCCGGTTAAATATTCCTAAGACGCAAGCGATTTTGAGTGGATCAGTCCAATGCCACATGAGGCTTGATGTACATGCCCTTCAGCCTATTATCGTCGATGGTCATATCATACCATTGCAAGAATCAGTGAAGAACTTGGGCGTAATTTTCGCAAAAGATCTTTCGTGGAATATTCACGTATCTAGCATTTGCTCTAAAGTGCATGGGGTTTTGCATAAGCTGCGATATCGTGGCCATTTTCTGTCAACTGCAGTGAAAAAATTGCTTGTTAGCTCACTCATCATGCCTCATTTTGATTATGCGTGTCTAGTGTACTACGATCTGTCAGGTTATCTTGTGAAAAAGCTGCAGTGTCTCCTCAACACTTGCGTTCGTTTCATATTCCGATGCCGTCGCGACGCAGCTCTGAAACCTTATTATGAGAAATTGCA